>CM062805.1:1112476285-1113066026 GCA_031772625.1 Pinus tabuliformis
ATATAAAATAACAAATTAATAATTATTATATATATGATATAATAATAGGTTCTTATCATAAACATTCCTTTTATATTAATAGATTTTATTTTTTTCATGTCTCCATATATTTTTGTCATATTTTTCCTTAAGAAGCAATAAATATTTTCGTATTAAATAATAATAATAATCACAATAATCTTATTTTAGGGTTATTTTAGGGTTATGGCTTAGCTAGAAATTGATATATAATATCTCCTTGTTTGTGGAGAAGATCTCTTCCATGTAACCATTTCATTATTTGTTTTACATAGAGATTTTAAGTTATATAGATTTTAATTCCTTCATTATTTATTTTACACAGAGATTCTAAGTTATAAAGATTTTAATAACTTTGTATACTAAGATGTTGAGGGAATATTGTATTTATTGAAAATCCATTTTCTTTTTTGGAATCTAGCGATATAGAAAAATAGAGTTCTCATTGATTCAAAATTTTGATTGAATTTCTTAATAGTTAAGTTATAATTGAGAGAAACTTGTGTGGAAATTGTTCCATTAAACACGAGACATGAGTATTGAATCATGGTAAAACTCTTCTTGTAGTTATAATTTTTTTGAATTCCTTTTTAGATTTATGTCTCGCAAGAGGGTTCATTTGTTACAGAACTATCTTGCTTCAAATTTAGGTATCTTTAATACCCTATTAATATAAGTTTCGTGAAGTGTTAATATTTAAGTATACACTTATAAGGTTTCACATATCATAAAAGCTAATTGGATAAGACACAATCAAGGATCAAATTTGATTAGGTTTCACATATCATAAAAGCTAACTAGATATGACACAATGAAGGATCAAACAGGTTTCACATATCATAAAAGCTAATTGGATAAGACATAATCAGGGATCAAATTTGATTAGGTTTCACATATCATAAAAGCTAACTAGATATGACACAATCAAGGATTAAATTTGAAATCAAGGATATATTTCAATTTAAAGGATCATTGTTGGTTATTTCTTTTATGTTAAAGAGGTAAAATAAACAATGTTTTTTATTTGAAAAAAAAATGAAACTTTTTCAACAAAACAATTATTATTATTATTATTATTATTATTTACATGAGAAGTATTTATGCCATAAGGCGTTCCCTTTTAGAAGAACTCCCCTATTTGCCACTCTGTACTCTTATGCACCATCAGATCTATTGTTAGACGTTTGGGAGTTCTTCCACCATTAGATCCCACTGTTTTATTTGCCAACCAAATCTTGATTTTTGTAACAGTTCAACTTGTTGATCTTTAATAACACATGAATATGTGTCCATGGTGACAAGGAAAGGGAACCAAGTTCTGCTTCCTTCTCTTCGCATAAGCTAATTTTTTGTGTGTTCTATTTTTCTCTAGATCCCGCAACACCCTCAATAGGTTACATGTAACAAATGACTTACCAAGTTTTCTACTGATAAGATGCTCTTCGGAATGGGTGCAAGCGAGTGTGTAGCCTACAAAAAACCATGGGCTTGACTCTCTGAGGGAGTTAGATGGAGTTATCAAGACGAGCCCCTATGGAACGTTTGACACTTACATGTTTTTTCAAGCGATGGCGCAACTTGTATTGATAATTGTGAGACCGTTTTGAAGATGATTCTATTGACAATGCAAAACCATGAAAAATCATATCATAATATCGTACAAGACTGCTTTTCAGAGCATATAAGATATGTTTATGTTTTGAAACATGTCGTAGAAAAGTCCATTAATGGAGAATGGATTGCACAACCTGATTTAGAGTCCTTTTACAAGATGGGAATGTTATTATAGCTCGAAGCCATTGGTGTTGGCGTTCAGGTGATACTCAATTCCTCTTCAAATAGAATTTGAAAGAAATACTGGAGCATTTAATATTTCACTTGGTTTTATACGAGTGAAATGACTTATAAGTATCATAGATTTAACTATTTGAAATTATTATGCAAAGAGACAATAAAATTTTTTTAAACCTCGAAGGTAAAACCTCTCCAAATAATTTGATACATCTCGGAATATATATATATATATTTTGCATTGTAATTTATATAAATAGAAATGTTATGCATATGCATAGGCACACAAACATCTCCGGAGCATGGGATGCTAAGTACCTCCTTTCATCTTAAGTGGACAAGATTGCAATTTGATGAACCACAAGTGTTTAGTGGAATGTTGTTTTTATTAATTTGACCTTTGAATATTTTGCAATGATTAGAGTATATACAAGATTGAAAATCTTATTGTCATTTTCTTTTGAGCCTAGTGTCTTTGATTAGGAAAAGAAGTTATCCATCAGTTTATTTAGAATTTATGTTAGTTAATTCTTATTGTGTAAGATTTGATATTAAATTATAATGTGAGCACTGATTATTATCTATGTTTCTTAATTTTATTTTCTTCATTCCATGTACTAATTGATGCTTAAAACTTGTTCATGAATTTTGCGTTGTCAAATTTTTGCAGAATAATTATGCACCGATCGCCTTACATATAGAAAGAGACATAGAGACTCGGAACACGAGCATAAAACAAACATTGCTAAGCTAGCAATTGAATTGAGCGAGAAGCAATGGGTTATGGCAGAGCTTGAGTGGTATAAAGAGCGTTGTGAGAAGGAAGATGGCATCACATATTATGATTCCTTCAAGAAAGATAATGATATCGATGCTAATGTGTGTAAGGAAAGGCTCTCTAGGTATTGGGATCAGGTCGGAGTGTTCACATAAAGTTAGCATCCCTCACTCCGGACTCATTCTTTTGGGCACATACAGAAGAGGCTCGGAAAGATTTGGAAAATCTTAAACAAGGTCAAGTCCAAAAGCTCGAAAATCTTGAAATGTTTGAAGGTTATGTGACAAGATTGATAAACCATCGCAACATTTCCTTAGAAATTTTCTTGCAAGCAACGTCATGAAGTGGTGGAAACAATGGAAAAAATACCAGCAAAATCAAATTCCGGGATAAAGTTCTCCTTTGTATAAAATAATGGAAAGTGAAAATTGGAAAGGATGATTTAGCAGACTATTTGGATGAAAAAATGTTTTAAATAAGACTTTGATCCAGTTATTGCTTTCAAAAAGAATACAACCCAAGATAACGAATTCTCAAGAATGGAACATGTTAAAAAGGAGAATTGAGACTCTATCTACTATTATGCGGCAGCCACTCTACCTCAAACCATTCTCTCCTAACACATATGAGGAAATATCATCGACCATGCCCTAGACATGTAAAATTCTTATGCTTTGGTTGAGAAGTTGTCCGGATACATTGAGCAGATAATGAAGAAACCATACTAGAATATATCCTGGCTTGTCAAATTGTGGATCAATAATCCGATTCAAGTGATGAGGACTTAGTTGTTGATTTAGAAGAATCTGAGTGTGATCATACATATAATCTTGGGGGAATCTAATCAAGTAATCTGGAACATATTGATTCAAGTTAATTTTTCAAGGAGGATCATCTAGGTGATTCTCAAGCAAATTTTATTAAGGCTCAATTATGGGAAATGGGTTATTCTTGAAGTGAAGCCACTTTAGCGGCTGACATAAATGGGATTAATACTATTATAATTTAATTGATAGGAAATTGGAGGGATCAAATTTTCAAAGGGAAAGAAGAATAGGTTGATGGGGATGTTTGAAAATTTTAATCTCCAAAGCTGCACCGAGAGTTTATTCATGACAACCCTGCAACTGAATTGGGAGGTCGAAACGAGTTGTAGACCAGCGGACAACATTAGAAAAGCGGAGGAATTTTTTTGAAAAGCAGTAGTACGCACTTGTTGTTACATTTTTACACTCTCCTATTGGAGAAAACTTGGATAAAAAAATCCCTATAACCAATGGTGATGCTCGCTTTAATCCATTTATAGGATCAACAAGCATAAGAAAATATAATGGGAATGTTACATCTTTAACATGTCAAAATGTACCAGTGTTGCAGGAGATTGGAAGCTCTACAAAAATATTGTTTGTTGGTCGTACAACTCCAGGAACAAAGAATTCGGGTGTTGCAGAGACTACTGTATCGTCTCCTCAGTAGTAAACACATTTGTTTTCCCAACCAGTTTAGGGTTCTGCATTTTGGTCTCGGACACCTCAAGGTCGTCAGATTAATAATTTGCGATGAATCAACCCAATTGAACTTTAAATAATAGGGAGGTGTCTGCAATTTTTTTTGCCAACCCACCCATCATGTGATAGACTGTGGGGATTCAATGCGCCACCCCTCACTCTTTCTTCAAAACCACCACAGGGACCTGGCGCAAGGCGGATTTTGGTTGTATGAAAAAACTCACGGTTTTGAGAATTAACGCATCATGCCATTCTATTGCCAAGGAGGCCTGCACATATCTAGCTCACTGTCGACATGTCGACATGACATACAGCTCGGGGCCACATTTAATTTTTCACCTTAAAACCACCTTATTGTACATATACATCGGATCAGAGAGTTTTAAAATCTGGGCCTACTAGATTCCTGGTATTGAACTTCGTTTTATTTCATAAAAACCCTAATTTATAATGCTGAGAAGTTTATTAAAGTGCATGGAATTTTTAATTATTATATATATATTTATATAATGCTTTTAAATGCCATTACAAAAACTAATATGGAAACAATGAGTCATTATCGACTATCCTTTTATAAAGCTTTAAAAGAGACAGTTTTGCATTGTAACATAAATCAGTTTTTTGAAATGATTCTTCACTCCAGGGAGGAAAAATAAAATAAAAGTCAATCAATACAATTTTTTTTAAACAAAAATATTACTATGAACATAGCACTAGTTAATATAAAAAAAAAAAAAAAACTTTCATAACACTAGTCAATATAAAAAAAATAACTTTTTTTTTTTTTTATGTTTATACACATATAACTTTAATATTTAAATTAAATAACATTTTTTTCCTTTAATTCACTATTTACAATTTCCATGGTATAATAATCTATTTTTTTATAGTAAGTTTTATGTAAAAAATCATTGTAAAAGGAAATAAGAGCCTTTCCTTGTGTAGTTATTTGTTCAATATGGAAGATGGGAAGTGGAAGGAAAGTAGGAATTGCGTAAGATCTTTGGTTAGGATTGGGTGATGGATCACACCTCTTTGGGTACCAAGTTCAATTTCTTCATAATGCTTGTATTTTATCCCTTGCATATGCCAAAGCCTAAACCCCTCACGAATGGGGCCAAAGCGGATGGAAATCAAAGGAGAATTTAGGCCAAAAAGGTTTGGATGTACTTGAATGGCATAATTATGTAAGTAAGCTGTGCTCCATGGTTACTTGTCTCTCAATTATGGGTGAAAGAAACCCATCAAAATTGAATTCATTGTCAAACTTGGTCATGATATTCAAGTTGAATCTCTTTTTAATGGATAGTATACATGATGGTGGGGTTATATTTGGAAGCACCATGGTCCCTTAAAATGCAAGATTGTTCTATGGTTAGCTTTACCTAACAAACTTCTCACTTGGGATAATGGAATCAAAATAGGCTAGAGAGACCCTAATAGATATGCTCCATGTAAATTATAAAGTTATTAATATGAAAATGTTTTCTTGTTCTTGGAAAAAAATTGTAAAGAAAATTTGTTTCACATTTGTTCATTTATTATCCATAAATAACATAATTATCCAAATTATATGCACCTCTTTTTCCCTTGCATGATATTATCCATTCTCCTTGTGTTAAGTTAATTTTGCAGCAAAACAACATCAACTCTATAAAAATTCTATGTTGTTTTTTTATCAATTTTTGTTGAGTAGTTAAGGTAAATTTGAAATAAAAATAACAATAATCTTATGTTAAAATAAAAATTCTAGGTTATTGTTTTTTTATTATTATTAATTTTTGTTTAGTAGTTTTGAGATGGTCAGGTTATAGGTGGTTGTTGGCTTATTTGATTGTATGAATAATTAATGTCTTCGACCATGTAGAGGGTTTTCACCATGTAAACTCTTGCAATGGCCTATTCATATTTCCAATATAAATCGATGATATATACAAAATGTCATAATACATATTAGAATTTTGGCCATCGTGAGATGTATACCCTGAACAGTTGAGGGGGCAATGCAATATACTAAAATATTTTGTTGCTAATGTTAATGCAATTCAAAATGTTTGTTTACAATTTCAGAGATGACTTCTCAGAGGAAAAAATAGAGATATTGAACATCATCAACTACACTGCACTAGAGTTTCCCACCAAAGATGCAAATTTTACACCAAAAGTTATGAATAATTGAGAGCTGGTGTCTAGCTCATTTTGACCTAATATGTGGTGATGTTTGAAATTTGTGAGTTTGAGATGCAAATTTAGATTTGGAAAGATAACATAATATTATTAGCCATCCTATTGTTCATGGATTAATGTTATTTTATTTAGCTTATGTGATGTCATCTACTACTTGTATTTTTTCAAAATCTATCAAATATTTGCTATTGGAACTTGAAACACCATCTTTGAAGGTTAAGAGGCAATATATGTTGGAAAGGTAAGTGATTTATCTTTATCTTTTAGCTTTGAATGGAATTCTATTTACTAATTTTTATTTTCAATGATGTCTTATATGCCAAGATTCTTCTAGAATTTATGCCTTACGACGTTTCCTTTGCAACATTTGGTGCAATTGCTAGTTTTGTATAAATTTTGAATAATTAATCACTTATTCACAGAGATTATCGTGATTATGCACTATTTCGGAATACATGCACATTACATAACCTCCTCTACGTTGATCATCAATTTAGCAGCAATAAAAACAATGAAACATCAATTGCATGCACACGTTAACACAATATGTAACCCGGGGAAAGCATACAGCTGAAAACCCCACACTATCTGTATATTATAATGATTGAGAACATGTAACAATACATAGTACAATACTCCTCACAAGTACTTGATATTATCTCCACCTGTTACACACAAAACTAGCTCAGATATGATCAATCACAGCTCAAATCTCCTCCACTGCTTTGCCTGCCTCCACTGCGCAATCTACAAGAGAAATCATTCACTCTATAAAAGTGAATTCCCTTGGTATACTACACAAGCCATCATGGGCAATATCCATCCATGCATGTGCAAATATCATGCACAACTATAGTCACAACTGATAGCAATCTCAACCTCTAACACCTGTCTCCACTGAACTGTACATGCACTGAGTTAACTGATGTATTCTTCAGTTGCTTTATGAGTTAATAATTAGTGAATTAATTAATATTTAATTCACACAACTCATCACTAGTGTATTCTTTAGTTAGACTAAAATACAACTAGTTCAACCAAGTCAAACTGAACACAACTCCATCAACTCCACAATCAATTCCACCAAACTCAACCACATAGTTCAACCAAGTCAAACTGAACACAACTCCATCAACTCCACAATCAACTCCACCAAACTCAACCACATGAGTTCTAACTGAAGTCCTACATGCAATAGCTCAACTGACCCACAAAGAAAAGCGTATTTCCTTCTGACAGCTGCATGTGCCACATCTATAGCTCAAACTGAAGTGCTCCAAGAGGATAAGATAATGTTTATAGTCCAAATATTATTATGAGACAATAATATTCGACTGTTCTATTTTTAGCCTGGCAGTCTAAAAATAGAAACCACCCATATGTCTAAAAATAGAAGTCCATCTATTTTTACCAACATGACCAATCATCCACAAATAGCATCATGCAACTCATAGACCATGATCCATATTTCTAAAAATAGACATAGTCTAAAAATAGAATTTGCGCCAAAAATAGCCTGCGGGCCCACTTAGTGAAGGCAACTTCTTTCCACTAAGCTCCATCATCTTGTTGCATTCTCAACACTCCCTCTCAACAAGATATGGATTATCAGCAACCCCTATCCTGCCTCGGTGGTATTCGAACTTGCTCTTGGTGAGCGCCTTCGTCAAGATATCAGCATCCTGATCCTCCATTGGAATGTATGAAAGTAACATGATTCTCCGCTGCACACAATCTCTTCTATGATGGTACCTGATGTCAATGTGCGTAGATCTATCATGAAATACTGGATTAGCGGAGAGTTTAATTCAACTCTGGTTATCACAATAAATCACTGTAGGCTCCATGTGAGAACCGAACAACCCGACCAGGATCTTCCTCATCCATATAGCCTCGCATGCAGCCAAACTTGCTGCCATATACTCGACCTTTGATGAACTGAGTGCCACGGATCTCTGCTTCCTGCTGTACCAAGAAACTGTTGTCGACCCGATATTGAAGACCCCTTCTGATGTGCTCTTTCTGTTCGCTGGGCTCCCTGCCCAATCTACATCCGTGAAGCCACATAGCTTCACCTCATCCTCCTATCTGTACCACAATCCATATCCCGATGTGCCTCTCAAATAACGCAATACATGCTTGCCTGCCTTCCAGAAGAGCTTGGTTGGCTTAACCATAGCTTGTGAAAGCTGGTTAACAGCATAACATATATCGGGTCATGTATTGACCAGATACATAAGCGACCCCACCAAATGTCGATAAACAGTGGCATCCACTCCTTCTGCTGAAGCGACATCCTCCTTCCTCCAACCTCCAGGAAGAGGAGTATCAACAGGGTTGCATCCATGCATGTTGAACTTCCCCAGTATCTCCCGAGCATACTTACCCTGAGAAACAAATAGTCCATCATTGCGTTGCCAAATTTCCAATCCCAGGAAATAATGAAGGAGGCCCAAGTCCTTCATCTGAAACTCCTTAGCAAGATCATCCTTGCATGAAAGTATCAACAGCTCATCACCTGTTAGAATCAAATCATCTACATAAAGTACAATGATAAGAAACTTACCATCCACCACAATTTGGTATAGGTTAGGATCCACCTCACTCTTGGAGAATCCAAGTCCAGTGAAATAACTATCTATCCATGTGTACCAAGCACGTGGTGCTTGTTTCAACCCATAGAACGCTCTCTTGAGCCTGCACACATGCGACTCGCTGCTGAAGATCTCAAAACCTTCGGGCTGTTCTATGTACACCTCCTCCTCAATGACTCCATTGAGGAACACAGTCTTCACATCCATCTGATGAATGTGCCACCCCATCTGCATTGAGAGAGCAAGAATCGTCCGTATGGAAGAATACCTTGCGGCAGGTGCAAAGGTCTCCTCATAATTGATCCCCTCTATCTGTGAAAAGCCTCGGGCAATAAATCTTGCCTTGTACTTCTCCACACTCCCGTCAGCTACCTGCTTAACTTTGTAGATCCATCTCAAACCCACCACTGATTTCCCTTCCGGTCTTGGGACAATCTCCCATGCACTGTTTCTGACAATCGAATCATACTCTTCTACCAT
Organism: Pinus tabuliformis; assembly: GCA_031772625.1. Taxonomy (NCBI): domain Eukaryota; kingdom Viridiplantae; phylum Streptophyta; class Pinopsida; order Pinales; family Pinaceae; genus Pinus; species Pinus tabuliformis. The sequence goes on from CM062805.1 coordinate 1,112,485,642, forward strand.
GGCATCTACCCATGCGGGATCCTCCACAGCTTCCTCGAAAGAGGATGGCTCAGTCACAACACATTTGCTCACAAGAGCCATGTATCGAGTGTACCGATCGGGTGACTGTCTCTTTCTACGTTGAGCTGTAGGTGGTCCTACAACCTTCTTTGCATCTTGAGCTAGTCGCTCAGCTTCTGTCAAGCGCTTTTGCCCTTTGATGGTTGGCGCTGCATGAGTGGTCTCTTCCACTCCCCGAACTTCGTCCTGTGGCTGATCCACGTCCTGAAGCTCATCCTTAGGAACTAATAGCTCCTCATTTGCATGCAAGTGTGGCTCCCTCTCAAGCGAACACTTCATGGCTTTCTCCTCCTGAAATTTTATATCTTATCGCATAACAGTCTTGCCACTGTCTGGAAAATACACACGATAGTTGTGGGGCGTATCAGTGTACCCCACAAATATCCCAACCTCTGCGGTCGGCTCCAACTTCTTCCTGGCATCCTTCGTCACATGCATGTAAATGTTAGCACCAAAAATCCTCAAATGAGAAAGATCAGGCTTCTTACTAGAATAAGCCTCCTTGGGTGTACTCATGCCAAGTATCCTGTGAGGACAATGGTTCTACACATATACTGCAGTATTGCATGCGTCCGCCCACAAGTGAAGGGGTAGGCCCTGATCATGCAACATCGCCCATGCAACACCCACGATCGTTTTGTTCTTCTGCTCAGCAACCCCGTTTTGCTGTGGGTTATGGGGAGCTATGAGCTCTCTTCGAATCCCTTCTGCACTGAAAAAGCCCTTGAACTCGCCAGAGATCTATTCACCACCATTATCGCTCCTAACAGCCTTCACCTTCTTCCTCGACTCCTTCTCGACCAGTGCTTTGAACTCACAAAACTTAGAGTATGTCTCGCTCTTCTTCTGCATGAAGAAGATCCAGCACTTTCGAAAGAAATCATCAACAAAGATCACATAATACCGTGTTTTGCTGTCGAAGCTACTATGAAAGGTCCACACATGTCTGTGTGAATTCTCTCAAGGATCGTCGTGGAGTGACTATCCTTCTCGTGAAAGGTGGCTTTCACAAACTTTCCAAAAGTACACCCCTTGCACTGATTTGACTGCGCAAGAGTGCCTTTAGGAAGCCCTGTAGTGATCTGTTGCAGTATCTTCAAGGCTCCATGGTGAAGGTGACCCAATCTCCTGTGCCACAACTCGCCATCATCCTGGCTCACCAATCCTTCTGACTTGCATGCCATTGCTGCGCAACCATCTACATGCAATTGATAAAGGTTCCTAACTCGAACCCCTATCTTCCAGGTTTCTCCAGTTGTCTTGCTGCGCAGGAAAGCCTTTCCCTTGCTAAAAACAACATCATATCCCTTGTCCTCTAACATCCCCACAGAGATAAGATTCTTCTTCAATCCTGGAACGTGCATCACTTCCTTCAATACGAAGGGTTTACCAAACTCCCTCTCAAAGGAAATGGTACCGATACTGGTTGCACTGTATCTACCATCATCGCCCATCTCGATGTGCACTCCAAGATCTTTCTCCTCCAAATCAGAAAACAAATCTCGATCTCTTGTCATGTGAAAAGACGCACCACTGTCCAAGAACCACACCGATCCCATCAAACTTGAAACCAAGCATGCGATCAATGAAAAATCAAGCTCAAACTGCGAGGCTAGAGCCTCTCCTGCTGCAGATCCAGTAGCTTGCTTGTTCTTCTTCTTCTGCGGACAATTAGTGGCATAGTGTCCGTGCTGGTGATAGTGAAAGCACTTCACCTTGGACATGTCCTGCTCCTTGCCTTTCACACCGGAATGAGAAGTTTTCTTGTTCTTCCCCTTCTTTGCTTTGGTAGCAAAAGTGCAATTTTATTCATCAGGTGCCTTTGATGAAGATCCGTCCCTGGTATTCCGCCTGATCTCCTCCTGCACAAGATCTGACCAAAGTCTCTCCCATCCTGGCAATTTCTCTCGACCATTGACAGAGTCCTGATAGGAATGCCAACTCTTCAGAAGACCAAGGAGAGCCAAGCTCACCAAGTCCTCATCATTGACAGTCACCCCCACACTTCCCAGCTCATCCCTGCACTGAGTGAACTTCGTGAGATACTTGGGCATACTGTCTCCCTTCTCACATTTAATGTTTCTGAGTTTATCCTTGAGCACCAGCTTCCTCTAATCACTCTTTCTTTGGAATAGATCTGTCAACGCTTTCCACATCAAGTATGGAGAAGCCTTTCCATGCAGGCTGGACACAATGTGATCCTTCACGCCCTCCAACAGAATCCTTCGACACTTTGTTGTTTCTTTTGCCAAACCTCAGCTTCGGCAGCAACAGCAAGCTTTGGGACCTTAGCCTCTATGAACTCCTTTAGCCCATTATCATCTAACACTGTCTCCATCCTGTCCTTCCATGCAATATAGTTCGAGCTGCCCTCAAGAGCATACTCCAATTGCAATCCGTTGAAAGACATTGCTACGTTGACACCAAGAAAACATTGCTGCAAATTCGAATTCCACTAGCTCAAAACTCAACCGCCTCTGATCTAGAATTTGTGAGAACAAAGTATTTCTCATGTAGAGATTGACTGTATGGGATTTTACTGGATATCTCACCTTCCAAAGGAAGGATGAATCCAGAGGCTACCTGGCCCGATTACAGACTCTGCCTGAAGAAATAAAATGTAAACACTTTCTGAATAGTAGTTCTGATGATCAACAGCTCTGATACCATGTAGAAATTTTGAATAATTAATCACTTATTCACAAAGATTATCCCGATTATGCACTATTGCATAATACATGCACAATACATAACCTCCTCTACATTGATCATCAATTTAGCATCAATAAAAACAATGAAACATCAATCGCATGGGCGCATTAACACAGTATGTAACTCGGGGAAAGCATACATCTGAAAAACCCACACTATTTGTATATTATAATGATTGAGAACATGTAACAATACATAGCACAATACTCCTCACAAGTACTCGATATTATCTCCACCTGTTACACACAAAACTAGCTCAGATCTGATCAATCACAGCTCAAATATCCTCCGCTGCTTTTCCTGCCTCCACTGTGCAATCTGCAAGAGAAATCATTCACTCTGTAAAAATGAATTCCCTTGGTATACTACGCAAGCCATCATGGCCAATCTCCATCCATGCATGTGCAAATCTCATACACAACTGATAGAAATCTCAACCTATAACACCTGTCTCCACTGAACTGTACATGCACTGAGTTAACTGATGTATTCTTTAGTTGCTTTATGAGTTAATAATTAGTGAATTAATTAATATTTAATTCACACAACTCATCACTAGTGTATTCTTTAGTTAGACTAAAATACAACTAGTTCAACCAAGTCAAACTGAACACAACTCCATCAACTCCACAATCAACTCCACCAAACTCAACCACATGAGTTCTAACTGAAGTCCTGCATGCAATAGCTCAACTGACCCACAAAGAAAAGCGTATTTCCTTTTTAACGCTGCATGTGCCACATCTGTAGCTCAAACTGAAGTGCTCCAAGAGGATAAGATAATGTTTATAGTCCAAATATTATTATGAGACAATAATATTCGACTATTCTATTTTTAGCATGGCAGTCTAAAAATAGAAACCGCCCATATGTCTAAAAATAGAAGTCCATATATTTTTACCAACATGACCAATCATCCACAAATAGCATCCTGCAACTCATAGACCATGATCCATATGTCTAAAAATAGACATAGTCTAAAAATAGAATTTGTGCCTAAAATAGCCTGCAGGCCCACTTAGTGAAGGCGACTTCTTTCCACTAAGCTCCATCATCTTGTTGCATTCTCAACAAGTTTTATATTCCTCATAAAGAATATATATGAGAAATAAACAAGAAATAGTCATTAAGAACTCAACATGTCACATATGGGAATTGAACCCAATTGGGAGGATATTAACATTTCTCTAAGCCACTCAAACTAAGAATTTATATAAAACTTGATTCCAATAATACAAGCAACAATTAGATTGTTACAAATGTATTAAAATATATGCACACTACTTAATTTTTAAAATAATTGTTTATATTATCATATTTTTAATATATATTTGTTTTTTTGTTGTTGTTGTTGTTTATATTATCAACGTAAAAATTAAAAATTTCTTTCATGTTGAGAAAGGTTGCTTATTCTTTTTCAATTTCCTTAGCATTGAGAAAAATTGTTTATTATTTTACATCAAATACTTTTCAACATTCCTATTCCTAAATAGACATGTCTATCAATGTAAAAATTAAAAATTTATTTCACATTGAGAAAGCTTGCTTATTCTTTTCCAATTTCCTTAACATTGAGAAAAATTGTTTATTGTTTTACATCAAAGACTTTTCCACACAATGTTGAAAGTATATTTTCAATCATTTTAAAGTTTATGTTGCAAAGATAAATCGTCTCCCATTTTCATACTATTTTGATGCTTTCCCTATGAGAACAAGTGTACAAAGGCAAGGTTGAGTGGTAACTTGATTTTATAAATTAAAAATTAATCACATTTTTTAAAATCATATTATGAAGGTAAGATATTATTTTATTAAGATAAATTTTATAATCAATATAGATTTATTTTAATTCCACACCTACCAAGTATTTTTTTTTTAAACACGGTCGAATACTGTTATATTATAAAAACTTCAGAAAAGGGACAAGTCCCATTACAAGTGCTTGAGGTAGCTTGGTGGAATTGGCACAAAATGGGCACACAGTCCCTTGATCCAATTCGCTCTTCTTGTTTTTTTAAAATTTGAAAGACATAACGGCTATATTGCCATAAGCAATGACCTAGGAGCAAACAATATTTACAATGCATGTGAAATTATCACCAGAACTGGTTGACCGAGTCATCAGGCGGCTATTCTTTTTTATCGTTGTTCTTGGTGGATGCCTCCCCTTGCAAGCTTTGATTCAGCGATCTTATGTGGTTGATTGCTTCTTCCAAGTGATTGCATTTCTCTTTAAGGCCTTCGATTTCCACCTTCTGTTTTTCAAGTTTTTTCTTCTTAGATTTGTTCTCTGACTGGACTTCTTCTTTGAGTTCATTGAAATGCTTTATGAAACGGGCTATCATGAAGCAGTGCGCCTTGCAGAGGGTGCAACTGTTGTTGGTGACGACACGGTCCAATGGGTTTTCTGACATTGTTGAAGTGTCTTGAGTATGCTTGTTGTTCTTGAAGTGGAGTTTGGTTAACTTACTCCAGAAGAGAGAATGAAGGTTAACAGAGATTCTGGAAGATGAAGGCAGGCGGGCCAGAGAATTGATGATGGAGGGGCAGTTCAGGAGGGAGAAGAAAAGGAGCAGAGCTCCAGAAAATTGTAAGAGTGGGGAGCAAAGGATCACAGAGGGGGGGAGGAAGCGACTTTTGAGAGGAGGATAAGGAAAAGAGGAGGGAGCGAGGGGATGAAAACATAGTGGATGAGAGACAGAAAGACAAAAACTAGCAAAATCGGATGAGGCTGATTCACAACTACAGACCAAACGTTAGTGAAAAATAAGAAAACACAGTCCCATCAAATGGAATCGATACCTCGCAGATTTGCCAATGAGGAGCACCAGCAACAGTAGTGCGCAGGAGTCAACCTGGAGTAGGAACGACAAGAACAAGAGCCTTTTCCAAACAAATAGAACGCTTTCACCACACATGCAAGGTGATTCTGGCTGGGCCAATGTGCCCCGGGCTACTTATACGCTTGCTCTTTCCTTAGAGCCTTAAAAGGCGGATCGAACTGCTCTGAATTGCTCATGACCCAAATGTCAAGTCAAATTTTTCTTGAGCAGCCTCTGTGGATTACGAAATGACTGTTGCCTAAACTCTGAGTATTCTTCCCATGAGACTCTTCAAGCTCCGTTATCCAATACAGATTTCCTTTATGCCTGCAGATTTTCCTGACTGTTCTAAGGATATGGAATAGGATAATGTCAATGCTAAGGGGATCAGACATCCTGCTGCTTTGTTTGAGGGGAGAGGCGATCTTTTTGTTGAGATGACTGATGGAACCGTGGATCACGTGCCCAACTGTGAGGCGGGACGACTTAAGGAATTGGTTTTTCATATGAATTATTGATCTCTTGAACCTGCCCAATAGGTCTGGTTACTGCGTTATTGGCTAGAGAGTCAGCCTTGGTATTATAATTTCTCATGACATGTTTAAATTGGATGATCCCCACCTGTTTTGTGTTTTCCACGATCCTTTGCTTGATTCTATTGAGGGCCTAGTTCTTGAAATCACCCCCTGATTCTAAAGCTGCGATCAGTATTGCAGAGTCGCCTATTATAACTGGATTTTTAGCTTGAAGATTTTTTAGGATACAAGTACCTAGAAGAAGACTATAGGCCTCAGCCTTGTTATTAGTCATATTACCCAGTCCCCATTCGTAGGTAGTGATGACTTTCCCATTTTGATCAGAAATTGTTCCCCCTGCTCCTGCTTGTCCGAGGTTGTTTTTGGAAGCGCCATCGAAATGAAGAGTAAAGGACTTTTGATCTTGAATCCACTGTTCTATTTCTTTTTGGGTTCCCCTGAGTTTCCATTTTTTTTTTCCTTGTCTTGTCTTTGCTATAGCTTGTTTATTCATTAAATAAACCAACGGAAATTTGTTGAACCATTCCTCCTCATCTTTCTACCAGTTAGTGTGATCGATTTTATATACAGAGTTGGTGCTGATCATTTCCACAATTTGTCCCAGAGTTTTGGCCAGAGTGAGTGCTGGGTTTGGGTTTTGGTTTTTGAAGATGCAACTATTCCTGGAGAGCCAAATTTGCCAGCAAAGAGCAGATGGAATGCATTTCTAGAGTCGAGTGATTATGGATTTACCTTTTCTTGCATGGGGGTAGCCTTTTTCCCAGTTTTTGTATAGAGTTGTGAGCTGATCAAAGTTTTCCCAAGGTAACTTCAAAGGATTAATGATTTGATGCCAACAGTGTTGGGCGAAGGAGCATTCAAGGAATAAACGTTGACTGCTCTCCTCCTCCTTGCAGCAAAGGCAACACCTTGAAGGACCTTGAATCCCTTTTTTTTTTTGATTTTTAGAAGTGAGAATTTTCCCTTTTAAGAGGGTCCACGTGAATTTTTTTATCTTTGGGCGGCATTCATTCTTCCAAACCGCTGACCGAAGATTCTGGTTTTCTAGGTTGTTGCTAGATTGTAGGAGCTGGTACCCATCTTTCACAGTAAACTTCCCTCCGCTTGGATCCTAGATAAAGTTGTCTTGAGAGGTTTTATTTGTTGGGGCAGCTCCCAAAAGCGTTCTCTTCAGATCTGCCCACTGATTTTTTAGGTGATTCGAGAGAGAAAGGTCCTTCCAGGCAGACCAATGATTTTGCTCCCAAACCAAAATGTCATATAAGGAGTTAAGGCTTTTTGCCTCCATCTAGATTTTCAAGGTTCTGTATTGCTGATAATGGCTTCTTGGTTCCGAACCCATTATTCTGTCAGTCCAGAGATTAATATCTTTACCATTTCCCGGGAACTTTGAAATATGATTTTTGATTTGGGGAATGACCTTTTTGATGAGTCTCCATGCTGGAGTGCAAGGTCTTTCCATGATCAGATCAGTGAGTATCTTAGAGTGTTGCCCATTGAGCTATTTTTTTTGAAGGGCCTCGACCCACCAGCTGCCTTTTTCCATTAGCATTCTCCACACAATTTTAAAGCCCATTGCTTTATTTGTTAAACTAGGAATTTTGATAGATATGCCTCCTTTTTCGAAGGGAAGGATCACCTATTCCCAGCGGACCATACTGAATTTTTTTGTGTCTTGTTTCCCTCCTTGCCAGAGAAAGCCTCTCATAATTAGCTCCATTTGTTTATGGATGCTAGCCGGAGCCAAAGTGACAACATACTGATAAATAGGAAGGGCTGAAAGGAGAGCTTTGATGAGGATGGTCCTGCCTGCTAGATTTAACCACAACAGCCCCCGGCTTTGAAGGTTCCCTCTTATTTCTTCTATTTGCTTGTTCCAAATATCAGACTTGACCACTTCCTTTGCCAAGGGAAGACCAAGATAGGAAAAATGACTCCAGTTCCTTTGGACCGGGATATCCATGATTAGAGAGATTCTTTGCATTACTTGTAGCGAGACATTCCAAGTATATATTCTGCACTTTTTATTATTAAGCAGTTCCCTTGAAACAACCAAGAAGGTGTCCAGAATTCTCTTGAATCTCCTAGCTATTAAGCTTGAGGCTCCTCCTATTAGGAGAGTGTCATCGGCAAAGAGAAAATGATTGATTTCTTTTATTCCTCTCGCTATACTTATGCCTATTATCTCCCTTTGTTTCCTTTGATTTTCCAGATGTATGCTTAAAGTTTCCGCCATAATGATGAAAAGGAAAGGTGAGAGAGGGAAACCTTGTCTCAGTCCACAGGAGCTTCGAAAGTAGCGGCTAGGCCTTCCATTGATCAGGGGTGATGTTCAAGGATTTGAAATGCATTCCATAATGATGTTTATAAATTTGTTAGAGATTCCAAACTTCTGAAGAAAAGTTGCTAGGAATTGATGGTTGACCTTGTCAAAGGCATTTGCCATGTCAAGTTTTATGACCATGCCTCTTTCTTTTCTGTGTAAACTACTGTGTATTGTTTCTTGGACCAAAGTAACATTATCCGTTATTTGTCTTTTAGGGACAAATCCTCCTTGATTCTCTGAGATGAGAGTGGGTAAGAGCTTTTTCAATCTGTTTGCCAAGATTTTTGTGACAATTTTATAGGAAACATTACAAAGAGAGATGGGTCTGAAGCTGTCAAAGGAGAGTGGGTTTGGTTCCTTGGGGATAAGCGCTAGATGGGAGGTTTTTTTATTTTCTCCGATCTTGGTTTTTTTGAAAATATTTTTAACCATCTTGATAAAATATTTCTTTATTATATCCCAGTGAGTCTTGTAAAAAGCAATTGTGAAGCCATCAGGCCTAGGAGCCTTGTTCGGCTGCATACTCCACACTGATTCTCTAATTTCTTCCTCCGAGACTTCCTGTTCCAACTCGTTGTTTTGCTGTCCACTGATTTTACATTCCACTGGAAGGAGAAAATCCACGCTGTCCAAAGTCTGAGTGTCAGCAGTTAAGAGAGATTTGAAGTGGTTGTGGGCTGCTTCTTTGATTTCCTCTTGCTCTCTTATTTCTTTCCCCTCAGCAGTGATTTTGTCTATTTGATTTCAAGCTCTTCTGAGCTTGAGATTGTTGTGGAAGAAAGATGTGTTTTTGTCTCCTGGTTTGAGCCAGAGACATCTCTATTTTTGTCTTAGCTCCTCTTCCTCAGTTCTGTTCTGCCTGTATAATTCTATGAATATTTCTTTTTCCTGGGTTTTCTCTTCCTCTGATGTTTGTTGGCTTTCCTTTTCCTGATTCCATTTTTCCAACTTTCTATGTAGCTTGATTTTTTTTTCTCTATTGTTGCATACTCTTTTGCCCAATTTTTGATTGTTGTTCTTAAGAATTTTAATTTGAATTCCCAAACATAGTGGGGGGATCCAATGACTTCCATCTCCCAGCTGTCTTTGATGATCTTGCGGAAATCCTCCTTGCTGTCTCAATTTTTATTATGTTTGAATGGGATTGGGCCAAGATTTTCTATTCTATCTAGAATCAAAACCATTGGCTTCTGATCTTAAGCTGTGGCATGGACAATCTTGCTTTTTATGAAAGAGAAACCTGCTGCTATACTTTCATGGATTAGAATCATGTCAAGTCTTTCTTTGATATTATGAGTTCCTGCTCTTTTATTGCTCCATGTAAATTTTCCATTACATGGTGGAATATCAATGAGTTTATGGGCTTCTATTATTTCTTCCAGTGCAACACTTGATGGGTCAGTGAAATATTTTCCTCCCATCTTTTCATCAATGTTTCTTATTAAGTTCAAATCACCTCCCAAAACTGTCTTACTTCTTTGACATTCCTGCAACTCTGATTTAACGGAATCCCAACAGTGTGCTTTGTCCCTGTAATGATTTGGAGCATAAATGTTTAGCACGGTGAATTCTTCATTTGTGGTTTTGTTTTTAAGATCAGTTCTGACCCACTAGTAGTTTGATTTTTGACTGATGAGGTCCCATTTCCTCTTATTCCACAGAGTGCCTATTCCTCCTGAGGCACCTAATGAGTCTGTTTCTGTTCCTTCGAAGCTTTTGTGTCTTTTTATGAATTTTTGAAAGTCTTGGTTGGACATTTTGGTCTCTTGGATCAGAAAGATATCTGGCTGTTCTTGACTGATGATATCTTGGGCTACATTGGAATTTATAGAGGAGCCCAAGCCCTTGCTATTCCAAGAGACCAAACTCATTACTTATTGGATTTTTGGTGAGCCCCGCTCTTCTCCTTTATCTTTTCCCCGCTTCCTCTTTACTTGGCCAAAAATGAGTCCATTGGTTGTTGGGTACCTGTGGCCATTTATTTAGCTGCTATTTAATCTCTTATTTCTTTATTCGATTTCCTGCCTGCCTTTTTTGGTGGCTTTGAGTTGTTGCTTGCTTCTTTGACTTTGTTTCTTGTTAGTATACGCTCTATGGTTGGGGGGGGGGGGGGTGAAGGAAGGATCTGGGAAGGGGAATGAATAACAGCTAGAGCATTGTCTTGAGAAGGAGAGAGGCGGGATGAAGGATCTTCTTCCTCCAGGATTCGAAGGGGTTTGATGTAGAGGGTAAAGGTTGGGTCAAGATGGGAGGGGGAGAGAAGGTCGCAACTTGGATTTCTGGGGGTGTTTTGGTTTTGGGCTTGATTGCTTGGGGTTTGTTTTCTTTTTTTTTTTCACTTGTTCCCATGTGTCTTCACTAGCTTCAGGATTTTCAATCATTTCATTTTATTTTAGTTTGTTACACCTATTAGAAAAATGACCATATTCATGGCATACCTTACATTTGAACAGGATTTGTTCGTAGTCCAGCTACTGAATATGGGTCCATTGGTCCACTTTGATCTTGATTGCTTCTGGGAGGCCCTTTCCTAAGTCGACTTCAACACAGATCCTTGCACATGCGTGCATGTTGTCCTTTGGTTTGCATCTGTCGATGTATTTTCCAACATCGTTCCCTATGGCTTTAACCGATTCATCTCCCCAGCAATGAAGAGGGAGGTGAGGCAAACGAACCCAAACCGGGACTGCATTAGGTATATCCATTTCTGGGTCGAAGTCAGGTGACCATCTGTTCAGGTAGAGACCTCTCGAGTCCATGAAGTAGGGACCGTTTCTGAAGATGAGATTCCGGTCTTCTTTGGTTTCAAAGAGGAATGTGTAGTAACCTCTTCCACAGAATCTGATTGTGATTTTCCCTTGGATGTTCACATTCCAGTTGTGCTCCACCCATTTCTGAACAGCTCTGGGAGAGGGCCACAGACTAGTAAATTGACCAACCAGATCTCTCTCTGCTAGAGAGATCACTGCTTTCCTTGGAATACTAGGAGGAAGAGAGATTTCTGGAATATCAACCAGTTTCTTAACAAACTTTGAAGTTGTGGGTTTATTTAAAGTGGTAGCATTTTTAGAGATAAGAGAGGAAAAGATCTCAGCCTGATTTTCATTATCTTGCAACTGGGAGGGATCAGTCCTAGCCATGGGAGCTAGAGAGCTAAAAAAAAGCCAACAGCAACACTGGCCGGAGGAGGAGGGCAAAGCTCGATTGCGGGGGTGCCGGGAAGGAAGATTAGGAGCCCATCAGTGGGGGCTGCTAGGCAGGAGGCTCGCGGAGGGCTGCAGGAGCCGAGGATGCAGGGGCGTGGGAGCTCCAGTTCGAAAATGCACGCTAATAACACCTACCAAGTATTAAGAGGAATCAAATCTCTCAAAATGATTTTTTTTTTTTAAATAAATGTATGTTGATTCATAATATTACAATTTGCATTTATATAAATTTCACATCTCTATAATAGAAATAAATTGTTTTAATTTGATTAAAACTATGATAATATAGTTACATATATTTCATATCTTTACATATAGAAAAGTTGTTAGTAATTCCTATATGTTTACTAATTAAATTTACTACAATTTTATATGTTCTAAATATCCTTGGATGGGGTGAAAATACAAAGGGGGGTTGGAGGGGGGAGGGTGGCCACCACCCCACTTGACTAATAGGCCAATGGACGTGGCAAAGCGCCCCCAAAATGTGTAAGAAAATAAGAAAAGGATATAATGTCCTACAAGTATACTCCCATGTGGGGACAATGAGGACCTACAAGAAGAAGCATAATGTGTGTGAAGGAAAAAGTGGCAATAATGAGGATTAGAATGCAAGGATCAATAATATAGAATGTTAGAGAAATTGTAGATTTAAGCTTTCGAGACTCGTTGACAGAGGCATGGCACGAGAATGCTAATGGTAAGTGTTGTACTCATTTCTCATAGGTAGTTCTTGGCTACAAAAACTACATCAAGAAACCAAATCGACCAGTCTTTAGGTTCAAGTTGGCCCTTGAACCAGAGGGGGCTCCCTCAATTTTTACAGAAATTGCATAAGTAAAGATAAAGGCGCAGATACACAAGTATAACTTCAAAAACAATCTTTATTGAAATAGTTTTTCTGTTACAAACGCTTCTTCCATGCACACTAAGCTGTAGGGGCCCATACATTCAGCCTGCGGACTTGCCAAGGTCTCTGTACACTCAGCAACAAGAGCCTTCCCCTTCAGCTAAGTACAGGAAATAGACTTTCTTGCCTTAGCTTACTTTCCCATACAATTATCTTCTTTGATCGGATTACTTCCTAGACTTGCTATGACTCCTTTATATATATTTCTCTTTTTCAATACCATGGTTTGTAGACCATGGGTGGGTCACAAAACTCCCTATATTCTAACAAAATAAGGGACAAAATCTCCTTTTGACTCCTATGACCTTCGTGCTCCGGTCCCTCAAAACGCGAAGACTTTACAAGTATACAGAATTAATTACAAGATTTTACCCCAGGGGACCCTTTCCCAACAAGCCCCCAACACAATTTCATGACTCGTCCTCGAGTCACTCTATTGGCGCCTTGATCTTTACCTACAGTTCATGGAACTCAAGATTCAAAACTTGTAGGTCTGTTTTTCCCTACGTAGCAGCTTTTTGCACTTCCTCGACCAACTTTTCAGTAGTTGGGCCTTCAACTACAAAGCCCATGGTCCTTTGAGTTTGCTACATCCATTTGAGCTTACTCTGTACTGACAGAGTCAAATTGCTAGCCTCATCTATCCATGGCTGCATCCATGAAGATATAATCACTTTGTTGCGACGCAAGTCATCAATTTCATTCTGGATGAGTTTCCCTTCCTGTAATTGAGCAAACCTTTGTACTGGTGCCAAGGTTCGCGTAGTCAATCGGATTTCATCGAAATGCCTCTAATTTTCCATGATGTCTTCTTCAATATTTTGAAAATTTGGATCCTCCTATAGCGAGGTCCATAACTCCATTGCCTACTCAAAAATCTCAGTGCAACCCTTGACTGCATCTTCCAAGGTTTCCATTCCTTCTTTGATAGTAGCTCTGCACTTCTCTCTAACTTTTGGAGGAGTAGTAGGCTACAACTTAAGCTGTAACTCTGAAATCTACAGCTACAACTCGAACTAGAATTTGCTGATTTCATCCTTAGAATCCTTCACTACACAGGTTAGCTTTTGAATCTTCTAAACGGAGGCTGCTTCTTGATGAGCCCCAAAAATGTACAATTATTTGGGCTCATTCAACCTCCTAATTTGACTTAATCCACCATTCTCATTTGTTTATTGCATGTTTTTGATTATTTTTATGTTAATAGAGTGAATTTGGTTAGTCATTATGCCAACAAGTCTAATGGGTGCTTTGTGTAGCCTTGTTGGTCAACTTGGAGACACAATTGAAGGTCTTAATGAGCACTTGGCAGTGAAATTCGTGGGAGAACAAGCTAGAGGATTTGTAGGAAGGTGTCCCCCTCATTTATGGACCCTTACCTCGAATTCTCCACCATCAGCTCGGAGTTCAAAGGCCACCAAATCAATGAGCACAAGGGCAGCCAAGCAAGTCAAGTTGGACTGCTGTTAACTACAAGTCTTGGGCAGCCAAGTCCCTAACTTTTAGGAGGACTGTTGGGTCCTCAAATTGTATAAATAAGAGGGCTTGGGGCCTCATTTTGGTTAGCTAGTGGTTGGTCATTTTTGGTAGCTAGTTGGTAGTCATTTTTGTAGCTAGTTAGTCATTTTGTTTTAGCCATTAGTTAGCTAGCTTGTAGTTCGATTTGTAGGCCATGGATTAGCTTTGCTTTCAGCTCATGTTCAAGCTCTCCTTATGGACAGTTTTGATGTACTTTTCATTTCTTGATTAATAAAGATGGATCCAGCTTTGCACCAGCTCTAAATCGCTCTTGGGAGGCTGTAGTTCTTGGGGTTGGACCCATCTCAAGCGCCCAGTACCTCCCTTGTGTATCTTTATGTGTTTGCTGCGTTCTTGAAATAAAAATCTGCTCTTTAGATCTTGCTTTGTTATGGTAGTTGGTTTTGATGGGTAACATAGCTTTTTATGCTTAGAATCGATTGGTAGGAGTTTGTTATGCATTTAGATCTTTTGGAATGCTCTTTCTCACGTGAAGTACATGGTTCTCTTTCCAAACAAAGCTGCTGTTCATTTATTTCATTGACAATTAGATTAAGTTAGCTAGGACTTGGTTTGTTTGCAAGAATTCATTGATTCGTTTAAATGAGCATTGTGCAGGGCATCTCTATCATCTTCATCACCTCCTCAAGTTCTATTTAACCTCTGTCTCACTCATTTACCCTCCAACTCTCTCATTTCCCACCTAGCTCCATCTCCTTCAACTTTCGTTGACATAGCCCTTTACCTTCCAACCTACTCCCTACACTCACTTCCCATCCTATTCTTTCACTTCTAAAGCCATCACCAGCCTTATTCCTACCTTACCTATCTCCCCCTACCATTTCATCACTCCTCCATCACTCCAAACGCTCACGGTAGGTCATCCTGTAGCCAGTTGTAGACATCCTATAGAAAACAGAGTATCCTGTAGAATCCTTTGCAGGCATCCTGTAGGAGGCCACTCTCTCAGTTGCTGAGCATCTGAATGCGAGGAACCTCTGTGGATGGATGCTAAGGATCCCTAGGGACCTCTCCTAGCCTCCCTAACCTGTCCCACGCTTTCCTTCCTTCTCGATCCCATCTGCACAACCAAACCCTAGTTAGCACAAGATCACAATCATTCCACATACTTAAAGGAAAAATACAAAAACATAAATTTCATGATGCAAGTAGTTTAGATCCATGCATTCTCACTTATTAGAGGTAATGACGGCATTGGTAGAAGTTGCATTTACATTCCTTGCATTGTAGAGGTCATACTAGTTAAATTAGGGTTTCCTAGGTTTACATGCTTTGATTTGCTTTCAGTTCATTTTTGTCAAGTAAATTAGTTTTCTCTGAGCTAGCTTTCGTCCATCATTTAGCAAGCTTCTTCTGAGAGCCTATAGAAGTTGGCTTGAGCCCTAGCGGACTTGTGCCAGCTGACCAAGTGACAGCTGCGACAAGAGCTAGTACTTGTGCATATAGCACCGCCGCTTCCAAGTTTGTACGAACTACCGGGTTGATAAAATTAAGAGACAGGAAGCCCCAGGAGTTGTAGCATTATTGCTACAATACTGGAGCTCACCATCTTTTTGGCGTCGTTGCCGGGGAAGCGGCAGAGTATTGGTGATTGTTGCTATTCTTCTATTTTCTACTACAACCTTCTTCTAAGTAGTTTACTTCATTTCCATTATGCAATTTCATTTATGCAAAAGTAGATTAGCCTTTCTTGCTTTCCTAGATTAGCATTTCCTGCTTTCATAGATTAGCATTTCTTGCTTTCATAGATTAGCATTTCCTGCTTTCCTAGAATAGCCTTTCAATTCCGCATTTCAATTCTGCAAGCGTAGATTAGCATTTCAATTCTGCAAGCGTAGACTAGCATTTCATTCTTGCAATTTCATTTGAGCAAAAATAGATTAGTCCTTTCAATTTCGCAAGATAGTTAGTTGCAGTTCAATCTATTTCATGCTTTGTAGGAGTAGAGATAAGTTAGAAAAATGATTGCACAACACCCCCACTGCTTCACACAGCCAACATTCTTCTTCGATGGCTGTGATGAAAGGACCCCTGGGTGGACATCAAGACATATCTGAAGAACCTCTAGGGGAGAAGAAGAAGGAACATTTCTCTGAAGCAAATGGCTACAAGCAGAAATGTTGGGAGCAGTCCCTTATCCAAAGATGAATTTGCAAATCAAATCGAAGATTTCAAGAGTGATATGAGGCAGTTTCTTGCCATGCAACTGGATACCTTGCGGATCCAGAAGAAGCAAGAGGAAGCCAAGAGGGCTTTGGTCATTTTTTGTCCTAGGTGCCTTAAAAAGCATCCTAGGAACGAATGTCCAATGCACTCCCTAGAAGTGTGTTTCATCTGTGAGGAATACCATCCTACAGATCAGTGCCATTCCTTGCCCAGAATCAAAGCTACATATCAAAGAGCCAAGAGAGCCACTGAATCACTCTGTTATATGAACCAAAGGAGGCCACATGGACCCATACCCTACCAGCAGGAACTACAAGGGACACCCGAGACCTATTATGACCCTTACCAAGCCACCTTCATGCCTTCTTGGGGTCCCCCTGCTCATCCTTCCTGGTCTACACCTCCTCCTTGGTCATATTCTCCTTGTTCCTTCACAGATCCATATTATGCCCAACCAGTTGCTCATTCGTTTCACTCTTATGCTCAGCCACAGCCTCAGTGGAATGCACCTTATCAGGAGTGGAGGCCCCAGTACAACTCTCATCCCGCTCATTTTCCTCCACCACCTGCTCATCCACAACCATCGCCTCCTCCTCCACAAAGGCAACCCCAAATGCCTACCCAACCACAATGCCATCCATCTCCATCTCAATTTCACACCTCCACTCAGCTCCCCGTACCTCCATTTCCAAAACCATGCAATGGAGCAGCTCAACCCAATTGCAAATCTGAGGCACAACATGTGCAAATGATTCCTCGTGAGCTCAATGATGTTCACCAAAGCTCAGGAAAAGTAATGCAAAAAAGAGATCATCTTGAAAGCATTGAAGGACCAAAAGCAAAAGAAGATTCAAAAGAGGAGATCAAAGAACCATGGGCTTTACTTGATGAAGAGAAGACATCAGAATCAGAGATAAAGAAAGATCCCTCATGGTTACCATCAAATCCTCCATGTATTCAAGAGAAAAATCAACAACAAGAGGAAGATCAGAAGGTCATGATAGAAGGTGACATGAAGAATGATCCAAATCAATAAGATGACCAAGGATATCAAAGCTATATTGAGATATGGTTTCAGAAGGTCACTAAGTTGCAGCAGTACTTTCTTCCTCAACTTCGTTTGATCCCTTCAAAGCCAAATCATTTGGTCTCTGAGATCTGGATACTTGTCCAAGCATGCATTTCGAGCCTTCACATCATCTTGTCTCTAATCTCGATGTGCACATGGCTCCATTGGAAGTATTCTTATACTTGAAAATGATTTTGTTTTTTTCAAGTAGGGTAGGGTAGAGAAAAAAAAAAAAAAAAAAAAAAAAAAAAGAAAAAAGAAATGAAAAAAATAAAAATCTAAGGTGAAAACCCCCTCGGAGGCGCCTTAGATTGGCTCATTGATTGAAAACCTCCATGAGGCGGTCAATGGGTTGGAAAGAAAAGAAAATAAAAGAGAAAAAGATCTTTGGGTGAAAACCTCCCTTGGAGGCGCCCAAGGCAGGCAATTAGGGTGAAAACCTCCATGAGGCGCCCTAGTTGTTTTTCAAAAAAAAAAAAGAGAAAAAAGAAAAAGAAAAATAAAGCTAATCATCATTGAATAATTTTATGTTGCAGCAATGACATTTCAGGTTGCAAGAAGGATGTTTCATGGCAGGAGGAGCACTCAAATCAAGGTCAAAGGAGTTTTTGTGTCTTCTACAGGAAGTTTCGTATCTTCTACAGGAAGCTTACAAAAAATCCAAATTGATCTCCAAAGAGGACCTGAAGGCTTGGAATATGTCCATGAGGCCTACACTCATCTATGTTTCCACTCCTCACCCCTTTTCCATCATTCTTTTCATGTCATTATGCTTCTTTCCTCAAAACTGTGTTTTCTACATGATGCTTTGTATTTCTACAGGAAACATCCTGTAGAACCTTTGGACGAGCCAAATTCAATCTCAAAAGTGAATCTAATGGTGGGAATCTGTTGATTAGGCCTACAAGAACTTGTGTGTCCATCCCTTGCCTTCATCCATCATTTTTCACCTCCTTGTGCTTCTCATTGTGCTTCTACAGGATCTTCCTGTAGAAATTGTGGGAAACTAGGCATGCATTTCAAAAAGTGGTTTGGCGAGCATGGTAGCTTCCTCAAGTTCAGAAGCCCTCATGCCATCTTCCAGCTCCTCCTCCATCATCTCCATACCTGCATCACAAACAAAATTCATTTTGTCATCCCATGCAAGCACATGCAAAAAGCCTTGAAGCCAAAAACACATAGAGCAGAATTTGTTTTTGCCATAACTTGAGAACCATGCATCCATTTAACAAACCATTTTATGGGGGATTGTACAAGGTCGATGAAAACATGCCTGAGCAGTTTCATGCAATTCCGGTGCACGGTTTCCAAGAAATCAGCCTCCATCACCATCAGCCATTTTTGCATTTTCTCCATAACCGGGCATCCGTTTCAAAACCTGTTTCATGGGGAGATGCACGTGGGTGATAGTAGCCTACCCAAGCAGTTTCAGCCAATTCCGATGCACGGTTTCCGAGAAATCGAGCTCTGAAATCTTCAGCCATTTTCCAATTTTCTCGAAATCCGTGCATCCATTGATCACGAATTTTCTATAGGAGATGCATCATGATGGTAGGAACATGCCCACCAAGTTTTAGCTCAAACCGGTTTGCCGTTTGGGAGAAATGGCAAAAAGAAGTTCTGGTTTGGTGAAGATGCAGCAACAGCAGCTTGAATGTGCAAATCTGAACGTGGAAATGAACTTTTGTTGCATGCATCCGTCCAGAGGGCACCTGCACAAGAGAAAACAGCCATAAATCATCAATCAAGCTACCATGCATGCAGCAAATGAAGATCAACACATGCATACAGCTAGACGCTTCACAAAGCAACCCCGCACGACTTGCAGGTACGTGACTTAACCTTGTTCCTCTGTTGCATGAATGTAATTCGAAGCATTACATGAACGAATGAGATGGTTGTGGTTAAGGGAATCGGTGGCCAGCCAACTGGACACCCTCATCTAGTTCAACAGCGCTTGGTGGGTGGATACGACACGTGTGCTCAGCCAACTCAAGAGGAAATTTGGAAACAGGCAGTGATGACCATTTAACCTTCAGCGTGATCGATGAACATGATTATAGGCAAGGAACAAATAGTTAAACACTGCAGTGATGACCGACAATCTGCATGGGGCCAACGTGCACTTCGCCAGCTCACCCTCCATCAGTGGAAGCTTCCATAAGCAGCCAATTGAACGCAACCGTGAAATGCCCTCAATCCGCTGATTAATTTGCACTTGCATTTGAATCCATAATAGTAGTTCTCCTGTGTGTGCACAGAATGTTCAACTGATTCTGCGTCAAATTCTCTTCCATGGGTCCTATTAAGAAATTCCTCTGTTGGAAGCGATAAACCATTGTAACACTCACCTATGCACATGTCCAATCTCTGTTTTGCAATAGGTTACATGGTTGGTGTAAAAATCAGCTCTGCACTATGTCTGTGAGAGCTTAATTCTTGTTGATCAGTCGAGTTCTGGGGTAGCAGCAGTATTATGACCCGAGAATTGGTCAAAGGAGAGGTCTACACAGTGATGAAACTCTGTCATAAGAACCAAGAAGAAAAATAACAGGAACGCAGCTCTACAGGAAGGTGAAGCTTTCACGTAAGAAACGGTGGCAGAAAAGAGGTAACCCTGAAACTCCTTCTGCAATTGGCTTTCAAAGGTGGCAAGGTCATTATTCACAGTCTGGTCATAAAAAAAAAAAAAAATATTATATATATATATATATATATATATTGGATTGCCGTGCCTATACTATCATTTCTACAGGATAGCAATATAATTAGACTGTGGTCTGTGAATTCATTGCATGCTCTGTCTATAAGACCGAATTTCCTTTGTATCTATCGCCTTTGGTCAAAACCATTGAGTTCATCATGCCTGGTGGGGTTATCAGGCGAGAGCCCACTGATTCAAATACACTAAAGAAGAAATCCGGCAGTGGTAGGGCTCTTCCCCAGAGCACAATGGATGCCTTTTTGTGATAAGCTGCAGGATCATTGAGAAACAGGCTTCTACAGGAAGCCCAAAATTGCAGAAACAGGCTTCTACAGGAAGCCCGAAATTGCAGAAACAGGCTTCTACAGGAAGCCCCAAAAAGGTAAAACCCAAAGAGAAGAAGGTGGACATCCTAGCTAACGAGGCAGCAGCCATACTTACCACCATTAGCACGCCTCCAAGACCAAAAAGGAAGGGAAAGAGGCAAACCTTCATGTACTTTAAAGTAAAAAAAGGAGCACACAAATAAAAGTGGGCAAACCCAAACCATTCAAAGAAGCAAATTGTCATTGAGGACACACAAGCTAAACAAAAGAAAGAGTCTCCTTCAAAGAGATCGATCATCTGTGAATGAGGAAGCTAAAAGCCTTCACCTAAAATCAAGATGATGGACTCAAAGACAGTTCTACAGGAAGCTGAGAATTCAACAGGAAAAGCAGCAGGCCGTGAGGGAGAAGAGCAGAAAGGAGGAGAAGATGAAGGCTGCCACAACACAGTTCAAGGAGACGGCACCCCCCGCCAAGAAAATCAGAGAAAATTGGTTCTACAGGAAGCTAGCAGACTGTTTCTACAGGAAGACAGAACAGTTTCTACAGGAAAGTTTGAAAAGAGGGAAGCCAAAGGAGAAATCGGCCGAGATGCTAGCCAAGAAAGTCACCAAGGCCATCAAAGACAAGGGGAGAGATTTGGTTGCTCAGAGGATGAGCAACACTTTCAGTAGGGGGGTGATGATGAGCCCCAAAAATGTACAATTATTTGGGCTCATTCAACCTCCTAATTTGACTTAATCCACCATTCTCATTTGTTTATTGCATGTTTTTGATTATTTTTATGTTAATAGAGTGAATTTGGTTAGTCATTATGCCAACAAGTCTAATGGGTGCTTTGTGTAGCCTTGTTGGTCAACTTGGAGACAAAATTGAAGGTCTTAATGAGCACTTGGCAGCCAAATTCGTGGGAGAACAAGCTAGAGGATTTGTAGGAAGGTGTCCCCCTCATTTATGGACCCTTACCTCGAATTCTCCACCATCAGCTCGGAGTTCAAAGGCCACCAAATCAATGAGCACAAGGGCAGCCAAGCAAGTCAAGTTGGACTGCTGTTAACTACAAGTCTTGGGCAGCCAAGTCCCTAACTTTTAGGAGGACTGTTGGGTCCTCAAATTGTATAAATAAGAGGGCTTGGGGCCTCATTTTGGTTAGCTAGTGGTTGGTCATTTTTGGTAGCTAGTTGGTAGTCATTTTTGTAGCTAGTTAGTCATTTTGTTTTAGCCATTAGTTAGCTAGCTTGTAGTTTGATTTGTAGGCCATGGATTAGCTTTGCTTTCAGCTCATGTTCAAGCTCTCCTTATGGACAATTTTGATGTACTTTTCATTTCTTGATTAATAAAGATGGATCCAGCTTTGCACCAGCTCTAAATCGCTCTTGGGAGGCTGTAGTTCTTGGGGTTGGGCTCATCTCAAGCGCCCAGTACCTCCCTTGTGTATCTTTATGTGTTTGCTGCGTTCTTGAAATAAAAATCTGCTCTTTAGATCTTGCTTTGTTATGGTAGTTGGTTTTGATGGGTAACGTAGCTTTTTATGCTTAGAATCGATTGGTAGGAGTTTTTTATGCATTTAGATCTTTTGGAATGCTCTTTCTCACGTGAAGTACATGGTTCTCTTTCCAAACAAAGCTGCTGTTCATTTATTTCATTGACAATTAGATTAAGTTAGCTAGGACTTGGTTTGTTTGCAAGAATTCATTGATTCGTTTAAACGAGCATTGTGCAGGGAATCTCTATCATCTTCATCACCTCCTCAAGTTCTATTTAACCTCTGTCTCACTCATTTACCCTCCAACTCTCTCATTTCCCACCTAGCTCCATCTCCTTCAACTTTCGTTGACATAGCCCTTTACCTTCCAACCTACTCCCTACACTCACTTCCCATCCTATTCTTTCACTTCTAAAGCCATCACCAGCCTTATTCCTACCTTACCTATCTCCCCCTACCATTTCATCACTCCTCCATCACTCCAAACGCTCACGGTAGGTCATCCTGTAGCCAGTTGTAGACATCCTGTAGAAAACAGAGTATCATGTAGAATCCTTTGCAGGCATCCTGTAGGAGGCCACTCTCTCGGTTGCTGAGCATCTGAATGCGAGGAACCTCTGTGGATGGATGCTAAGGATCCCTAGGGACCTCTCCTAGCCTCCCTAACCTGTCCCACGCTTTCCTTCCTTCTCCATCCCATCTGCACAACCAAACCCTAGTTAGCACAAGATCACAATCATTCCACATACTTAAAGGAAAAATACAAAAACATAACTTTCATGATGCAAGTAGTTTAGATCCATGCATTCTCACTTATTAGAGGTAATGACGGCATTGGTAGAAGTTGCATTTACATTCCTTGCATTGTAGAGGTCATACTAGTTAAATTAGGGTTTCCTAGGTTTACATGCTTTGATTTGCTTTCAGTTCATTTTTGTCAAGTAAATTAGTTTTCTCTGAGCTAGCTTTCGTCCATCATTTAGCAAGCTTCTTCTGAGAGCCTATAGAAGTTGGCTTGAGCCCTAGCGGACTTGTGCCAGCTGACCAAGTGACAGCTGCGACAAGAGCTAGTACTTGTGCATATAGCACCGCCGCTTCCAAGTTTGTACGAACTACCGGGTTGATAAAATTAAGAGACAGGAAGCCCCAGGAGTTGTAGCATTATTGCTACAATACTGGAGCTCACCACTTCTGCTGGGAGCTTGAGCTTTGGACGCTCACTGTAGGCCTATGCAATGGTTGCTTCCAACTATTAGCTCCGTGTTTTGATCTCCTCTTTCTCTTTAAGCGCCTGTGCCTTATCCTCAAAAATTTGATGGTTTTTTGTATTGACTTCATTGATTACCAGTAGTGCGCGTTTCTCCTGAATCCTTAATTCATCAAACACGCCTTGGTGTAGTTCATGTAGGGTCTGGATAAGGAGTGCTGCGAGATTTAAGCCCATGTTTTTCACTACATCAGTTGGGCCCTTTCTTCTTCTTTCTTGGTGCACAGAGATCCTTATGGTAGTTGAATGATGTGGAGATCCAAGGTCATCTTTGTGTCCATAACTGACCTGCTTACTTGACTCAGGCTCGCTTACTTCCCGCTCGCTTGTCCCACACTTTCTTGTAACATACCTATTTGGATCTACAACTCGTGCAAGTCTTGCTGGACCTTTTCCAGCGCATGTTGGTACTATTCCTCAAAGTGGCCTTAAATATTTGTTGTCATGTCGCAGACCACATATCCTATTTCATCTAAGTCCCTTTTAGTGAGGACCAAAGGGGTCATGCCTACTGATCTTTCAGAGTTTTGTTTCTGGCGCGGCCTAGTTGAGGTCTGCTTCTTCCTTTTCTTAACCATGAAGGGGGATTCTAACTATGAACCCCCTTCATCTTCTTCCTCTGTTTCTTCCTCCTCTGGTGTTTTCTCCATTTCTGACTCCTCGACATCGATTGTGGCTTGCGAAATCATCGTCTCCTGTGCTTCTTTATCTTTGGCTATCACTTCTTTCTCTCGTGCAACAAATTCCTTCTTCTGCGTAGCTTTTTCCTGAGTGGAAGCCTTCTGTGCTTCCTTTTTATTTTCTACTGTCGTCGTCTACGTGGTTGATTCCTCAGCTACCTTACCAGTACCTACACCAACATCTGAACGGGTGATCCAGTCACTAGGCTACTTGCTGACGACCCCTACTATATCCTCTTTGGCCACTAAGTAAGGAAACTTGTGCCATATTCTCATGGCATCCTTCTTCGCATGAATATATAGCTTGTGGAAATCTGCTTTAAAGTCAACTATGGTTTCATACTACGTGTGCAATGTGGGTGATAGCCTTAGCCTTTGGCTGATCATTGTCCTCAACTCCATCTCAAAGAGAACCCAAAAGATCTTCATCTTTGTGATGCACCCATGGTCCCTGGTAGCCTAGAGAGAAGTGAACTTTGCTGCCTCTAGGAGGTCTCAGTCATGTGGAGTAAACTGACTATCCTCATGTATCTTCCAGGCCACCAGTGCTATCAATAGCAGCAATTGGGCATAATGGAATGCCTTGCCCTCATCCTGGGCCTCCCTACAATTCTCCAGAAACTCCTTGCATAAATATTGAGCCCAGTTATACTGGACTCCTTTGGCATACCGCGTTGCCAAAGAGATAATTGGTGCTGCTACTTCATCTACACAAAAAACTGCACTACGTTATCCAAGATAGAGCGGATAGAGTATCCTCGCTATTTTTTTACCAGACCAAACTCACTCTTAATTTTGTCTTTGAGCTTATTTTCCTTCATTTTTCCTCCAAAAGCCTTTGTAGGGTCCACTCCTTGGTATGGAAAATGTGTAATCCTGTGGATCAACATGTCTATGATAGGGATGGGTTCTCTCAGCTAGAGACACCCATCATGGACCAATGTTAGCAACTGACACACACAAATGGTGCCTATGTTGGTGGTGTTATCACTCAGGTTGTTCCCCAAAGTTGTAAGAAAGGGAATACAGCCGAGGTAACCACAGACCAATCTTTTAGATACAGATTCTAACCAATCTGCATACAGAGAGGGCTCTCTCTTTATGATTTAGCTTTGTTTTATAATGTGTTAGGCTAGTTATGAAGTTCAAGGGTATTGTTTTGTGTTTGGATGGTGGAATTCAATAGAGATGTGAGGCAAACTATATATTTCAGTCCATTGGGCATGATGGAGTCAAAGAAGGATGGCTTTTTGGATTCTATTTCTTAACAGAGGATGGTATCAAAGAGCAAGGTAGTCAAACATGGAACAATTTTAAAGGCTGGAATCAGATGGAATGGAGTCAAATGGGTGAAGGGCAGTTAAGGATCCTTCATCATATTGATAGAGGGAAAAATGGATGATTACTGCTAAGGAGCAATTAAGAATTCCTTAGCAAATATTCAGCAAGAAAGAATTAGGGGAAACAAGAGCAATCAAGAATTCACTGTTTATTCTAATTATGAGGAAAACATATAAAATAATAAAGATTGAAAATAGAGTGCAATTAAGCAAATTCTGGATTATTCTTATTCTTTATTATTGATATCGTGAAACATAGATGATATAATAAATGTAGAAAACTGTAAAACACAAGTTAGAAGGGACTTAGTGATCCACAAGTTGATTCAAGAATTCTGTGACAAGTCCTTAGCATCAATTCCTCATTCAGTATGCCAGACAAAAATGGTTCCAACAGCCTTTTATTCCAGAAAATTTCAGTATTACAGTCAGAAACTATGAATACCCACCAACCAATCCCAAATACTTCGTTTGGGGGGGTATTTATACAAAATATCAAAATATCTT
The DNA here is from genome assembly GCA_031772625.1 of Pinus tabuliformis. NCBI lineage: Eukaryota > Viridiplantae > Streptophyta > Pinopsida > Pinales > Pinaceae > Pinus > Pinus tabuliformis. Next base: position 1,112,511,298 of record CM062805.1, read on the forward strand.
ACAAAATATCTGAAGGAGATAATATCTAGTGATGATCAACCCCCTTTTACAAAAAGATAGAGACAAACGGTCTCAGAAATAGGGAAACAATAAATTGATGCTGTGCTGGCCATTCCTTCTTTATTGGATGTACCGAAGATAGGTTCTGCGAGTCGGTTTACAACTGTCTTCCACTGATACTCTGCGCTGGCTGCTCCGTCGTTGTCGGACATCCTTTGACCCTGATCAAATATACTTTGACATGCTTGAGCCTCATTTATCTCTGTTTATCTTTATCACGGAAAAATAGACCAAAATGTACGTTTTACCCAAGAGGAATTTATAGGATCCCCAACATGTCTTCCCACCATTATTGCTCTGGCAATTTATGTCTCTGAAGTTTCCTCAAGGTTTCATCAGCTTCGGTATATCTGATAAAATTAGGCTGGAGCTGAAATAGATGTTTTACTTCATGTTCAATATAAAATAAGCTCTCCAAATTATCATAGAGACTTTAGCTTGTGGGGAGTGCTTTTACTCTTGAAGCACTTGTTGATGAATTAACTTGATCAACCACATATGTGTTCAACTTATGTACATAATCTGCGTGTTTCATAAGCTGGTCATTATCTCCTGAAAGACTTGGTAGCCCCTTATCCTGCAAAATTGTAAACCTTTGCATGAAAGAATTAATTTCTACTTGCATATCCTGGCATCTTTTTTCCAAATTCTGCATTAAAGTTCTCTTGGTTAGAACTTTTTTGATTTCCAAAATGGTTCCTATCCTGTCTGGGATGCCAAGTTGTTCCAGCTGTTCTCTATTTCTGTAATTCAAAAAATGTATGAGCCAGTTGGCTTGATCAGGAATTTGTCCTAATAAAGCCCTTGCTTTTTGAATTTCTCCATGTGCTGCATTCACTAAGTCAACCTTCTCATAGATAGTTTGGATAGATGGCCAAACATTGCTTAGGGATTGATTGATGTTGGTCCAAAGAATTCCTTTGATTTCTGCCAGAGGTTTATCCAAAGTGAGATCCTTCTCTAATGTTCTCACTTTATTCTCTAATGTTTTAATCTCTCTTATTTTCTCTGCCACACTTATTTTGGATTTATCATAACTCTTTTCTACTTTTGCCAATTTTTCCTTTACTTGTTTCAGCTCTGACACTTGGAGTCTCAATTCTTCCATGGCCTTTATCAATTCTTCTGTGCTCATATTTGTACTGCTGCCTGGTGCTGGTGTTGCTGTTTCTGTACCTGTAATTACTTTTGTTGTAGGTGCTGGGACATTTGGAGCTGATGCTGATGCAATTGTTGAGGGGACTGCAGTTGTGACTGTAGGAATTACCTCAGGTGGCTGGGAGGTCGACTCTCCCTGCTTCTCTCTTAATGCTTTTTCCAGTGCCTGCTCTGTATCAGTTAATCTTTCATTGAGCTTCATGAGCAGGTCCATCATGTCTTCCTCTGATTTCTGCTGCACAACTTCTGCGGTCTGTGGATGCATGGAAGGAGGTAGTTTCAACTGTTTCCTCAGGGCAGCAATGTCCTCTTCTTTCTTCTTTATAAGTGCCTTTATGCCTTTAGCATCTTTGGGATCATGTCCCAGTTCAATGATGATTTCTTCTAAAGATTTGATCCTATTGTCCTTGGCCAGAGAAGAGGCTTTCTCCAAATGTAATTGAGCAGAGGTATTGTCCAAGGAGCTTTGCAACTGATGGGCCAACATTGCCTTGTCAGCCAGTGTAGAATAAACCATTTCTCCCGTCTGTTTATGAAGTTCAATTTGGTCCATTGGATGAATATCTTTGGCTAGAACCTCCAAGTTTGTTCTGATGAAATCTGTTGCTGACTGGGGTTGTTGTACCTTTGGCTTAAAATAACTCATTATCATTTTACCCTCTTTGATGTCATATGCAGACATTAATCTTTGTTGGTTTGAAGGGGCCATCGTCAAGTATTGATTGTACATTTGAATTCTTACAGGGTCATTTTTAGCCTTAATTTCTGTGAAAGTCTGTTTAATGTCAGAGGGATGTTTTCTTTGTGGTCTAGTAGATGATACTTCAACACTATGCTGCCTTTCTAGCTCCTGACTATGTGAGCTAGTTGATGTATCCACCACTGGGGAAGTCTGCTGGCTGACTAACCTCTCACCTCTTAGGTTGTTTGTTGTTTCTTCAATGATTTCCTCTTTTGACAGAGGATTCAATCTTTTCCGCTTTGCACCTGGTTGTTCTGCAGGTCCACTAATAGGTGTGGCCTCTTCTCTTTCTCTCTTCTTACTTCTTTCCTCATTTAGAGGAGTTTGTAATGCTGGGATTTATTCCTTAGATTGGCCTGGAGGAATTTGTATTTGTTCCTGTTCTCTAGACCCCCCTGGTTGATCAGTCATGATTGGTTGTTCTGTTGTTTCCACTTCTTTGCCCTTTCAAGTCTCTGTGACTGATGCGCTGGTTCTCTGTGCAGGCTACTGAGAAGTTCTAGTAGAGGATGTCCCAACTCCTGATTGTTTAGGCCACTTGAAAGATACCTGTCCAAAAGAGTCCAGGTCAACGGTTTTTTCAAGATCTTTCATAGCTTTTTCCATCTTTTCTTGTTCACTAACTTCCTCTACTAATGTCCCTTCTACCCATTCTTCCTGATTTTCATATTGTTCAATTTTTGGAATCCTATGATGTACATATACTGATAGCCTGTTTCTTACCCTTCTGTCACTTATGAAACTACATGGGTCATATGGCACCCACTGAAAACTCTTCTTGAATTTAAGGTGTTCTTCTAAGATATTTTCAGCATCTTTCCACGCATCTCTAGAATTGATGACATAAGGGCCTAACTGATTTCTGATTCTTAGCTGAGCCTTCTTCTTTACATTACAAAAGTGGTTTAAGTCTGCATAGATGAGCTGCCTGAAATATTCTAATGCAAATAACCTCATAGGCACATATCTAGGCAACTTGAATGGGCATAGTTCACATCCATATATTTTGATTTCAGTGTGATTCTGGTAGAGGTACCAGTCACCTATCCTGTATTGTTTGGACAGCTGTAAAATCTTCTTCATATCACCAGTAATTCTAGGAGGAGGAGCTCCTATCAATAGAGTGGAGGCTGGGTGTACAAATAAGTCAATGAATTCACTATAGGTATAAGGGGAGTCACAGTCATAGAAGATTGAGCTCCAGAAGATCACAGACCTCCGATTTCCCTTTAAGTCCAGTTTCCTGATGGGAAATGGAAAGCTGTCTGGCTGATAATATAACAACAGATGGCATATAAAAGATGTGTATTTGAAAACTCCTTCTCTATCCAAATTCAGGAATTGGTCATGGATTTTGTTGGCTATAAAAGTGGCATAGTCATACTTGACAACACGGGGCTGTCTTGGAGTAAAGATAGATAATAGAACCAGGGTGATGTCATCCACATATTCGCTGGATCTAAATCCTAAGATCAAGGGTATCATGTCAAGAATGAGTTTTCCAGTCTCAGTAAAAGAGGCGCGCAAATAAGGAGGAGGGCCTTTAGGTTGGTGCATTGGTATCATGAACATCTGGGAAATGCGAGTTATCTCTGAATCAGGCAATTGAGAAGCTTTGATTCCTAACGAACAAGGGGCTCACTGGAATGGAAATGCATCATCTCATTGATGGATTCAGCAGTTATGGAAAAAAGGACGGTTTGGGAAGGTGACATAATTGCTCTGTGGACAGGGTCATAACTGGCACAGCATTGGTGAATGATATCTGGGAAAACATGGACTGAGGGAAGAAAGTATATGGGAAGGTTTGATTCCCATAATTCAAAAATGTCAGAGTTTTTTAGATGACTATTTCTGATTTGGCAGAAGATCTGAAGATGATTGCTATCACCAATTAAGTCTTTTATTTGGAAATCTCTGTCGGCCAAGGGTAGATAATTCAAGTCTTTATGAGGTGCATTCATGGGTGCGGCATTCAGGGCTATGGGGGCTTCCATGTTTGGTTCTTGTGTATTCAAACAAGAATTTAGGCTTTCTGTGGAGAATTGGACCAAACAGCAGGTTTCAGGGTCTCTTATGGGCTAAACAAACTGATTTCAACTTAAATTTAGCATTTTCAGGTAGAATTTCTCTGTGGAAAAGTGAATTTGCAGGTTGGCAGGGTAAAACGGATAAATACCTGGATTGCAGAAGCAAAACTGTGAATTTGCAGGTCGAATGGCAGACTGCTGAGCACGACACTGGAGTTTCTTGGTCGGATGACAGGCTAATTGCTCAAACAGTCGACTGGATGTGCTTTTCATGGAGCATAGTTTGCAGAAAATCGGGGTGAAAATGACATTTTATCGTTTATTTAGCGAAAATCGATTTGGTGGGTATTTTTTGGCATTTAATGAGCGGATGACGTTAGCATGATGAGACATGTTGTCGCGTAGTGGAGGGTACGGGATGGTGACGTGGCGGATGGTCAATGGGAGGGCGGTAAGTGGTTTACCCTGGATTGATTATGGGCTAAAGCGGTTTCGGACGGGAGGGCCGCGAGCAGCGTGGGAGTGCGACATGCGTCCAGTTATGGGCAGCGATACCGCCAATCCCCGGATGTTAAAGAGCAGCAACGGAGGGGGTCGCAAAATGACCTACAGCCGTTGGATCTCGAGCCCTTGATCTGACAGTTGGTGCTTAATGGAAGTGATAGATGGTTAATGCGTGGGGGCCCATATATTTAAACAATGTTTTAATGATTTTCGGGGTGATTTTTATTGGTTCGCGAGGTTTTTAAGCTAGGTTATTAATTAACCAGAGGTTAATTGATCCCGAGGTTACGCACGAAGGGTTATTACAAGGTTTCAGATAAACCTTTAATCCCCATTTGTTCGGTAACATATGGTTTATAGTAAAACTGGGGTGGGATATTAATATTTGGGGATTATATTATATATACAGATAATAAGGGGAAGGGGAAGAATCATAAGGGATTTATATAATAATGTTAACAGTTAATATGAATTTGTGAAATAACCAGCGCTAAGTATAATGTTGGAAATTTAACATTTAACACTTAGGCTAACAGGGGTTTATAGAGGAGATGTGGCCACTTCCCTAAGTAAACAAAAATGGGTTTTACTTAGGCATCTGATGAAAAATGGAATGAGTGCTTTTTAAGGATATTAAGCAGATCTTAATATCTTTTGAGGGAGATTAGTAAGTGATTGGGGAGAAGTGTGAAGGGGAGTTAGTCATGCCTCGCTTGAACTGCATCAAAATATAAAACTGCCATGGTACTTATGATAACAGTAAGATGAACATTTTGAGAGACAAATTCAATCATAAGTATGCTTCTGCAACACCAAAATTGCCTACCCAGCCTACTGTACTTAACATTTTTTCTCCTTTTTCCTTTAGGTGCACTTAAACTGGCAAACCCTCAACAATTTTCTTTTCTTTACATGATAAGCCTATCTAAATCTGCACTTATTTCTTCCAATGGCTCAGTTTAAACTGTTGAGCTCATTTGCTTCTCTACCTATCTATTTGTCTGCCAAGATTAAACAGTTTGGATAGATTTCTATTCTCTATCTCTAAAACAGGAAATTCAAACATGAACTGGCCAAGATTAAGCTATTTGGCCAGTCATCAACTGTGGTAAAAAGTTCAACAAGCTGTACAAGGTGCCTTATTTACTGAAAATGAAATAGTAGTGGCATTTGGACTTGCAAACTTTCCTGGTCTTTTATTTGGGGTTCATTTCTTTCATTTTTTCTTTTGACCATTTATCTTTTACCCTTTGATTTTTTTTTTAGGGTACACCCTCTTTACATTTTTTGATTTTTGATTTTTTCCTAATATGGAAAACCTTTGCAATAGGAAAAGGTATGCATATATTGTAGAGCTAATCAAGTCAATCATGAAATATGACACCTATTGATATAGAAGCATAACAGGTGCGACTAAAGTGCAACACCTAAAGCATGTTTAGGAGCCCTGCGGCCTCAACACCATGTACCCATTTATCCGGGTCCAACCATGTGATGTCTGATTCTTCATAATATACCTCAGACATGTATTTATTTGGCACCAACTGAGAGAATTTCTCATGGTCTCCCAAGTCCCAATCCTCCATCTTTAGCATCGGAATGCATGCCAACAATGCACCCTGAAACATCACTTTCTCTGGAAATAGTGGCATGGACACCATGAACTTCGCGTTGTCTGGAGCTTTCGGTAGTTTAGCCATGGCCTTTTGTGATAGAATATATTTCGGTAGCCGAGTCATCAACTCACCCTACTCAACATTAATTTCTTCTACCCCTCCACGCAGTTCTTCTTCATCCAAATCCATCGACTTTGTTAGTTGTTGTGACTGATCCATTTTCCCCTTTTGGAAAATTTCCTTAGGGTTTTTCTGTGGTGACTTCCTCTCCGAGACTTGCTGAGGTTTCTTCTGCTTCTTATCTCCCGCCTTGGAGAAGAAGGCTTAGATCTAGGAGACCTAGGAACCGTAGTCGGAAATCCTGCAGGGGCAGATGGGGCTGGCTCCATCGTAGGGGGAGTTGTAGTCATTCTGTCAAGAAAACTCTTATGGAAATATTAAGGCATGTCTGTCAACGCCAACTGTGAAAAGAGTTCCTCCCAATCTGGATTAGATATACAGTTTTGTACTTCGCACAAAGTAACGTGAAACATATTAAGGAAAACTCTCAAGAAGCAAAGTGTTCAAATGTGGATAAGCATGCCATATTTATAGATGAATTTGAATTCAAATCCAACCTTTCCTTCCAATTCCTGGTCATTAATGCATCTTTGGCAGCATATTTCCAAAGCTGTGCTCCATAAATGTGGTTTCCCCACTCCTTTCAACGGAACTTTCACCTTCCAATCATCTACAGTTCTTCCAAAGGTCACTATTTAGCCAGGCCACACAACACCCAACCTTGTGGCACAACTCCCCTTGGCGCCTCACTTCAATTCGTCGCGCAACCTCCTCACTTTGACTTTCAAACTTTAAAGCATTGTATTTTATAGTCCTGTACTTCCTTGCAACTATCTGGAGTACTAAGACTATCCTGCAATCATATAGTCATTACGCAGGGGCAAGATCACCCCTGTAAAACTTCAATCAACTTCCATTGATCTTTTCCTAGAATAAATCCCCATTCAGCTTCAAGATATGAACTGCACCACCATCTGTAATTTCCTTCACGACATAAGGTCTCAGCTAATGCATTTGAAACTTTCAAGGGAACTTTGTAAACTTAATATCATAAAGAAACAATAAATCATCATTATTTAAGGTGCATTGTTTTATGTGGCGATCATGCCATGCCTTTTCACGGTCCTTGATGAAATACTGCCAAAAACCAATCCTCTTCCGGTTCTACAAGATGTGTGAGTCACTCATCCACAGTGTCACGATAAACCATGTCTATAACTGCTGCAATCTGCAAACTTGGCATAATGTATTCCATGAGCATTACAACCTCCTGCCCATATACCAATCTGAACAGGGTTTGGCCTGCCAACTTCTTACAAGTAGTCCTGTACACCCAAAGGGCCGCTGGTATGCGCACATCCCAATAATTCTGCTTCACGTTGCAACTCTTTGTCAAGGCTCTCTCTAGAATTTTATTGAAGGCTTCCACCATGCCATTTGATTTAGGGTGATAAGGTGTACTCTTCTGATGATATACATGGAATTCCTCAAGCAACGCAACAATTGTTTCATTTATGAAGTGTGTTCCCTAATCACTCATTAAAATTTTAGGGCAGCCCAACCGAGACAAAATATACTCGAAGATAAAATTCATGGCTGTAGCTGCGCTACAATCTTTTATAGGCTAAGTCTCCACCCTCTTGGTCATGTATTTAGTCATTGTAATAATGTATATAGCTCCTGTATTTTTCCCTGGTGGTTTTATTGGACCCACAAACTCTATCACCTACTTATCAAACACCTGCAACGTCACTTGCAGATTCAGGGGAAATTCATCTCTTTGCGATGGTATCCCCATCCTTTGACAAACATCACATGCCTTGCAATAGGTCTTAGAGTCCTTATGCATAGTAGGTCACCAAAGTCCTACGCGTAGGATTTTCTGCGTAGTCTCTCTCCCTATGTAATGTCCTTCCGCTACTCCTCCATGTGCTTATGCAAGAATGCTTGGTCATTCATACTTCGGGACATATCTGCGCAATATTTCATCAGAGCCCATTTTGTATAAGTGCCCGAAAATCACATAATAATCAACCTCCTGAACCACCAATTCTTTCTTCTTTTGCGTCGAATATCCTTCCGGTGTTATACCTATTGAAAAAAATTGAATTATATCTACGAAGTGATCTTCTGCGATGCGAACATCGAAGAGTTGCGCATCAAGAAACCCTTCCTCCAAACTTGTAGGTGCATCGCCATTCTCGATCCACGAGAGGTGATCAGGACCAACATTCAGGTGTCATGGCATTACAATTACTTCAAAATCATATTCCTGGAATAACAAAAACCACTTGCAAATCTTACCCCCCAACACAGGCTTGTTGACCAGGTATTTCAGAGCAGAATGGTCTGTATACATCTTGAAGTGTGCTCCTAACATATAGTGACGAAATTTCTGTAGCGCACACACCATTGCTAGCCCTTCACGGTTTATGGTTGAGTATTTATTTTCTGCCTTCGACAACTTCCTACTGGCAAATGCTATTGGGTGGTCAATATCTCCCTCGCATGGTTGGGTTAGCACCGCACCTAGCGCAATACAGGACACATCTATGTGAACATGAAACTCGTTCTTCAATCAAGGAATACTAAAATGGGTGTGGAGACCATTTTCTTCTTCAAAACATCCAAAGTTTTCTGGAAATCCTCGTCCCAACAAAATGTTGCATCCTTTTTCAATAGTTTTTCCATTGGCGCAGTTATTTGCGCATATGACTTGATGAAATTTCTGTAATATCCGGTATGGCCCAACATTGCATGCAAGTGCTTAACATTCTTCACATCCTCCAGTTTCACGATGACTGCAATCTTGGCAAGGTATACCATCAATCCTTACTTGCAAACCATGTGGTCCAAGAGTATCCCATAAGGTACATAGAATATGCACTTCTTCAAGTTAAGGGCTATCTTATGTCTTCGACACGTATCCAGCATGAGGTGAAGACTATCAACATGGCAATTTACCAATCTAAACACTGTCCAGTCATCAAAGTAGACCTCCAAAAAATTGTGGATAAATTCCTTGAAGGCCACAATTACCACTCCTGAAAAGATTGTTGGTGCATTCTTCAGCCAGAAAGGCATTAATGTATATTAAAAGCAACCCAACTCAGTTGCGAAGGTGGTTTTAATCTAATCCTTCTGCACGATCTTACTATGATGGTACCTTGAGAACCCATCCGTAAATGAGTATGCTTCCTGACCTCCAACATTCTTGAGTACCTCATTTGTAAATGGCGTTGTCAATGGATCATGGACGCACACGTCATTCAACTTCCTTAGGTCTACACATATCCAGATTTCATCCTACTGCTTCTTTTCTTGAACCATCATTGGACTCACCCAGTCTGACTCCTCCACGTGTTCAATGATCCTATCTTCCAGCATCTTATCCAACACCTTGCGCACCTTTTCTTTATACTTGGGATTTAATCGGTAGGGGCGCTGCTTTACTAGCTTCGCATCTGGATTCAAAGTGATCTTCATAATGCCCAGATCCCCTACTATACCTTTTAGATCATAGAACTTGGTGGGAAACAAGTCCTGACATTCACGCAACATCTTCGCGACTTTATCAACTATATCTTCATCCAAATAGTCACCTATCTTCGCAAAATTCAGCTATGCTTCTGATCCAATATTCACTTGCTTGATTTTCAAAGGTTCTAATATCTCAGGGATTTCTGCCTTAGGTCCCTCGACTTCGCGTTTTCCTTCAAACTCGGGAATATTTATGTTTCTAGGACCATCTTCGTCATTCTCCATGGTCACATTGTAACATTCAAGTGCATGGCGCAACTGCGTATTCCAATATGGTTGTACCCATTCAACCGGTTCTTCAGGCATTTTGAATATTGAAACTTCGATCTCTTAGAGTGCTTCATCTATACATTCAAACCCATCATCAAAGCTAAAAGTTAACAAAAATCTCTCCTTTAGGACATCCCATTCTACAGTTTCGTGTCGCAACTCAGTTTCCAAATACCAGTTCATTGGGATGGTGTTCAAAGTATGCCAGAATATGTGAACCCACTCCGGCTGTTGTTCTTCTCCCCATGCTTTCATCCATCATGCCAAATGCTCGCATGGATCATCCTTTCCTATGTATTTCTCCACCATGTGGGTATTGGAATACCCAAACCTCAACTTCATCATTCTTTGGTACTCCTTCCAATCGGCGAAGCTGTCCTTATGCGTACCCTGCCAACAAGCAGGCGTAGCTCATAGTGCAATATCTAGAGCTTGAAACCGATGTTCCTTCGATACATCCTTTAAAACTCATCCAAAAACAAATTAACATCTTCTAAGCCATCATAATAAGGTAAATTTTGTACCTCAGTGGATATGCATTGAAGCGACTTTGTAAGCTTGTTACAACACTTTGATGATACTTCATGTAGTTGGTTCTACCAATGCTCAAGCTCCTCATCAAAATCTGAAGTGAATGAACTATCCATATCCCACCTGATTCGCCCATCCACTGTGGGGTCGATCCAGTCCTCATCGCACGCAGTGATCTTATAGATCTAATCAATATCGTCCTCTTCTTAATAATTGCGAACCAATTTAGTATATTGTGCACCTTTGGTTAAATCCAATGGAACAATGACCCTGAGCTCCTTCCTTTCATATGTCATTCTACACTTTTTGAGATTAATGATCGCGTCTATATCAAAGGCCCATCTGATGCCAAGTAGTGCAAGGTAAGGGTTGCTATTGTCGAATATTTCGATCACTTCAAAATAAGATAGAGAACTTTCTCCTTCAATATATATCATTACCCCATACATGTGCCCCATAGGAATGATCTTTTGCTGGTCCTCCATTCATAGCTAGATAGGAGACCACTGCAGCGCAGGTCTCCCCATTCTCTCCTAAGTTTGCTTTAGCAAAATGTTCACGGACAAAGAGGAAATGGGTCGAGCAGCGAAGGGAAAGGGACGAGGAAAGAGACAACGGGGGTGCAAGGCCGAGGCTGAGATGAGCACTGTGGGTAAATGATGAGGTAGAAAACCCATGAAAAACCTAATATAGGAAATTACAATTGGTTACGTGGATGGAACAAAGGAGGAAATCAAACGGCTCATAGCAGAATGGGGGGAGGATTTAAATCACCAAGCGAGAACGAAGGCAGCTGGTATGGAGGATTGGAAGCTCCTGGTTCCGGATCTGGGACACACCATAAGGCAAGATATGCAATAGAAGCAGACCCTATATATGTATTGGCTTATGAAATGCCTCCTGGGGAAGGCCATGGAACAAATTTGGGTGATTTCTCTCTAGGATTTTCCAAATTACAAACCAAATTTTCAAAAGCTACAATTCCAATTGTAGAATCAGGGTGGCCGCCTGGGCCATATTGAGAAACATTTCCCATGCATGTTCTTGCAGACTGAGCTGCCAGGCTATAATGCGAAAGATCCAATCACATTTACATCAACATTCATTGAGCAGGAGGACTAGCATGTTGGCTCTTAGTTATTTTTAATTAGTTTTCATGTGGATAGCTTTTAATTTATATTTTGCAGTCACACACACACACACACACACACACACACACACACACACACACACACACACACACATATCTATATATATATATATATATATATATATATATATATATATATAATATGGCTGTGGACATGACACTCAAGTTTATATAGATTGGATAGATAGACTAAGTATTTTTTGTTATTTTTTGTTACTGGATGCATTATCATGTGGTTAGGTGGTCAACAAACTTGGTTTCCCGATGGGCAAGTTGACACCACCTAGCTAGACTCTATGTGGTTGTAACTTTCTTGCTTATTTTATAATGAAAAAAAAATATCTACCAAGCTTAACAAAAAAAAAATTGTTCAAATTACAGGTTCAAATATTTTATTAGTTATATTAAGTGTTGAAAATCAAAAAGGAAAAGAAAATTAGTTAACTGAGTATTTTGAGTCATTAGTCATCATAAGTAATGTGAGTAAAGATATTGCCTCATTAAACACTAAAATGATTTTCCTTACTTATCAAATCCTACTTTTAATTAAAGTTTTTTAATAATGAGTTTTTATCATGTATTAAGAGAAAATAATTTTGACATAGAGAGTAGAGAGGGTTGTAAATTTCCTTATTAACAAAAAGGAAGGAATCTTGAAAATCGATAGTGAGGTTAGGCGGTTATTTTGCTCCTTGATAAAACATGAGAAAACCAAAATACTTAAAAAAGAAAATCAAGTGAAGGCAAGTTGGAGGAGAGACTGAAAAGATAGTTTTCACCTTAGTTTTCCATTTTGTCCTCTTTGTATCAAAAAAATTTATTTAATTAATTTTTCTAAACTTAAATTCAAATTCTCTCCTCTATAACCTTAAATGTAAAGTAATTTACAAACAAGAAGAAAAAATGCTTCGCTTTACAGACTGCAATTGAAATTGTTTAGATTATTTTCCGGATCGATTGCATAAGGATTCTTTTTCATTAACGTTTCGAACCAGGAACGATGGTTCATCTTCAGGATGTGAAAAAATATTGAAACACTGATCTTATTTTTCCAATTATATATATAGAGATGCTTAGCCGACAGATATAATTAATTTAATTATTCTTTTTTACTTTTAGGTTTATGATTATATTAATTATATTTGCTTTAATTTTCTAATTTATATAATTATTTTAATTTAATTTTAATTATTCCTTATTTTAATTATAATTATTTATTATTTTAGTTATTAATCTTAATTTTAATTGTTATTTATTTTAATTAATTTTAATTTTAATTAATTAATTATTTTAATTATTATAATTATTAATTTTAATTGTTGTAATTATATTGATTCTATAATTGTTTTAATCGTATAAATTTTAATTTAATTTAATTTTAATTATTAATTATTAATTTTAATTGTCTTGATTGTATTTATTTATTCTAATTAATTATTAATTATTAATTGTTATAATTATGTTTGTTCTAATTTATTTATTAATTAGGGAATTTAGACTTCTGTGATCCATAACATTGTTTATACATTTATTATTATTTCTAGTATAACCTTAGAATTGAGTTTTTCCCTTTAACTATTGTCTAAGAAACCTTATAAAGAATATTATATTTACCTAATGTCGTAGTTTACTTTAATATTTTTTTGGATTAAATAAATATTAAATAAATAATGTTTATTAATAAAAAAAAAAATTTGACCATTAGGCTTTTAGGATTAATTATGATATTAGTTATTCTATTAGTAAAAAGCTTGGGCTTTATCAACCTTATAGGTAATAATATATTTACCTAAGGGCTTAGTTACCTTTAATATTCTTATTGAAATAAAAAAGTATTGAACGAATATTAATTATTGACCATTAGGATTAAAAGGATAAATTATGATGTACCAACAATATTAGTTACCCTAAATTATGGTATTTACCTAATATAATAATGTTTTAACATTTTGTTTGGAATTATAAATTATTAAGTAGATATAGATTTTTTAATAAACATATATTATTTTATATAACTTATTATTTTAATGAACCTTTATATTTAATAAGAAATATGATATAGTTTAAATAACTAAATCGTGAAGATGTAACTTACCAATGGACCATTAAATAAGTATTACACAATTACCTAGGGTAACTAAATTATAAAATAATAGTGATTTATTACCATTCCTTATATTTAAATAATATTGGAATAATATTAAATATAGATTATTTATTATATATTATGAGATATATTGACCATTATAATTAAAATAATAATATTATGGATTCTAGTAATATTTGAGATATGAATAATAACATATCTATTTTAATTAACAATTGAATTCCTTTATTTACCTATTTTTAGAAATATTAATTAACTAATTTGACCAGGATCATTAGGTCAAAATTAGCCGTTGGAATCTCTGCACACTCTATTTAATCAAGCATAAACCGGATTGGTTCTTCAACTTGTCCTGACGATGAACCACACTGGTTGGTTCGAAACGCGTCGACAAAAGATTGATTATGTGATTTTGCCGAAGATTTTCTAAACAATTATTTATTAATTATGATTTTAGTTTTAATTGTTGTAATTATATTTATTTCAATTTATTTATTGATTTTTTTTTTTTTTTTTTTTTTTTTTTTAATTTTGTATTTGTATTAGTTTTAATTATATGTCGTGATTATTTATTAAGACTCCCTATATATTGTCCTATGTTGAAGAGTTTATTATAGTTAAGATATTTTTGATATAGGAATTAAACATCAATCAAAAATATTTTAACTATAATAAACTCTTCAACATAGGACAATATATAGGGAGCCTTAATAAATAATCACGAAATATAATTAAAACTAATAGAAATACGGAAACGATGATAATAATAATAATAATAATAATAATAATAATAATAATAATAATAATAATAATAATAATAATAATAATAATAATAATAATAATAATAAATTGAAATATATACAATTAAAACTATAATTATAATTAATAAATAAATTAGAACAAATATAATTATAACAATTAACAATTAAAAATTAAAATTAAAAATTAATTAGAATAATAATTAAAATAAATAAATAATCAAAATAAATACAATCAAAACAATTAAAATTAAAATTAATAATTAATTAAAATAAACAAATACTTAAAATTTATACAATTAAAACAATTATAGAATCAATATAATTACAACAATTAAAATTAAGATTAATAATTATAATAAGAAATAATTATAATTAAAATAAGGAATATTTAAAATTAAATTAAAATTAAATTAAAATAATCAAAATATAAATAATTAATTAAAATTAAATTAAAATAATTATATAAATTAGAAAATTAAAACAAATATAATTAATATAACCATAAACCTAAAAGTAAAAAAGAATAATTAAATTAATTATATCTGTCTGCTAAGCATCTCTATATATAATTGCAAAAATAAGAGCAATTTTTCAATATTTTTGACATTCTGAAGATGAACCATCGTTGCTGGTTCGAAACGTCGATGAAAAAGAATCCTTATGCGATGGATCCGGAAAATAATCTAAACAATGATGAAACTAGCAGAAATCCAGCTGAAATTACTAATATGATTTCGAGAGTGTTTAGTGATCAATAAGCAATCCCCAATTCTTGCATGAGATTAAATAATGAGTTCAAATTATTGTATTGTCTTCCATGACATTAAATAATGTTCAAATTATAGGTTCAAATATTTTATAAGTTATATCAAGGGTTGAAAATCACAAAGGAAAAATAGCAATTAGGTAGATGAGTATTTAGAATCATTAGTCATCATCAATCATGTGAGTAAAGACACCACCCTATTAAACACTAGAATGGTTTTCCTGACTTATCAAAGTCAACATTTAATTAAAGTTTGTTTATAATGAGCTTTTTCATGTATTAACAGAAAAAAAAAATTTGACGTAGAGAGTAGAGAGGGTTGTAAAATTCCTTATTAAAAGTAAGGAAGGAATCTTGAAAATAGATTGTGAGGTTAGATGGGTATTTTTCTCATTGATAAAACATGAGCAAACCAAAATACTTAAAAGAAATTTCAAGTGGAGGCAAGTTGGAGGAGGGGATGAAATTATATTTTTCACCTTTGTTTTCCATCCTCCTCTTTCTATCAAATAAATCCATCATTATTGAGTATGGCAAGCAAGGAGACATAGAAGTTATGGAAGACTACATATTCATATGAAGGGTGGGGGATTTCTTCTTCAAGGGTTCATAGATAAACTAGAGGGGTGACTAATTTAGGCATGCAAGATTAATGCAAGTTCCTTCAACAACTGTGTGCAAAGTGGGATACAACTTCAATGACCATTAGGTGATTTATAGAAAAATGGAGTGGATATTCAATCATGGGTTAAGAAAACATTGAGTTTCATTTGGTGAATCGCAGTATTGACTTAGGTGTCATGCTGAGGACAATGTTTTTCTCATCTTTTGGTGGTATTGATGAGCTGGTGGTCACACGATAAGAATAATTGGAATCTTCCAAGTCTCTTTCAAACTTTGTTGATTTTATTGGGGCTCCCATTAGTGGGAGTATGGGCTATGTTGGAAAAAAAGAGCACAAGAAACAAAACATGATAACTAAAATGGAGATGGTGGGAACCAAGCTTGCAGAGTAGCTAGTAATGAATAACAATGATGGAGCTATGAATATGAAAGTGGTGTTAGCTCGGTTGTTCAAAATTTTATACTCTCAGGATGAAATGAAAGATCTTAGTAATGGAATTGTACTAAACCTTAGGGTCATCCTCAGTATCTCAGGCAGTTATGTAGTTGCAAATGAAGGAGACAATAGAAAATTCCAATGAAACCTCTAAGAATACCAAGAGTCTAGAAGCAACTTCTTAAAGTATTGAGTGAATCTACCTTGAATTGATTTCAAAATTTTGCTATGTACTATATACAGTGATAGAAATACTAAGCTTATACTATAAGCACTTCTAAATACAAGCTAGAATCAAATGACACAAATACTAAGCGCCCTTAAAACGTAGGAGTAGAAATGAATATCTTTTCTTGGCCCAAAGGACCTAGCAAACTTGTTAGTAAACCTACCAGACCTGCTAGTAAACCTCTAGGGGGCCTACGATCTGTTAAGCTCCTAGTAGGTACCAGGCTTTCTCCTGATGGATTACACAAGATTTGAATCCACGACTTTCGGTACAACGAGACTTCATTTTCCAGCCATTGCCAATTACGCCACCCCCAACGGGTTAGAAATGAAAAATTTTAGTTGGGTACTCAATTTTCATTAAATGCATATCCACTATAGTTATAATAGCCTATTTTATACTACAATATCTAGTTGATAAAAAAATTAATAAAATTTCATTTATTTTTTTAATTATTTGATTTATAATTATTATATATATAAAATAACAAATTAATAATTATTATATATATGATATAATAATATGTTCTTATCATAAACATTCCTTTTATATTAATAGTTTTTATTTTTTTCATATCTCCATATATTTTTGTCATATTTTTCCTTAAAAAGCAATAAATCTTTTTGTATTAAATAATAATAATAATAATAATAATCACAATAATCTTATTTTAGGGTTATGGCTTAGCTATAAATTGATATATAAGATCTCGTGGTTTGTGGAGAAGATCTCTTCCATGTAACCATTTCATTATTTGTTTTACATAGAGATTTTAAGTTATATAGATTTTAATTCATTCATTATTTATTTTACATAGAGATTTTAAGTTATGAAGATTTTAATAACTTTGTATACTAGGATGTTGAGGGAATATTTTATTTATTGCAAATTCATTTTCTTTTTTGGAATCTAGCGATATAGAAAAATAGAGTTCTCATTGATTCAAAATTTTGATTGAATTTCTTAATAGTTAAGTTAATTCATAATTGAGCAAAACCTTTGTGGAAATTGTTCCATTAAACATTAGACATGAGTCTTGAATCATGGTAAAACTCTTCTTGCACTTGTAATTTTTGTGAATTCTTTTTTAGATTTATGCCTCGAAAGAAGGTTCATTTGTTACAAAACTATCTTGCTTCAAATTTAGGTATCTTTAATACCCTATTAATATAAGTTTCGTGAAGTGTTAATATTTAAGTATACACTTATGAGGTTTCACATATCATAAAAGCTAACTGGATAAGACACAATCAAGGATCAAATTTGATTATGTTTCACATATCATAAAAGCTAACTAGATATGGCACAATGAAGGATAAAACAGGTTTCACATATCATAAAAGCTAATTGGATAAGACACAATCAAGGATCAAATTTGAAATCAAGGATATATTTCAATTTAAAGGATCATTGTTGGTTATTTCTTTTATGTTCAAGAGATAAAATAAACAATTCTTTTTATTTGAAAAAAAATGAAACTTTTTCAACAAAACAATTATTATTATTATTATTATTATTATTATTTACATGAAAAGTATTTATGCCATAAGGCATTCCCTTTTAGAAGAACTCCCCTATCTGCCACTCTGTACTCTTATGCACCATTAGATCTATTGTTAGACGTTCGGGATTTCTTCTACCATTAGATCCCATTGTCTTATTTGTCAACCAAATCTTTGTTTTTGTAACAGTTCAACTTGTTGATCTTTAAAATAATTATAACACATGAATATATGTCCATGGTGGCAAGGAAAGGGAACCAAGTTCTGCTTCCTTCTCTTTGCATAAGCTAACTTTTTGTGTGTTCTATTTTTCTCTAGATCCTGCAACACCCTCAGGAGGTTACAGGTAACAAATGACTTACCAAGTTTGCTACTGATAAGATGATATTCAGAATGGGTGTAGGCGAGTGCGTAGCCTACAAAAAACTATGGGCCTGACTCTCTAAGGGAGTTATATGGAGTTATCAAGACGATCCCCTATGGAACATTTAACACTTACATGTTTTCTTCAAGTGAGGGTGCAACTTGCATTGATAATTATGAGACCGATTTGAAGATGATTCTGTTGACAATGCAAAACTATGAAAAATCATATCATAATATCGTACAAGGCTGCTTTTCAGAGCATATAAGGTATGTTTCTATTTTGAAACATCTCATAGAAAAGTCCATTAGTGTAGAACAGATTGCACAACCTGATTTAGAGTCCTCTTACAATATGGGAATGTTATTATAGCTCGAAGCTATTGGTGTCGGCATTCAGGTGATACTCAATTCCTCTTCAAATAGAATTTGAATGAAATACTGGAGCATTTAATATTTCACTTGGTTTTATACAAGTGAAATGACTTATCAAGTATCATGGATTTAACTATCTGAATTTATTATGCAAGGAGACAATAAAAAAAATTTAAACCTCGAAGGTAAAACCCCTCCAAATAATTTGATACATCTGGTAAAACGTGTCCTTGAATTTTTTGTTGTCAACTTTTTGCAGAATAATTATCCACCGGTCGCCTTACATATAGAAAGAGACATAGAGACTCGGAACATGAGCATAAAACAAACATTGCTAAGCTAGAAATTGAATTGAGTGAGAAGCAATGTGTTATGGCAGAGCTTGAGTGGTATAAAGAGCGTTGTGAGACGGAAGATTGCATCACATATTATGATTCCTTCAAGAAATATAATGATGTCGATGCTAATTTGTGTAGGGAAAGGCTATCTATGTTTTGGGATAAGGTCAGAGTGGTTGTGCAAAACTAGCATCCCTCACTTAGGACTTATTCTTTTGGGCACATACAAAAGAGGCTTGGAAAGATTTGGAAAATATTAAACAAGATCAAGTCCAAAAGCTTGAAAGTCTTGAAATGTTTGAAGGTTATGTGACAAGATTTATAAACCATCGCAACATTTCCTTGCAAGGAAGTAACGTCATGAAGTGGTCGAAACAATGGAAAAAATACAAGCAAAATCAAATTCCTGGATAGAGTTCTCCTTTGTATAAAATAATGGAAAGTGAAAATTGGAAGGGATGATTTAGCAGACTATTTGGATGAAAAAATGTTTTAAATAAGACTTTGATCTAGTCATTTCTTTAAAAAAGAATGCAACTCAAGTTAACAAATTCTCAAGAATGGAACATGTTAAAAAGGAGAATGGAGACTCTATCTACTATTATGCGGCAACCACTCTACCTCAAAACCATTCTCCCCTAACACATATGAGGATATATCATCAAGCATGCCCTGGAGTAGCATTAAGAGTAGATTTGTGGACATGTAAAATTCTTCTGCTTTGGTTGAGAAGTTATACAGATACATTGAGAAGATAATGAAGAAACCGTACTAGAATATGTCTTGGCTTCTAAAATTATGGATCAATGATCTGATTCAAGTGATAAGGACTCAATTTTTGATCCAGAAGAATCTTAGTGTGATCATACATATAATATTGGGAGAATCCAAGCAAGTATTTTGAAACATATTGATTCAAATTAATTTTTCAATGAGGATGATCTAGGTGATTCTCAAGCAAATTTTATTGATCAATTATTGGAAATGGGTTATCTTGAAGTGAAGCCACTTTAGTGGCTGACATAAATGGGATTAATACTATTATAATTTAATTGATAGGAAATTGGAGGGATCAATTTTTCAAAGGGAAAGAAGAATAGGTTGATGGGGATGTTTGAAAAATTTAATCTTCAGAAGCAACACCGAGAGTTTATTCATGACAACCCTGCGACTGAATTGGGAGGTCAAAACTAGTTGTAGACAAGCAGACAATATTAGAAAAGCGGAGGAATTTTTTGAAAAGAAGTATTACGCACTTGTGCTGGGTTGTGTTATATTCTTTCCATGACTAGCCCACGTAGTTAACCGGGGGGTTAGAGGGAGGGCAGAGCCCCCCCTTCGTTGCACCAATTGTGTAGCGGGGGGGGGGTCATAGGGGGTTTGTGGGGTGAAGGTAACCCCACTTTATGGGGTCCAGGGCAGCGCCCTAGAAAATTTTGGTTTTGGAACCTATGCTAGGTTGGGTGAACCCACCTATGGTTTTGTGCATGATTTTTGCACATGTTTTTGGACGCGATGGTTTTCGGTCCATGGTATTGGACGCGATGTTTTTCGGTCCATGGTATTGGATGCTTCGGCATGTATAAATATGTATTATAACATTGAAAGGAATAAATGAAAAATCAAGTTGGTAGTCACGGTTTTGGGATCCAGGGGAAAATCTTTGTGTATATGTGTTTTATGTGTTATGCTCTCACTTTGTTTATTTTCTGTGTTTTAGAATTCGTATGCAGGTAATTTCTGTATAGGGTTAAAACCTACATTTGGTATCGAAGCTGTTTTGGCTTCAAGGGGACGCCTTTGTTGTTGAGGGGTTTCGCTCGGGCCTGTGGTAGACCTTGTTTAGTGGGAGATCTGCGAGATCGATTCTGGTGGTGAAAGAAGATGGCGAGTAGTGGAAAGATAGAGATCGAGAAATTTAATGGTCAGAGTTTTGAGTTGTGGAAACTCAAGATGGAGGATTTGTTGGTGGACAAAGATCATTGGATTGCGGTAGATCCATGTACTAAACCAACGGGAGTGTCCGATGAAGAATGGAAGAAGTTGCATCAGAAGGCAAAGAGCACAATACGATTATGTGTCTCAGATTCAGTATTGCTGAATGTATCAGGGGAAGCTATGGTGAAAGCTTTGTGGGACAAGTTAGGGACTTTGTACCAATCTAAGTCTCTGGTGAATAAACTGTTCCTGCGGAAAAAGCTGTATAACCTAAGGATGAAAGATGGAGACTCGGTGTCAGATCATCTGAACGCATTTAATACTGTGGTAAGTCAATTAACATCCGTTGATATTAAAATTTTAGATGAAGATAAGTGCATAAGTTTGTTGTGTTCTCTACCAAATTCGTGGGATAGTCTGGTTATTGCAATAGGTAGTAATGTAACTGCCTTGCAGTTTGATGAAATAGTCTCATCCTTGCGGATGGAGGAGATGAGACGGAAAAATATGGAGAGCCAAAATGGTGATGCCTTGTCTGTACAAGGACGGTCCCAAAACAAAAACAAGAATAAGTCATCGAGTGGGAGATATAAATCTAGAGGGAGATCTAAATCCCCAGGAAAACCTGTAAAGGTGGTGTGTTGGAAATGCAAAAAGGAAGGGCACTACAAAAGGGATTGTAAATCTAAAGCTCCTGACAAAGGAAAGGGATCTAATGATGCTCCTTCTGTAGAGGTGAAAACCACCTCAGATGAAGGTGGGGATGTGTACTTGGCTTCTTGAAGTACACATGTAGATCATGAGGCATGGTTGATTGAATCAGGTGCATCCTTTCACTTCACTTCTCATAGAGAGTGGTTCTGTGAGTATGAGAAATACGATGGTGGTGATGTCTGCTTAGGGCATGATAGGAAGGCTAAAATCATTGGTCGTGGAAAAGTAAAGTTGAAGTTGCAAGGTGGAAGGGTTAGAACACTTCCGGGTGTTCTACATATTCTTGCATTGGCCAGAAATCTGATTTCTGTAAGCAAACTGGATGATGCAGGTGTAAATACAGTGTTTGAGAAGGATACTTGCAAGATGGTTTGGGGAGCACTGGTATTGATGCAGGGAGTTCAGATTGGAACTCTGTACAAGTTGCAAGTTAGCACTGTTGTTGATGGGTGCAACAGTTCTGTGGTTCCTGAAAGCGGAGCAGAAAATCTAGTGGTCTATGGAGAGAAGACCATGCTGTGGCATCAAAGGCTTGGACATACTGGAGAGAAGGGCCTTTGAATACTTCATGGTAAAGGTATGGTAGAAGGTATGAGTAATAGCTCTCTGGATTTTGATTTATGTGAAAATTGTGTATATCGGAAGGAGAATCGAGTGAGTTTCCCCTCTGGTGGTAAGAGGGTGAAACATATATTAGAGCTTGTGCACAGTGATGTGTTTGGACCTATGAAGGTTCCATCACTGGGTAAGTCGATGTACTATGTATCATTTATAGATGACTTCTCAAGGAATACATGGGTATATTTCCTTAAGAAGAAATCTGAAGTCTTTGACAGGTTTAAATAATTTAAGGCTTTGGTGGAAAACTAGATAGAGAAGAAGATAAAGGTGCTGAGGACGGATAACGGTGGAGAGTTTTGCAGTAATGAATTTGAAGAATTCTGTAAGAAGTGTGGTATAGCACGACAGAAGACTTCTCCATATACACCTCAGCAAAATGGAGTTTTAGAAAGAATGAACAAGATGTTGATGGAAAGGGCAAGAAGCATGCTCAGTGGTGTTGGGTTAGGACAGGAATTCTGGGCAGAGGCGGTGGAGACAACATGTTACCTGGTCAACAGATCACCTTCATCAGCGTTGGAGGATAAGACTCCACAAGAGTTATGGTTTGGTAAGAAACCCTCTCTTTCAATCTAAGGGTATTTGGATGTGATGCATATGTACATGTTCCAAAGGAGAAACAAACCAAGTTGGATAGTAAATCTGAAAAGTGCATCTTTATTGGCTATAACGATGGTTTAAAGAGTTATAAGCTTTGGAACCCAGTAACAAGGAAGGTTGTGTACAGACGAGATGTGGTGTTCAAAGAGGTAAAGGATGTTATTAAACATGAAGTCCAACCGAAGGAACCTGAGAAGATATAGTTTGAGCTAAAGGAGGAAGAATGAGACTCTACAACAGAGGAGGAACTAGAAGATGAAGAGCCACAAACTATGAGTGTGAGAAGATCAGTTCGAGAAAGAAGGTAGCCAGAAAGGTATAGTCCATCTTCTTTCTGTTCAAATTTTGCTTTATCTATTACTGATGATGATCCCAGAATTGTGAAAGAAGTAGTAGATTCAAAGGATGGAAAACTCTGGAAAGAAGCCATGGTTGATGAAATGGCAGCTTTGCACAAAAATGAGGCTTGGGATCTGGTGGAGTTGCGGCTGTAAGGAAACCCATTGGTAGCAAATGTGTGTTCAAGAAGAAGACAAATGCAGAAGGAAAGCTGGAGAAATACAAAGCTCGGTTGGTAGCAAAAGGTTATTCCCAAGTGCCAGGAATTGATTTTGGTGATATTTTTTCTCCTGTTTCCAAGGTAACTTCTATTAGATTACTTTTATCTATTGCTGCTGCTTTTGATTTTGAGGTAGAATAGATGGATGTGAAGACAACATTTCTTCACGGGGATTTGGAAGAGGAGATCTACATGAAGCAACTTGAAGGCTTTGCGGTGAAGGGTAAGAAAGAACTGGTATGCAAGTTAAAGAAGTCTTTATATGGGTTAAAACAGTCACCAAGGATGTGGTATCTAAAATTTAATACATTTATATGAGGACTTGACTTCACCAGAAACAAAGTAGATCACTGTTTGTATTTTAAATTAATTGGTGACCGTGTTATTTATCTGGTCTTGTATGTGGATGATATGTTGCTGGTTGGAAATGACAAAGAAATTATCTAGGATTTAAAGACCCATTTGTCCTCCAAATTCGACATGAAAGATCTTGGTGCCGCAAAATATATTTTGGGCATGGAAATTAAAAGAGATCGGACAAAGAGGAAGCTCTGGTTAAATCAGAGGAAGTATGTTGAGACAATATTGCAGAGGTTCAATATGCAGGATAGTAAACCGGTGAAGGTTCCTATTCCTGTAGGTGTAAAGTTATCTGCTGAACAATGTCCCAAGACACAAGAAGAGGAAGAGGACATGTCCCATGTTCCATATGTAAGTGCAGTCGGTAGCCTGATGTATGTGATGGTCTGTACTAGACCAAACATTTCACATGCAGTGGGAGTATTGAGCAGGTTTATGTCAAAACTAGGGAAGGAGCACTAGACAACAGTGAAGCGGGTTTTCAAGTATTTGTGTGGCACTAGTGATTATGGTTTGTGCTACCAAGGAAGACCAAGATTGGACAAAGTGTTGGATATTCGTGGCTTTGTTGATGCAGACTGGGCTAGAGATTTGGATCAGAGAAGATATACAAGTGGGTGTGTGTTTAACCTATTTGGAGGTGCAGTCAATTGGATGAGTAAGAAACAATCTGTAGTGGCATTATCAACTACAAAGGAAGAATACATGGTAGCCACTCATGCAAGCAAGGAAGCAGTTTGGTTGCAAAGATTGTGTTCAAATATGGGGTTAGTACAGGGAGCTATAAGGATAGACTGTGACAGCCAATGTGAAATTTTCTTGGCAAAGAACCCTACATATCATTCAAAGACAAAGCACATTGATGTTCATTATCACTTTGTGAGGGATATGATAGAAGACAAAAAGGTGATGCTGGTAAAGGTGGACACTTTGAAGAATACTGTAGATGCATTGAGAAAATCTATGAGCTCTGAGATGTTCTCTTGGTGTAGAGAAACAATGGGCATTGCAGGGCTGGATAAATGACTAAGCTCTCTTATGCCCCCCTGTGGAATGAAAACAACAAGTGGGAGAATGTTGGGTTGTGTTATATTCTTTCCACGACTAGCCCATGTAGTTAACCAGGGGGTTAGAGGGGGGACGGAGCCCCCACTTCGTTGTGCTGATTGCGTAGTGGGGGGGGGGTCATAGGGGGTTTGAGGGGTGCAGGTAACCCCAATTTATGGGGTCCAGGGTAGCGCCCCAGAAAATTTTGGTTTTGGAACCTATGTTAGGTTGGGCGGACCCACCTATGATTTTGTGCATGATTTTTGCACATGTTTTTGGACGTGATGGTTTTCGGTCCGTGGTATTGGATGCGATTTTTTTCATTCCATGGTATTAGATGCTTCAACATGTATAAATATGTATTATAACATTGAAAGGAATATAATGAAAATCAAGCTGGTAGTCCCGGTTTTGGGATTTCTGTGTATATGTATTTTATGTGTTATGCTGTCGCATTGTTTATTTTCTGTGTTTTAGAATTCTTATGCAGGTAATTTCTATACTGGGTTAAAACCTACAACTTCTTGTTATATTTTTACACTCTCCTATCAGAGAAAAATTAGATCAAAAAATCCCTATAACCAATGGTGATGCTCGCTTTAATCCATTTACAGGATCAACAACCATAAGAAAATATAATGGGAATGCTACATCTTTAACATGTCAAAATGTATCAGTGTTGCAGGAGATTGGAAGCTCTAGAACAATATTGTCTGTTGGCCCTACAACTCCAGGAACAAAAAATTCGGGTGTTGCATAGACTACTGTATCGTCTACTCAGTAGTAAACACATTTGTTTTCCCAACATTGATCTACGTTTTGGTTTCGGACACCTCAATATCTTTTTTGCAGTCATCATCGTTCATCGTTATTTGTTCAGATAAATAATTTGTGATGGATCAACCCACTCGAACTTTAAATAATATCATGTGATCAACTGTGGGGATTCAATGCTCCACCCCTCACTCTTTCTTCAAAACAACCATAGGGACGTGGTGCAAGACGACTTTTGGTTGTATGAAAAAAATCACGGTTTTGATAATGAACACATCACGCCATTCGATTGCCAAGGAGGCCTGCACATATCTAGCTCACTGTCGACATGACATATTCAATTTTTCACCTTAAAACCACCTTATTGTACATATACATGGGATGACAGAGTTTTAAAATCTGGGCCTACGAGATTCCTGTGTGGTATTGAGCTTCGTTTTATTTCATAAAAACCCATACTGATAATGCTGAGAAGTTTATTAAAGTGCAAGGATTTTTTATTTTATATATATATATATATATATATATATATAATGCCATTACAAAAACTACTATCATGGAAACAATGAGTCATTATCGACTATCCTTGTATAAAGATTTAAAAGAGGCAATTTATCATTGTAACAAAAATCCGTTTTTTGAATTGATTCTTCGCAGTTAGTCCGGGGAGGAAAAGTAAAACTCTGAGAATATAAATCAATACAATTTTTTTTAAACAAAAATATTACTACGAAGATAACACTAGTTAATATAAAAATAAATTAACTCTTTTATATTTACACACATATAACTTTAATTTTTAAATTAAATAACATTTTTTTCTTTAATTCACTATTTACAATTTCAATGGTATAATAATCTATTTTCACAGTAAGTTTTATGTCAAAACAAATCATTGTAAAAGGAAACAAGAACCTTTCCTCATGTAGTTATTTGTTTAATATGGAAGGTGGGAAGTGGAAGAAAAGTAGGAATTGAGGAAGATCCTTGGTTAGGATTGGGTGATGGATTGCACCTCTTTGGGTACCAAGTTCAATTCCTTCATAATTCTTGTATTTTATCCCTTGCATATGCCAAAGCCTAAACCTCTCACGAATGGGGCCAAGAGGATGGAAATCAAAGGAGAATTTAGGCCTAAAAGGTTTAGATGTACTTGAATGGAATAATTATGTAAGTAAGCTATGCTCCATTGTTATTTGTCTCTCAAGTATGGTGAAAGAAACCCATCAAAATTGAATTCATTGTCAAACTTGGTCATGATATTCAAGTTGAATCTCTCTTTAATGGATCGTATACATGATGGTGGGGTTATATTTGGAAGCACCATGGTCCCTTAAAATGAAAGATTGTTCTGTGGTTAATTAGCTCTACCTAACAAACTTCTCACTTGGGATAATGGAATCAAAAGAGGCTAGAGAGACCCTAATAGATATGCTCCATGTAAATTGTAAAGTTATTAATATGAAAGCGTTTTTCTGTTCTTGGAAAAAAATTGTAAAGAAAATTTGTTTCACATTTGTTCATTCATTATCCATAAATAACATAATTATCCAAATTATATGCACCTCTTTTTCCCTTGCATGATATTATCCATTCTCCTTGTGTTATGTTAATTTTGTAGCAAAACAACATCAACTCTATAAAAATTCTATGTTAATTTTTTATCAATTTTTGTTGAGTAGTTAAGGTAAATTTGAAATAAAAATAACAATAATCTTATGTTAAAATAAAAATTCTAGGTTATTGTTTTTTTTATTATTATTAATTTTTGTTTAGTAGTTTTGAGATGGTCAGGTTATAGGTGGTTGTTGGCTTATTTGATTGTATGAATAATTAATGTATTCGAGCATGTAGAGGGTTTTCACCATGTAAACTCTTGCAATGGCCTATTCATATTATCAATATAAATCGATGATATATGCAAAAAGTTATAATACATATCAGAATTTTGGCCACCGTGAGATGTATACCTTGAATAGTTTAGGGGGCAATGCAATATACTAAAATAGTTTGTTGCTAATGTTAATGGAATTCAAAATGTTTCTTTACAATTTCAGAGATGACTTCTTAAAGGAAACATTATAGATATTGAACATCATCAACTGCACTGCACTAGAGTTTCCCACCAAAGATGCAGATTTTAGACAAAAAGTTATGAATAATTGAGAGCTGATGTCTGCCTCATTTTCACCTAATATGTGGTGATGTCTGAAATTTGTGAGTTTGAGATGCAAATTTATATTTGGAAAGGTAACATCATATTGTTAGCCATCATATTGTTCATGAATTAATGTTATTTTATTTAGCTTATTTGATGCCATCTACTACTTGTATTTTTTCAAAATATATCAAATATTTGCTATTGGAACTTGAAACACCATCTTTGAAGGTTAAGAGGCAATATATGTTGGAAAGGTAAGTGATTTATCTTTATCTTTTAGATTTGAATGACATTTTGTTTACCAATTTTTATTTTCAATGATGTCTTATATGCCAAGATTCTTCTAGAATTTATGCCTTACAATGTTTCCCTTGCAACATTTGGTGCAATTGCTAGTTTTATATTCCTCATAAAGAATATATATGAGAAATAAACAAGAAATAGTCATTAGGAACTCAACATGTCACATGTAGGAATTGAACCCAATTAGGAGGATATTAACATTTCTCCGAGCCACTCAAATTAAGACTTTATGTAAAACTTGATTCCAATAATGCAAGCAACAATTAGATTGTTACAAATGTATTAAAATATATGCACACTACTTAATTTTAAATATAATTGTTTATATTATTTTTTTAATATATATTTGTTTTGATATTGTTTTATTTTTCCTTTTTCTTCTTAAATTTATAAGGTCCTATTCCAAAATAGACACGTCTATCTACGTAAAAATTAAAAATTTCTTTCATGTGGAGAAAGGTTGCTTATTCTTTTTCAATTTCCTTAGCATTGAGAAAAATTGCTTATTATTTTACATCAAATACTTTTCAACATTCCTATTCCAAAATAAACATGTCTATCAATGTAAAAATTAAAAATTTATTTCACATTGAGAAAGCTTGCTTATTCTTTTCCAATTTCCTTAGCATTGAGAAAAAATGCTTATTATTTTACATCAAAGACTTTTCCACACAATTTTGAAAGTATATTTTCAATCATTTTAAAGTTTATGCTGCAAAGATAAATC
Organism: Pinus tabuliformis; assembly: GCA_031772625.1. NCBI lineage: Eukaryota > Viridiplantae > Streptophyta > Pinopsida > Pinales > Pinaceae > Pinus > Pinus tabuliformis. Next base: position 1,112,540,264 of record CM062805.1, read on the forward strand.
ATCTCCCATTTTCATACTATTTTGATGCCTTCCCTATGAGAACATGCGTACAAAGGCAAGGTTGAGTGGTAATTGATTTTATAAATTAAAAATTAATCACATTTTTTAAAATCGCATTATGAAGGTAAGCTATTATTTTATTTAGATAAATTTTATAGTCAATATAGATTTATTTTAATTCCACACCTACCAAGTATTAAGAGGAATCAAATCTCTCAAAATGAAAATCTCTTTTATAATAAATGTATGTTGATTCATAATATTATAATTTGCGTTTATATAAATTTCAGATCTCTATAATAGGAATATCTTGTTTTAATTTTATTAAAACTTTGATAATATAGTTACATATATTTCATATCTTTACATATAGAAAAGTTCTTAATTATGCCTATATGTTTTCTAATTAAATTTACTAAAATTTTATATGTTTATTAATTATATGTTCTAAATATCCTTGGATGGGGTGACAAATACAAAGGGGGCTTGGAGGGGGGAGTATCACCACCGCCCCACTTGACTAATAGGCCAATGGACGTGGAAACGCGCCCCCAAAAGGTGTAATCAAATAAGAAAAGGATATAATGTCCTACAATTATACTCCCATGTGGGGACAATGAGGACCTACAAGAAGAAGCATAGTGTATGTGAAGGAAAAAGTGGCAATAGTGAGGATTAAAATGCGAGGATCAATAATATAGAATGTTGGGGAAATTGTAGATTTAAGCTTTCAAGACCCCTTGACAGAGCCATGGCATGAGAAGAATAATGGTAAGTGTTGTACTCGTTTCTTGTAGGCATTTCTTGGCTGCAAGAACTACGTCGAGAAACCAAATCGACAAGTCTTTAGGTTCAAGTTGGCCCTTGAACCAGAGGGGGGTCCCTCAATTTTTACAAGGCTTTCTTTAAAGTTGTTCACTATCACTGGACAACAACCTATGAAGCACAATGACCAGATTTATGATTTATTTTGGTTGGTTGCTAATTATTGACCAATATTTGTTTATGAATAAATCCATTTCTTGTAGAGTCCTTGGTCAAAGTGCCATCATCTAATTTGACTAAATAACATGATTTTTAAAGAATTTGATAGAAGAATATAAGAGAATACATGATAATTAAGAAGTCATACTGAATACTTAATCAACCAAACACAGTGGATGCATGTAGAAGATTTTTATAGCCAAACAGAACAAATTCAAAAAGATGACAGAAGGAAACAATTAACAGATGTAGAGGAATTAACCAAGGCAAACACTTTAGTTAATTTATCTCTTTAAATGATTATATCTTTGCAGGGGATTTCAGAGACATTGACACTCAACCTATTCTTACCCATATCTTCTATAGTACTTTGAACATGTGCAGAAATAAGATATGAAGGCACTAGAAAAATATACAGGAAACACAATTTCTGTCGAGAACTAGAGCTAGAATACTTCAATTAAGATTTCTATAAATAAAAGCTTTTCAAAACGATCAGGACTTGGCCTCAAAATTGAATCCCTTGAACATTACAAGTGAAACAATATATAGAGCATTACATTAAGCTCACTCTGTCTAGATTTTTGGAATAAAAATTTGAACAATAAACTAAAAATAAAAAGAATCTCTAAAAAACTGCAGGAAATTTGGATTTGTTTGCAAGTCTTCTACCTTGAACTCTTGAGCTACTTAAACTATCTACAAGAAAACTGAACTTTGATCCTTGTTTGTTGATCTTCTACTAATAGGTGTCTTTTGAATGCTGATATCTCTGCCTCTAAATCTGAATAGGAATGACTGTTGATCTTCCACCTTCAAATGCTAAAATCATGTCTATAATCTAGTTGACTGTTATTTTTGCTAGGTTTCCTTTGAATCTTCAATGCTTGAATTGACTAATGATTTTATGTCACTTTTTAAAAAATGCTTCACCATTGTTGTAAAATATTTTGGAAGAAAATATTTTGATAAATGTTTTTCCAATATTCTATAAATGTATTTCATAAAATAAAATTCCAAAATATTTCTTTGAGTGATTTAATAAACCATCCTCTTGTTTTGAAATGCATGTCTTTTTTTAAAATCCATGCCTTGTTTTTCCTTCCCATGGATAAAAAAAACCATGTCTTGCTTTGCCTGAATTAATATATTGATGAATAAATGGATTCATAAACATACTTATAAAAAACTATTGACTTTCCTTCCCATGGACTTTAAAAACCATGTCCTATTTTGCCATGGTTGGTAAAGTATTTTTTTACTTTCCCTTTTTACTCCTGTAAATTTTTTGGATAAGTATTTATCCAAATTTATGTTAACTCATTTCATAAAATATGAAATTTCCTTTATCTCCTTTCTTGCCACATTTAATAAAATTTAAATCAATATGAATAATGGTTTTCTGGGCATAGTAAGTGGTTTAGGATTTTCACATATCTCGAGCCATGAAGATTAGGGAAATTTAATGATTAAGTGCAGGGTGGGGACACAAATCTAATTTGACTTTTGACTTGCTTAACATATATAATATGATAATAAATGTGGTTCATATAGTTTAGAGTTTGGGTTTGTTATTTTTAAACTAAGTTTTAATATTTTAAATAAATAATTTTATAAAAAATATAATTATATATATTTTATAAAATTGAATTTCATTTAAAATAAAAACTATTAAAAATAACTCGAAGACATTTATAAAAACCTCATACACTTCATGCTTTAGCAATGGAAAGGGTTAGATGGAATGATATGTAAAGGAAGGTATTTGTCAAGGTAAGGATAAAATTGAAGGAAGGTGGCAAATAAAATTTTAAAAATTTTGTAACTTCCAGGGTGTCAAAATAAGTTACAACATAGGCTCCAACTAGGGATTGTTTCCCACTATGGGATGCAGAGAACATAATAGACAAAAGTTCTTGAATTTATTTGGCATGGAGTCAATTCATGACCTTGTAATTTGCAAATCTAAAACCATACTGTCTACACTAATCCAAAGACCCTTTAACACTGAAATCGGAAAATTGAAAATTGTTGAAGTGAAACAACTGACACTTCAAGTGGAAATTAGCACAAATTCATTGGGATATGGAGTCAATTAGTCGATCACCAATAATTTACTCCTTTTAATCCCCTCCAAGTAATTGCACTCAACCAAACCAAAATTCACACTGCAAACTTGAAACACAAGATGAAATAATTATTGATATATTGTATTAATCAATAAAATGCAAACTCACTGATCTATTGCACATTGAATATGAAAATAACTAATTCAATTCCACACACCTCTTATCTAAATGAGCTGAAAATATGCACTATTAGGTGTAATAAAATCTCTAGTGTAACCAAGTGAGGAGTAGATTTACTAACAGACCACTTTGCCAACAGCTGAAAACTTGAAACGTATTTACAATATAAAACTCAAACTCCACAGGCAACATATACTTACATGTGAAATTTTAAAGCTACATCTTTTGTAAGGTCATGAAGTTTCTGATCATAGTAGAGAGTAAGATAAATACACAATTGAATGCTACCGTCACTGTGAAGAACAAAAACATGCAGCTGCATGTTATTTTCATAGCCAGAGATGCAGTTATCAATTTGAACATCTGAATTCAGAAACCAGTGGAATTGCCATATGACAAAGTGGATTCGTTAGGTGAAAGAAATGTAACAAATATCAACTATCTAGTCTTTGTTCACCAACAAAGAGTAGATGTAATTGTGATTGTGATCTAGGGAAAAAATTCTTCGTCAATTTGTTCCCCAACAACAACACCAAATGTTGTACACGTTTCTCATAGGCAGTTCTTGGCTACAAAAACTATGCTGAGAAACCAACTCAACGAGTCTTTAGGTTCAAGTTGGCCCTTGAATGAGAGGGGGCTCCCTCAATTGTTACGAGGTTTTGTTTAAAATTGTTCACTGTCACTCAACAACAACCTATGAAGCACAATGACCAGATTTATGATTTATTTTAGGTGGTTGGTAATGATTTTCCAATCTATGTTTATGAATAAATCCCTCTCTTGCAGAGTCCTTGGTCAAAGTGCTAGCATCCAATTTGACAGAATAACATGATTTTTAAAGAATTTGGCAAAAAAATGTAAGAGAATACATGATAATTAAGCAGTCATACTGAATACTTAATCAACCAAACACAATGGATGTGTGTAGAAGATTTCTATAGAAAAATAGAACACATTCAAAAGGTGACAAAAAGACATCAATTAACAGATGTAGAGGAATTACCCAAGATAGATAGTTCATCTAATTTATCTCTTTAAATGATTATAAATTTGCAAGGGATTTCGAAGAGATTGAAACTCAATCTATTTTTACCCAGATCTTCTATAGTACTTTGAACATGTGCAGAAATAAGATATGAAGGCACTAAAAAAACATACAGGAAACACAATTTCTGTCGAGAACTGGAGCTAGAATACTTCAATTAGGATTTATGTAAATAAAAGCTTCTCAAAATGACCAAGTAATGGCCTCAAAGTCTAACACCTTGAACATTACAATTGAAACAATATATAGAACATTACATTAAGCTGATTGTGTATAGCTTTTTGGAATAAAAATCTGAACAATAAACTAAAAATAAAAAGAATCTTTGAAAAACTGCAGGAAATTTGGAGTTGTTTGCAAGTATTGTGCCTTGAACTCTTAAGTTGTTAAACTATATGCTGGAAAATTGCACTTTGATCCCAGTTTGTTGATCTTTTTCTGCTAGGTGTCTTTTGAATGCAAGCAAAGCTTGTGGAAGAATGCACCAGACAAGCGAGAGAATTGAATTTCAAAGTGAGAGGTCTTCCCTTACTTCACTCCTCTCTGGATCCTATGGAAGTGGGAGCTAAGTTCCTTCAGGATACCTTATCCTCCCTGATATAGCTTTGGACAAACCCTAGTTGGGTTACGACTCCACTCTCTTCCTTAGGTTTCAGACTGCATCTGATTGAATCTGCACCCTTAGGGCTAAGCATAAGTTGTTTTCTCTCCCCAAAATGATTTTCTTGGATGAGGACCTCACTTGAGCACAGGTTACGGAACTTAAACAATCCAGAGAATAGGTTATGGCAGCACGACATGTAGGGAAATGGGTAGTTATCAAGAATCTTTGGGCAGTGATTCGAGACTCCTTCCCACTTGGGTGGGAACCCTGAACTGGGGGTTCCAAATGACAGGCCCGCTTGGGAAGACGATTGGGTACAAGGATCTCTATTTGATGTTGGAATGGAAATGGGTCTTTCTGGTCATCACCAGGACTTTTGTATGATGCTCTCAAATAAGCAGAAATCCTCTTCGTGACTGAGACTCATGCAAGCCCTCTTCGACCTCTCCTAGATATCGTAGGTTACCATTAGTTCTCAGTGTGCAAGAAGGAGACGTGGAGCTCAAGAGGGGTCAGAGGATTAGGTGGCGTTGCTTTTTTGGTTAGTGACTCACTTCGGAACAGGGTATCTATGGTAGCCAAAGACAAGTTTTCTAGGTTTATGTGGATTCATATTAGCGTCAAATTCTCTCATCTAAGGGACATATACATTGTAGTATGCTACTTCGCCCTAGCCTCTTCACCATTTTCCATCCATAATGGCTCAAATGGGGACCCCTTTATAGACTTGTACACCGACATCACCCAATACTCTATTGTTGGGGAAGTCATCCTCCTAGGTGACTTCAATTCTTGTGCTAGAGATCTCCATATCCATCTCCACGATCAATCAAAGGATGTATTTTGTACCAAGGGGATAGATCCAAATTCAGTTGGGCTTCACTAGATGTCAGATGATGCTTTGGGGCCCACAACAGTGTATGGTAAGCATCTATTGCAGTTGGGGGAATCACAAGAGTTGTTAATTCTAAATGGTCTTCCCTATTTCCCAGACTCTCGCTTTTTCACGTGTCGACCATATGGTGGGGGTGCGAGTGTAGTTGATTATGTCCATGCTAGCCAGAACTTGCTCCCTTCTTTTCGCCATCTCTCAGTCTCCCCCACCCCCCTTGTTGATCATGCACTTCTTTCCTTATCTCTCTAGTTTGACCCTCCCCTTCCACCCCATCCTTCCCCTCAGGGCCCACCCTGAGCCACCTTTCGATTTGATGAAGGTGACCCTGACATCTTCTCCTCTATCCTATAGAAGATGCTCCCATTAGAGACCCAATTCTCCTTTCTTGATTCTGCTTCCACTAAATACACCCGTCTTTCATCTCCCATTTGGGAAGAAACACTCAAATCCTTCTCTCACTCCACTCGTTCCAATTCCATGTCCTGAAAAGTTGGATCTTACCCCATGAACAAATGGTTAGATAACGAATGCAAGACTCTACATCGAGAACTTCAATATTCTTTCACCCACTCTCAACCCTTCTACCCTAACCTCAAAGCTTCTTACCTTCATATACTTTGTCGCAAGAAGTGACTCTTTGTATCTAATAGAAGACGAGAACTTTCTGCTCTCCTTGCCCACTCCCCTAAACAATTATGGCATACTATCCTTCCCCGATGCTCCCCTCTTCCATCTGACCTCGAACCTACATACATGTTCACTCACACTTCCAACCTTTATGATATTCCGGGGTAGGGCCAAATTCATGTTACCTCCCCACCCCCTTCTTGTTACCTATTCTTAGACAAAGATATTAGAGAGGCTATTTGGGTGATGAGCAGCAACAAAGAAACTGATGAGGAAGGCTACCAAGTAGAGTTCTTTAAACATGGTTTTCGTGCTTTGGTTAGTGTTGTGCTATACAACAACCCCCCCATTTCTAAATTTTTACCCAAAAAACTTTAATTAGAAATGGGTCCCTTTTTTAACAAACTTAGTAAGTTAACGTTTCAATAAAATCGCTTGCGTAGCATTAACCATATAACACATAAAAAACCTTATCAAAGACCCAATTCAATTGAATTCCTATCTAAAAAAAGTTTGATAAAATATGAATCTCTTTTTGAAAAGCATCATAAGAAACTCTCTGATGCGATTAAGCGATCAAACATCGCATATCACAAATATTAAAGGGATTCACATAAAAATTCCTCATCAAAACCTCCAATCCGATAAGCGTAATCGCAATCGGCAGTCAAAGATATCATGTGACAAAGAACCAAAGCACTAGCCGATTCCCCGATTGCAATTCATAAATAAGGCGCGCATTTCAATGATAAATCGTTAAGAGATTTGGTTTACATGCATAAATATTTTAAAATAATAAATTAAACCAGTTCCCTTAAAAGAATACCTATGCCTTATTATAATGTTACTTTATCGCAACCAGAGTTTTCAAGGATTTCACACTAAACTTTACCAGATGAATTCCTTGATTACGATTATATAATTAAAAGGCTTGTATTTCAAATAAACTTCGTGAATATGAATTTAAAAGCAATAAACATAAATTATTAGCTAAACATACTCTGCCTTATTAAATCCTCCTTTATCGCAGTCGGAGCTTTTAGTTCGAAATGCTGAAGTCCTACCCAGTGAAACTTTCGATTGTGATTTGCGATTTATCGTTGATCGCTGATCGGGGAAAACCAAATACATGCTTGAAAAGAATCATTAGAAATATGGCAGTTGCGACGAGTAATTATGACATTTATTGGCGGTCATGATGGTTCCGTGGTCATTCTTAATTACATCCGGCTTATCATATGTGAATTACCTTAACTCTTTTCATTTCCATATTAGCTTTCAGTACCAATATCTCTTTGTTACGTTTTCAATTTCCTGTGCAGAATTTCTATGAGCTCATGAATCCAGCGAAGATGGGAAAGAAATCAAAGAAAGCCAAGGCCCCTACCGTAGTTAAAGAACCAGAGTTCAATGAGAAGGGATTAATATCAGATACGACATGCCTCGGGCTAGGAAACACAAGCTGGGAGAGTATCTATAATTTAATAGAAGCATAAGAGCTTGAGAAAAAGGAGGAGGAAGCTACAACTGATTCCAAAAACAATTCAAAAGGGACTTTGAAAGAGTTGGCATGTTCATACTTAGATAGGATAGCAATGCGAGCAAAAGTTTTTCCATATACTAATGTGGTTAGATGGGTTGTTGAAAAAATTCCAAACAAAGGCCGAAAATTTTCCATGGCCGATGGAAAAATATTTGAGTCATTCAAGCTCGAGGATCTCAGACAAATGTATCATCTACCTTAGCTGGAAAAGCACCACAACAAGGCATTTATGGAAGAATTCGCAAAAGAAAATGACATCGAATCGGACCCAATCAGACACTAGAGGCATTTCTCGAATAAACATAAGCACGAGTCATCAAGTATGTATTCTTTTGATTCATTAGCCTCTCCTTATTGCTATGCTGGCGCTATGATGTGTAGACTGTGGGGAATCCACAATTCTACGAAGTTCTCCATAGACATGGTCCCATTAATGGAAGCTGCAATTCATGGTTATGTTATGGATTGGGCAAATATTCTCTCTGATAGAATAGCCACCGAGATACTGGAATATAGAAGAAAGAGGTTTGCAACTACCTGAGTCATTCCTCCTTTTTACTACAGCGCCTATATTCTTGACATCATTTGTTTTAATTCTGAATTCCCCGTTCTCGGATGGAAATGGACTTCTCAGGATCCCAATCCTATCCATATCTATCACAAAGAGCTATGGAAGGCCCATTATAGGAATCATTTGTATAGAATTTGTAATGGTTTTGTTCTGCCTGTATATTATTCTATATTCAATAAGCCTCCCCCTAGGATATCTGAGGAAGCAACAATTGACCTAACAGTAGTAGGAAGTTGGTTTGGAGAAGAGAAATTCACTTATGTAAGGCTTTTTGGCAGCCTCATTGATCCCCATGTTCTTCCTCTATATGTTCCTGATAAATTATTGGCCCGGGAATTAGCATACCAGATAACAGTTGCGGGAATGTCAAAAACCCTTAGGGATTCCAAGAAACACATGTGGCCTACATTTCCCCTTCGGTGTGGCGTTTTTACCTTGCATGATTATAAACATGCAGAGAAAGAGGCTAAGAAAATTCATATGTTAAATCTCGCAGCTATTCCAAGGAGGCAGTATGACCCTAAAAAGATTGCCTATAATGTTACTTCTCAGGAAAAGCTCACCAGATTTGATTATGAAGAAGATATCTTTGATGACTTGTTTTCTTCAGCGGAACTATTTTTCCAGGTTAAAGGATTGGCTGTGACTAAATTGGGAACACAAGGATTAGAAAAATTCAATAGGCTTAGGGCCCAGAGATTGGAAACCCTACCTTTGGATTTGTTAGCTACAACCTCAATAGTTCAACCATAAGGCCAGAGTAAACAAGAAATTGTTAAGAATAATCCTAAAGCGGAAAAAGTTCCTGAAAAAGAGAAGACACCAGAACAGGAGCAGAGGCAAGAACCAGGTAGCGGACCACTTGATTCAGACATCTATGTTGACCCAAAACTAACCAAGGAATGGCAAAAATTTGATTCCATCATTAGTAATACTGAGAATATCCTAGGATTTGCTACACCAGAGGTGTCTACGACACAAAAAACAGTAGTCAACACAGTTCTGATTGAAGGAACAAGTGGCCCACCCAAGATTCACAAGGACATAGAAATAATTCCTGAGCATCCCTCTGATGAGATTGTTTTGCATGTGGAAGAAATACCACCACTAGATATCTTCTACAGCCCTAAGCATAGGGCTGTAGTCAAAAGGCAAAGGAAAAAGAGGAAAATTGATCACTCTCCTCTTTTGACTTCTCAAATGGAGATGATGAATGTGGTGTGGAGGGAGGAAGTAAGCCCTTTCGATGATCTAACCAAACTTTCTCAATATGCCGGAGCATATACTGCAGCAACAATGGATAAGGCATCGAAGGTCAGTAACTTGTTGAAAGAAAAAGACCAAGCGATCAATCTACGAGAGGCACAGTCACATGAAAAACAACAGAAGATAGAACAACTGGAACAATAGTTAGCAGCATAGAAACAACTTAATGAGCAGTTGAATGACCAATTGGTAAAAGAAAAGCAAAGAATTGATGAGCAAGCTATTCACAAACAACATGAATTGTCTCAAGCATTGAGCAAGTTGCAGCTATTAAATGAACAGATGAATAAATAAAAAGAAGAGCAAACTGCTCAAACGACAGTGTAGATAGAGCGATTCAAGGAATATCCTCAAGTAGGAGAATTTAGAACTAAGGCCATAGAAATTACCAGGGCATTGTCTCAACATTTGAACCTACTATGTTGAAATATTTCATTGGTAGTTCCTGTATGCGATATCGTAACATCCATGATTGAAAAATCAGTGGATGCAAGACTAGAGTTGGAAAAAACGGATGAAATATTAACAAATTTTCTGTCATGGCAAGATTCAAAAGAGGGAAAACCTGTTAATCTCCCACAAATCTAGGAATCGCATAAGGAAATTATTTTTACTAAATGGGAGTCTCAGCTAATGAAGACCAAGAGAGAAACATCCAGATGCAGATCAACAACAAGTAACCTGGTTGAATTAATCAACAACAATCTATATTTATCAAATTTAATAACAGAATGTTCTCCAAGAAAACTCCCACAAGTAAAATCATTAGAACAACAGTGGAAACAAGAGCTTGAGCAAAGGGAAAAATTGATCGCAGGCATTCACAGCTTAACATTGTTGGAAATAATACTGGGGGGGGGGGGGGTGAATCAGTATTATCAAATCAAACACTTTTTCATTTTCATACTCATATATATATATATATATATATATATATATATACACGCTACTTTAGTTATGAGAACCTGCGTGTATATGCAACTGTGTCTAATGCAACTAGCGTATATCCAGTAATATTATGAATCAGTTAATCCATTAAAAGTTGATCTTTAATCAGTGCATCAAAACTTCATTAACCATAAGAATAGTAAACAGGTGCAGTAAAACAGAACAGATCATCACACACATGAACACAAGATATAAGGTAGAAACCCAATGTGGGTGAAAACCACCTACTGCAATTCGTCTCTATCTTCTTTTAATAAGAAACTTCTTTTTACAATATTTCAGTACTGGTGCAGTCTTATACCAGTACGCATGCTTCTACTTGTAGAAGGCTACAACCTTCTCTCGTTCTCCAGCTTCTCCTGGAAGGGAGCTACAACTCCCTTGGCTATTGTATTAGCTGATGTACTAGTACGTAGGTGCTGACCTATAGAAGGCTACAACCTTCTCTTTCTTCTAGGGACCACGTTTCATAAATTTTCAGACTAGATCCATCAATCAAACATCAAGTATATCTGCATCAATCAAACTCCTTTGCACCAACCAAAAACTAAATCACACAATCACTTCTCTGAATTCTGTAACTAGAAAACAGTAACAATAACCAGAAACCAATCCTGAACCTAGAACACTGTAGCAATAAACAGAAGTAGTTAAAACATATTTTATGAGATGTATGCTACTTCAATATGTAGAACCTACGTGCATATGCTGCTGTATTAAGGCAAACCTACGTATATGCTGTTTTGAATTACCGAACCTGCGTGTATACGTGCCCTTACTATGCTAAACCTGCATACAGATCTATAAAAGATAATTTGCCCTTTTCAAATATTCAAACATCAGTTATACCCAGATTATCAGATTTATAGATCAAGTCATGCGCCAAATATAACAGATCAAAATCACACAAAGATACTTCTCTTCAAGCCTTAAGATCTTGACCCAACAATAAAACTTATCCTTCTCCTAGCACTCAGGTTCCTCCTTGATTCAGATCTAGCTATGCACCATAACCCAATGACCAGTATTCTAGATCTTGCTCTGCATTAGATATTCAATCCTTGAGTGAGTGTAAATGCCTAATGATCTCCTTCCCCTTTTATAGTCTTAGGCCTTACTCGATACCATGGTCCAAAACCACTTAGAACCAATACTTGGGACCCAATACCTGGGTTCGACACTTCGGATGCAATACCATGGTCCAAAACCATAGGTCCAAATACCAGGGACTAAATACCATGGACTAAAAAACAAATTTTCCCACATGTACGCGCTTTTCTTTGCATGAAAGTGCGTGCATACGCATATGCGCCTTTTGATCGGTGATCCCACATGTATACGTGGCTTGGTTAAGAGGAAACTGCGTATATCTCTTTTTCCTTCATTATGAGAACCTAAACTGTGATCTGTCATCTGAGTGAGTTGCCATCAAGGACAACATCTGTGTCATAGTGCCAAACCTGTGTCACAATGCCAACAATCTCCCCCTTTGGACTTGATGGCTACCCCAAGTCACTCAAAGTCGTTCTCCCCCTTTGACATCAAGGGAAAAAGGTTATGCTCCCCCTGAGTACATGCCGAAATCTTCTGCTCTGCTGTGCTGTCCATGCTCCCCCTGACTGTAGGCAAGGTTTGCATAAAGATGTTCTACAAGAAGGAACATGACTTTATACATTATAAATGACCTTACTATCACCAAAGAATCATACATACATCCATCTCCCAACCAAGTGGGGATAAACTAATATTGACTCATCCACCCAACCATGTGGGGATACACCAAAAGTTTACACATGATAAAACAAGAACATTACATCATCCATACCAGGCGTAGTGGGGAAACCAAAATAGGCCGTGACATGACCTTGATATAAAAGAAATAGATGACATAGATACTAAATATCTAAGACAAGATTATGATAGTCATTAGCAACTATCATCAGCAGCATCTGTAAATCATCATTCAGACCAGCAACCATGTTCTCCCTCTGCACTTGTTCCACCTGAAACCAAAAACAATTGAACCAAGATTTTCTAAGATAATTCCAACAATGCATTATTAGAAGTATATGCTCCCCCTGAACTTGTGCCAGATTGTTTCTGTCAGACCCAGATCAGACTCTTTTCATCCCGAGTCTGGCCCACTATTTTCCTTCAAATCAACATATACACAACTGTATACACAGAAAGAGGCATATGTACGTGGATTCTCCTCATGAAATTCGCATACAACCACTTTTCTCTGAGACAAATAAGTTTCAACAGCAAGATGATGCATCAACTACTCCCAGCTTCTGTCTGAGATATTCAAATGTCTCCTTGGGCAGTGGTTTGGTGAGTATATCAGTAACCTATTCCTTGGAGGGAACATACTCCAATTTGACCTTTTGTTCAAGCACTTGTTCCCGAAGAAAATGATATTTGATAGGTATGTGCTTGGTCTTTGAATGCATGACTAGATTCTTTGAAATACTGATTGCACTTGTATTATCACATAAAATGAAGATAGGTGGAGTACAAATGATTTGAAAATCTTTCAAATTTTTCATCATCCAAAGGAGTTGTGTGCAGCAAGATGCAACAACCACATATTCCGCTTCAGTTGTAGATAAAGCAAACAAAAATGTGTTTCTTGCTGAACCAAGATACTAATCTAGAACCCATAAAGAATGAACCACCACTAGTGCTTTTTCTGTCATCCACGCTTCCTGCCTAATCTGCATCTATTTATGCATGAAGTGTGAGATTTGTACTTCTAGGATACCATAAGCCATAGTTTTGTGTTCCTTGAAGATATTTGAAGATCCTTTTAACTGCCTGAAGGTGTGCTTCCTTTGGATTTTCTTGGAATCTTCCAACTATTCCCACTGCATGCATGATGTTTGGTCGGGTACCTGTAAGATAGAGCAGACTACCAATCATGGATCTATAGGTTGGTTGATGTACTACTGCTGATTCATCATTTGCGCTGAGGCTGCATCCTGTTACCATAGGGGTACATACTGGTTTTGAATCTTCCATGCCATATTTCTTCAAAATCTGCTTGAGGTACTTGGTTTGTGATAGAAAGATAATGTCTTTGTTTTGTTGGACTTGTAAACCAAGAAAATATGTGAGCTCACCAAGCAAGGACATTTCAAATTCTTTCTGCATCACTAAAGCAAAGTTTTTACTCATGGCTTCTTCATTGCTACCAAAGATGATATCATCAACATACACACCAAGTATTAGCAATTTATCATTGTCAATTTTTATACATAGATTGCTATCTGCTGATCCTTTTGAAAAACCTTATTGATGGAGGTATTTTTTGAGACGATAATACCAAGCCCTTGGAGCCTATTTAAGACCATAGAGAGCCTTTCTGAGCCTGCATACAAGTTTTGGATCATTTCCAAGGATGAATCCATATGGTTGCTCAATATACATTTCTTCTTCTAAGTCTCCATTTAAAAAGGCAGATTTTACATCCATTTGATATACTTTGAACTTTTGAAAGCTAGAAAGAGCAAGGAACATTCTTATGGCTTCAAGTCTAGCAACCGGTGCAAAAGTTTCTTCAAAGTATATACCTTCTTGTTGAGCATACCCTTTACAAACAAGTCTAGCCTTGTTTCTAATAACATCTCCATTTTCGTTCAGCTTGTTTTTGAATATCCATTTGGTCCCTATGACATTCTTATCATTAGGTCTAGGAACCAATTCCCAAGTGTTATTCTTTTCAATCTGCTCAAGTTATTCATTCATGGCCTTGACCCAACATTCATCTTTGCATGCTTCACTTACATTTCATGGTTCAACGGAGGAGAGCAATGCTAGATAGCTTGAAGCTTCTGTTATAGTTCTTCTTGTTTGAACACCTGCCTCTTTCTACCCCAAAATTTGAGTCTTTGGATAGTTCTTTTGAACATACCTGGATGGAGTCTTTTATTCTATTCTTATATGTTCTTTTGGTGCCTCATAAGTTTCTTCTTTAGCATTAGTCTAATCTAATGTTGAAGGAAAGTCCTCATCATCTTCAAAATCTTAGGATTTTACCTGCTTTGAATTGTTGCTTGCTTCATCAACCACCACATCAATACTTTCAACAATTTTTCCAAGTATTTTATTGTAACACTTATATCCTTTACTTCGGGAAGAGTAACCAAGGAGAATGCCTTCATCTACTCTAGGTTCAAACTTGCCAAGATTTTCATCAATCCTTTTGATGTAACATTTGCTTCCAAAAACTTTGAAGTATTTTACCATAGGAGTCTTACCATACCAAATTTTATGAGGAGTTTGAGTACTATTTACCCAGATGTTTGTTTTGTTGAGAATAGTGACGACAACAAATGTAGCTTCACCCCAGAAGGTTGCAGGAGTTCTAGACTCATCAAGCATAGCACGAGCCATTTGTTGAACCGTTCTGTTCTTCCTTTCCACTACTCCATTTTTCTGAGGAGTCCTTGCAGTACAGAATTCCCTTCTTATTTCATGTTCTTCACAAAAGTCAAAAAATTCATGTGAGGTAAATTCCCCTCCTCGATCAGACCTGAGGCATTTGATTCTGCGATCTGATTCATTTTCAACCAAGGCTTTGAATGCTTTGAATTTTTCGAAAGCTTCGTCTTTATGCTTCAGAAGTCCTATCCAACACATCCTGGAAAAGTCGTTAATGAACAATATAGAGTATTCTTCTCCTCGAGGCAACTTTTTCCTCGATGGACCACATAAATCAGTATGGACAAGTTCAAGTGGCTTACTAGATGATCCTTCCTTCTCAGGGAAATTAGTTCTGGTTTGCTTACCAAACTGACATGATTTGCATATTGTATTGTCAGGAATTCTGATGTCAGGGAGATCACAAACCGCTTGATATTTTCATGCTTTCCTTATCTAAGAGAAGCTTAGATGCCCCAATCTTCTGTGCCATAGCCAGTGTTCATCATTCTTGCTTAGATAGCATTGTCGTTTTCCTCCCTTGAGTATGTATAAATTATTTGGAGTTCTTATGCCTTTGATCACTGTTTCTCCTGTATCAAGCTCACGAACAATACATCCATTTGATCAGAATATTACCTCATTTCCTTGATCACACATTTGGCTAACACTTAATAGATTATGCTTTAATCCATCAACATACATAACATTTCCAGCTTTTACTTTTTCTTTCAAAAGAATAGAACCTTTACCTTTTATGAAAGCAGGGGTGTCATTTCCAAATGAAACCTTCCTTTCCTTTTCTAAGGCACTATATGAATGAAGTTTTTCTTTATCACCTGTCATATGTTTCGAGCATCCACTATCGATGTACCACTCATTTTCATGTCCTTCCACATATAAGGCTATACCACATCTTTCTGGTTGTGGTTCTTTCTTTCTCCATGTTTTGGGACCCAATGAAAATTTTCTCCTTCTGAGATGTTTGCTGAAACTGACTCCTGCATTTAGAATCTTCATTACTGAAGTTGTTACAAATAGAGGATTCTATTTCATTTTCAAGAGCAGAAAAGCTATTGTAGGTCCTTTTCATGATCCCAATCACACTCCTTTGATTTCGTGCTTCTTGAGTCATGATGGTCTTGTAGGCAACACATTGAGTAGCTTTGTGTCCAAAATTATGACATGAAAAACATTGACGATTAAAGAAATTCCCGCGATTATCAAATCTACCGTCTAGGTGATTGTAGTTTCCATTGATATTCATTCTTGAGGAAAATTGTGAATGATTTACCTGAGGTTGGTTGTAGCTTCTGTTCATCCTTGAAGTAGATTGACCCTAATTTACTTGGTGATCTCTGCTCATCCTTGAAGTAGATTGACCCTGATTTACCTGGTGATTTGCTTTATGCCTTTTTTCACTTCTCCTTGCTGCATCAAGATAACTTTTGCAGGTGGATGGCTTTTGCGCTTGAGATGCTTCTTCAGTATATCCAAGACCTGTCATGATTAGAGGAGAATGCTGCACTTTGATAATCTCATCTAAAGATTTAGATCCTTTAGTAAATATAAGGTTAAGAGCTTTTGTTTTCTCAATATCTTTTCTAACTCCCATAATTTCACATTCTAACTTTTCATTATGTTTTTCCCTTTCAGTAAGTTGGAATGTCAGAGTATCTATGGTCATATTCTTTTCTTCTAAGCAGATTTTAAGTTTAGAAATTTCTTCATAGAGATCATCTTCATCTATAGCATCCAAGAAATCATCATCTTCAAAAGCCATCAAAAGTCTATAATCATTAACATGTTCATCTTCATCACTATTTGAAAGTCCATCGCTGTCTTCATGAGTATAATGGCTCTTCCTACTTAGATTCTATTTTCTGTTCCATTTAATTGGTTCCTTACCTTTATCAAGATTATCTTTATCAGGACATTTGGCTGCATAGTAACCGACTCTCCCACAAGCAAAACATTTGAAAGGAAGCTTACCTTTGAATCTTCTAGAACCCTATTGAAGGTTCTTGAAAAAGTTTGATTCTTCCTCTTCTTCTGATGTATGCCCCGACTCATTGCATTCTCTTTTTCTTGAAGCTTTGAATGCGACTTCTCTCATGTCTGATGGTCCCTCTTTTCTCATTTCGAAATCAGTTAGGATTCCGTGCAACTGTGACATAGTAATACTCTGAAGATTCTGCTTTTCTTCTATGGCAAAAAATTTTAATTCAAACTTGGAAGACAAAGATCTTAGAACTTTTTCAACTAAAGTAACTTCTTTTATTTCTTCACCCAAGTTTTTCATGCGATTAACAATCTCATCTATACGTAAGAAATAATTAGCCACATTTTCATCATTGTGCATTTTGAGAGTTTCATATTGAATTCTAAGAGATTGTAGTTTTGCATGTTTTACTTGTTCGTCTCCTTCATCGCTTAGAATGATCTTGTCCCATATTTCTTTGGCAGTTTTGAGCTACATAACCTTGACAAATTCTGATTGAGATAGACTCGCCAATAGAGTATTGACAACCTTTGCATTTGTTTCATACTATTTTTTACCAGCTGTATCTGTGGGAGTTGTTGATGGGAATGTGTATCCTCCTTCCACGATATCCCAAACTTCTGCACCAAGAGATTGAAGATAGGTTGTGGTTCTTACCTTCCAATAGATGAAGTTACTCCCATCAAAGATTGGTGGCCTGATGGATGCCTCCCTTTTGTAGTTGCTCATGATGATAGATCTTCCTTCAAGCGATCAAGCTTCTTCTGAAGGACCTGCTCTGATACCAATTGTTGGAAATAATACTGAGAAGAGGGGGTGAATCAGTATTATCAAATCAAACACTTTTTCATTTTCATACTCATATATATATATATATATATATATATATATATATATATATATATATATATATATACGCTACTTCAATTATGAGACCCCGCGTATATATGCAACTAGCGATATCCAGTAATCTTATGAATCAATTAATCCATTAAAAGTTGATCTTTAATCAGTGCATCAGAACTTCATTAACCATAAGAACAGTAAACAGGTGCAATAAAACAGAATAAATCATCACACACATGAACACAAGATATAAGGTGGAAACCCAATGTGGGTGAAAACCACCTGCTGCAATTCGTCTCTATATTCTTTTGATAAGAAACTTCTTTTTACAATATTTCAGTACTGGTGCAGTCTTATACCAGTATGCAAGCTTCTACCTGCAGAAGGCTACAACCTTCTCTCATTCTCCAGCTTCTCCTAGAAGGCAGCTACAACCCCCTTAGCTCGTGTACTAGTTGATGTACTAGTACGTAGGTGCTGACCTATAGAAGGCTACAACCTTCTCTTTCTTCCAGGGACCACGTTTCATAAATTTTCAGACTGGATGCATTAATAAAACATTAAGTATATCTGCATCAATCAAACTCCTTTGCACCAACCAAAAACTGAATCACACAATCACTTCTCTGAATGCTGTAACCAGAAAAAAGTAACAATAACCAGAAACCAATCCTAAACCCAGAACACTGCAGCAATAAATAGAAGTAGCTAAAACATATTTTATGAGACGTATGCTACTTCAATATGTAGAACCTGCGTGCATACGCTACTGTATTAAGGCAAACCTACGTATACGCTATTTTGAATTACCGAACCTGCGTGTATACACGCCTTTACTATGTTGAACCTATGTACAGATCTATAAAAGATAATTTAGCCTTTTCAAATATTCAGACATCAATTATACCCAGATTATTAGATTTATAGATCAAGTCATGCGCCAAATATAACAGATCAAAATCACACAAAGATACTTCTCTTCAAGCCTTAAGATCTTGACCAACAATAGAACTTATCCTTCTCCTAGTGCTCAAGCTCCTCCTTGATTCAGATCCAGCTATGCAACATAACCCAATGACCAATATTCTAGATCTTGCTCTTCATTAGATATTCAATCCTTGAGTGAGTGTAAATGCCTAATGATCTCCTTCCCCTTTTATAGTTTTAGGTCTTACTCAATACCATGGTCCAAAACCACTTAGAACCAATACTTGGGACCCAATACCTAGGTTCAACACTTCAGACGCAATACCATGGTCCAAAACCATAGGTCCAAATACCAGAGACTAAATACCATGGACTAAAGAACATTTTTTCCCACATGTACGCACTTTTCCTTGCATGAAAGTGCGTGCATACGCATACGTGCCTTTTGATCGGTGATCCCGCGTGTATACGTGGCTTGGTTAAGAGGAAACTGCTTATATCTCTTTTTCCTTCATTCTGAGAGCCTGAACTATGATCTGTCATCTGAGTGAGTTGCCATCAAGGACAACATCTGTGTCATAGTGCCAAACCTGTGTCATAATGCCAACAAACATGGGAAACCTTTTGGTTCTTCCTTGTGAAACCTCATAGTTAGCGAACAACGATGAAATGTCTCACTGATGCGATTAGCCACATGATCCCTGAGCTTACCGATGCCACATACACAGATCAGTTGCACTCACGAATGAGTCATCTGCCAGAAGTCGATCCGATGCTTTTCATTTGTCAACTCCGATAACAAGATGATCAGCCAATATAGTGAACCATTTTTGACTGACTGCAACATTCCTATTTCAAGATGATTTCCACATTTTTGTGATTTGGTTATACCAGTGCATAACATATTTCTTTCATAGTTTGTTATTTTTTGTAGTATTTATAGACCCTTTCATGTTTTTAGAAAGGGTCTTAAATTTTTGGACTAAGACTTGAATCGGAAGTTGCACTATTGTGCTTCCGATATATTTATTTCTATAAAAGACTGGACCTGAATTCTGAATTTTGATATAAAAGGCTTTTATGTGATATGCACTATTGCTTCCTTTGAAAGTTTTCTCAAATTAAAAGGTAGGATTTGAATGCGATTCATATTGGAGGAGATCCAAATGCATATGGTACTACAATCTATGTTTTTGCTTTATGTCTCTGTGTGAATCAAGCATTTATTAAAACTTTGCTCTTATTGATGTGTATATGTTTCTACAATAGTTCTGTAGTATTTCACTATTGAATGCTTCTGGAATTGTCATCTTTCATATATATATGCCAGTAATATATTATGGTTAGTGAAATAACGTTTTAATTATTGTTTTGTTCAATTACTTGAACAAAGTAATTATCATATGAATGAATATTTTTATTTATGAGTAAGTCATCTTCATGTTTACTTGTCAATAAGAACAATCAAGAATTGCACTAAGAGGAAAGAATTCTCGGGATAGATTAATTACTTTTATATTTTTGTATTTAGAATAGAACACTTATCATTTCAAATAAATACTATAAACTAATCACCCATCTAACTATATATCATTGGGAAACTGGTCCCATTATATCCAATCAGAGCCACCACACCAAACAGAAAAGGAGCTGCTTTAAGGTCCGGATCGGGGGGTTTTCCCCGATGTTGATGCAAAGATTTTTGAGGCATCAACATTTTTGGTGCTAGAAGGAGGGCATGGACTGTGAATGGTGAGAAAATCCAAACCTACAGCCCATTCTGAGAGTAAATCTCCCTCCACCTCACCTTCAACTTCTCCCTCGCATGCTAAATCTCCAGTTTCCAAGCGAGAAGTTGAGAAAACAACAACCACTGCTGAATCCCAAAACATCTCAGATAAATCAACTCTTGAATCTCCTGAAGTTCAGTCTCTAATTCATAAACTTCAAGGATTCTCAATATCACCACAGAAATCTGAGTTATCCCAAGGCAGTGTGACTTCGCAATTCATTCCTTCTCATCCTCTTACCAGACTCCAGAGTGAAAAGCTTGGTATTGAACCTACTGAATTCCCTTTGCCTAAAAGAAAAAGAGCAAGGAAGAAACCTGAAGGGTCTGATAGTGAGACTCTTTCATCATCATCATCCATTTCATCTTCTCCATTGCAAATTCAACCATCCACTCCCCCCCTCCAGATTATTGTTCAACAGGGTATTGGAACTTCAACATTTGCTTCTCAACCACTTGAAACTTCAATATCTTCTTCTCAACCACTTGGAACTTCATCTGCACTATCATCCATTAGTAGCTCAACAATGGCACAGAGGCCATGGAACAATCCTAGTGCAGTCACAATGCCTGCACCTTTGAACCCATTGCCAGCTCATCCTGAGAAATGGTTGCCAAAATTCAACCCAGATGTAGGCATACAGGCAGATGAACACATAAACAACTTTATGTTGTCAGTCAATTTAAAGGGAGTTACTGAAGAAGACATGGTTGTTAGGCTTTTCCCATATACCCTACAAGGAGCAACCGGGTCTTGGTACTTTTCGTTACCATCAGGATCCATTACTAGTTGGAATATTTTCCAAGAGCAGTTCTTAACTAAATTTGGTGATGACAGGTCCACAACAATGTTAATCAATGATCTCTCAAATCTTAAAATGGAATCAAGAGAGCCTATAAAAGAGTTCAATTCATGATTTAACAAACTCTTAAATAAGATTCCTACTGCATCAAAACCTAGTGAAGAGGTTCGAAGTGAATGGTACATATCAACCTTACCTTCAAACATAGCAATCTTTGTTGATAGAGCTGCAAAGCCTACTTTAGCAGAGAATATGAAAGAGGCAATCATTATGGAAAAACGTATCATCGCCTTAGAAAAGAAAGCTTCTCTTGAAGAACGAAAATCCAAAAAAGTTACCTTCAAAGATGATTCAAAGAAGAAAATGGCTAAAGATCCATATGATATGGAAGGTCTCCAAAAGGTTCTAAAAACTATGTCAAATGAAATGGTAGAAATCAAGAAACAAGTAGCTGAGACCTCAACTAAGAAGCCATTTAGAAACTTTAAGAAACCAGAATCAAAACCACCTAATGCTATATCTAATGCAGAATCAGATCCCGAGAACGATGAAGAGGAAGATACAGTCTTATCATCTGATGAAACTGAGGAAGAAGAAGTTGTAGAATGTCATGGGATGTGGGACTTCATTTTTCCCAATTATGATACTGAAAATGAACAGGAAGCTTTTCCAGTAAGTACCAGGAGTAAAGGAACTCCTGAACCTATTCAACCAACTCAAAAGAAGAAGAACATGGGTCCTACTACTAAAGAAAGGGTTCCCACAAAGAAGTCTACAACAGTGCCTACTCAAAATCAGCCATCATCTTCCAATCCACCTTCATCATCTAAGACATTAGTAGTTACCGACTCTATGGATTACAACATCATTGAAGACATGAAGAAAACTAGAGCAAATATCTCTATATTTGAGCTTAGTAAGCTCAAACATCAACAAAAATTGCTGCTCAAAGAATTAAATGCAGTACCTTCTTCTCCTCTTCCAAATGTTGTATTGTCCAAAGCAGCCAATGAAACAGGTAAGCCACCATCTGATAGAGTAGAAGCTACTGATGCTATTCTAATCAGAGATAGATCAAATTCCCACACTCCTCCTTTTCTCTTGACCTATGAGATTTATAATAGAAATCTACATAATTGCTTGATAGACTTAGGGGCTTCATTGAATATAATGCCAACTTCGGTTTGTTCTAAACTGAATATAGAACCCCAAAATTCTGCAGTGCATATTGTCCAATTGGATAGAACTAAGGTTCAAGTATTGGGAGAAATCAATTCAGTTACCATTAGGTTATCAGCTGATCCAAGAGTAGTTCAGATAATTGATATACTAATTGATGATATTCCTGAGTTTTATGGTTTGATTCTAAGCAGAGATTGGTCTAAGAAACTTCATGGTTATATTTCTACCGATTGGTCTCACATGTGGCTTCCCTATAAAGGGAAGCCAAATCAAATCAAGATTGATCGGGAGAAGCATATGACTCATACTGTAACGGAGTTTGAGCAAGAAAACTAGCCCATAGCATTTAATAATAACATTCTTGGTAACTACTCATCTAAATCATTCTTTGGTAATTTTAGTGCTCAATCATCACCTTTCTCAGTTAATAGTTTCACATCTCAAATTGAAATTTTCCCCCAAACAGATACATCAAGATGTGTTAAAATTGTTGAGGAAATTGTAAATAAGACTGTAGATAAACCTTTATTTTGGTCTTTATATTTGATGGGTCAAAATCTAATGATGGTGCATGAGCAGGATGTATTTTAGTTAGTCCTGAAGGACAAAAGACTATGCTATCTTGTAGATTAGAATTTTAGTGTACAGATAATACTTTTGAATATGAAGCCTTGATTCAAGGACTTTACAAAGCAATAGGCCTTAAGGTGCGATACTTGAAAGTGCTTGGTGACTCTGAAATTGTTATAAAGCAAGTCAGGAATACTATACATTGCCTTTCTAGTCACCTTAAACATTATCAATCCTTCGTACAAGACCTTGTATCTCATTTTCTAGCATTTAATATTTCTCCCATTCCTAGATCTCAGAATGCAGCAACAGATTTACTAGCCAATGTTGCTTCTAAGCTCCTTCCATCTGAGGATTACAGTCCCGATAGATTTTTAGTAGAATTATTTTTTAGACCATCGGTTCCCGATAATGTCACTAACTGGCAAGTATTCAATCATGACGATGACATTTTAAATTTCTTAACTTCTGATAAGTCCTATGATGACCAAATTATTGATGAAAGTGAGCATGATCTTCAAATGAAGCAAAAACTTGAGGAAAATTCAATACTTAAACCAGTGGTCAAACTTTAAGACCTTTATGACATCAAGGATAGGTTTAAACATGTTACTAATTCAAAACTTCAAAGTTCTACTTTAAGATTTGAATTAATAAATCTTGGCATAGAAGCCAAACCACAAAATATCAATCTGGGATTAGGGCTTACTTCAAAAAAAAGATGTGCATTTATCAAATTATTGAATAGATATAAAAATGTCTTCACTTGGAATTATGATGACTTGAAACATATGATACTTCTATCATATAACATACAATTTCAATGATATCTGAAGAGAAACCAGTACAACAGAAATTAAGGAAAATTCATCTGAACCTAGAAAGTGAGATAAAAGTTGAGTTAAAAAAACTCTTGAAGGCTAAGATAATTTTTCCTCTTAGACATTCAAAGTGGGTTTTTAACTTAGTACCTATTAGGAAGAAGAATGGTGACATTATATTTTGTATTGATTTCAAAAATCTTAATAAGACTAGTAAAAAATATAACTTCCCACTACCAACAAGCGAGCAGACTCTTCATTCAGTAGCTAGTTCTGAATTAATGTCTTTCTTAGATGGTTTTTCTGGGTATAATCAAATGTTGGTACACCTCGATGACAGACTCAAGACTACTTTCAGGACTAAGTGGGGAACATATGCCTATCAAAAAATGCCTTTTGGATTGATTAATGTTGGGGCTACATTCCAGAGAGCAATGGATATAACATTCAAAGGTTTAATTAATAAGTCGGTTGTTGTCTATTTAGATGACATTACTATATTCTCTAAGCAAAGAGCAAATAATTTACATGATTTGAAGCAAATCTTTGAACGCTGTAAAAGGTATGAGATTTCATTTAATCCTAAGAAGTCATTTTTTTCTCTTGACCAAGGTAAACTCTTGGGGTTCATTCTTTCAAAAGATGGTATTTATATTAATCCAGATAAAATCAAAGAGATTTATGATATTCCACTTCCACATAATAAAAAATTGATGCAATCATTTTTAGGTCAAATAAATTTTGTAAAAATATTTGTTCCAGATTTTTCACAGATTGTTTTACCATTACAAACCATGATCAAGAAAAACTCAGTGTTCAAATGGGGACATAAAGAAAATGAAGCTTTTGATACAATAAAACAAGAAATCATAAATTCTCCTGCATTGAACACTCCCAACTTTTCCAATCATTTCATTTTATACACTTTGGCATCTGATACTTCATACGCAGTTGTGTTAACACAAATCAATGATCAAAATATGGAAGCACCCATATCGTTTTTTAGTTCGAATCTTCAAGGCACTAAGATTAATTACTTTGATGTGGAAAAGCAAGCCTTTGTTGTGTTCAAATCCATTAAACACTTTAGACCCTTTCTCTTAAAGACTCATACAAAAGTAATAGTCCCTTTTTCAGCAGTAAGACAATTACTAGTCCAAAGGGAATTGGGAGAGAAGAGGGCAAACTGGGTCACGACATTACAAGAATATGATTTGGACATTAAACCAGCAAAGATTGTCAAAGGCCAAGGTTTTTGCAAGTTGCTAGCAGGAGCTTCTAATATTCAGGAACATGAAGGTACCAACAATATTGAAGAAATCAATGAGATAAGTACCATCAATCCTGAATCCCAATATGCAGATTTGATATTTTATTTGAAAAATGGATATGCTCCTTCTAATATTTCCTATAAAAATAAACGTGCCATAAGACTCAAAGCCAAAAACTTCGAAATTATTGATGATGTGTTATTTAGAAGGAATTATGATTTGGTTTTGTTAAGATGCCTTGAAAAACTGAGGCACAAAAGGTCTTGTAGGAATTACATGATGGTCCAGCAGGTGGACATTTTGGAGCTAATACAACAGCTCACAAAATTATACATGCTGGGTATTATTGGCTCACCTTATTTAAAGATACCCATGAATATGTAAGGAAATGCAGAACGTGTCAAACAGCCAGTGGAAGACAAAGAAAGTTAGCTTTTCCTTTGCAACCAGTCAACATTGAGCAACCCTTTGAACAATGGGGATTGAATATCATTGGAAAAATTAATCCTCATTCTTCCAAACAACATAGGTATATCCTTACAGCCACCCATTACTTTACTAAGTGGGTAGAATCAATTCCTTTGAAGACAACCAACTCTAAAGAAATCATCAAATTCATAGATCAGTTCATCATTACCAGGTTTGTTGTACCAAATGCTCTTATTTTTGATAATGCATCTTATTTCTCTGCTAATTCCATCCTGAATTTGTTATAAAAAGAGGGTTCAAACTTAAGTATTATGTAAACTACTACCCTCAGGGTAATGGTTTAGCAGAATCCACCAATAAAAACCTCATCAAAATCATTAAGAGAATTGTCGATAAGAATCAAAATAATAGGCACAATTCTTTAATATTTGCACTATGGGCAGATCGCATAACACAGAAGGCCTCGATAAGAACTTCTCCATTCAATTTAGTGTATGGAAAGGAAGCTGTCATACCAGCCAACTTAGCACTCCCATCACTAGCCTTAGTGCAATTTATTGAAGAAAATCCCTCATCTTCTATTCAATTAAGACATAATCAAATCCTTAAATTAGAAGAAGAAAGGGAAAAAGCCAAAATTACACATGCAAAGCATCAATAGGTTGTTAAGTCCTCTTTTGATACAACTTCCACCGGCTCAAAATTTTTACAGATTGGTGATCTTGTTTTGAAATGGGACAAAGCCCATGAAGATAAAGGTAAACACACTAAATTTTAGAAAATGTGGCTAGGACCGTTTCAAATCATCGAGAAGATAGGCCCATCAACATTTATATTGCAAGATCTATCAGGTAAGAGAGATTCTCTTCCTGTTAATGGGCTTATCCTAAAGAAATTCTTTACTTAAGAAGGTAACCCCTTCTTATTTGTAAATATTCAACTTTGTGTGAATTTGTGTGGATTTGCAGTTTTGTTTGTTTGCTATAAAATAAGGTTGGAAATAGCCTTTTATTGGCCTTTACTAATTTGAAAAGTTGCTTAAGGAAAATAGTATTAATATTTGCTTTTGATAGATGAAAACCTGAAAAGGAAAAGAAGAAGGTACGAGGGAACTTGATAACAGTTAAACTCTGAAAAACCTTTATATTTTTGTAAAATCTTTTCAAATCTAAAAAATACTGTAAATCATTCCAATTTGTTAGAGCCCAAATGAGGTTATCTATAAAAAGCAAAAGGCCTATCCAAACTTAGCATCTTCAACTCTTACATTGTCATCCATATTCTCTTAAGGAGTAAATCATTCACCTCATCCACAAAGATTGTGATTTTTTAGAGTGTAATTCTAAAATAAGTTTGATATAAAAGATAAGGGGTCTCATTACGAGCCAACTTACCATGATCATAGGAAACTAATTAAACTTACATTACCAATACTGCATATCAAAATAGTGTAATGGATTATAATGATAAGACAAGGGGTCTCATCATGACCCAGCTTGTTCAGTTCAATTACGGCCAGTGAATGGAATTGAAAATATGTAAAAACATATCTTTTTGGATTTACTCTTTAAAATTATACTCTGAAATGGATGGGAAAATGAATGATTGCATGGTTCAAAGGTAACCCTATTGAGACTATAAACGTTTGCTGGCAATAGAGGCTCTACCTGTGACAACGAAGTCATTTTATAAGCTAAGTTGGAGAAATATTCTTGTTTTATCTTTGTCAACCAATCAAGGCTTAAACAAACTTAGAATGTTTTATTTTTCAAGATGAGAAAGAAATTGCAGAAACATTTTCTATTATTCAGAGTTCCTGATTATCAAGTTGTCCTTAGATTTTCTCTATACTTAACAATTTTCAAATAAAGAAAGTTAGAATATTGCATTATTTTCCCAGAGATAACTGTTTCTCCCAGTGAATCGCCAATTGTTGTGCTGTACAACAACCCCCCCATTTCTAAATTTTTACCCAAAAAACTTTAATTGGAAATGGGTCCCTTTTTAACAAACTTAGTAAGTTAATGTTTCAATAAAATTGCTTGCGTAGCATTAACCATATAACACATAAAAAACCTTATCAAAAGACCCAATTCAATAGAATTCCTATCTCAAAAACTTTTGATAAAATATGAATCTCTTTTTGAAAAAACATCATAAGAAACTCTCCAATGTGATTAAGCGATCAAACATTTCATATCGCAAAGATTAAAGGGATTCACATAAAAATTCCTCATCAAAACCTCTGATCCGATAAGCGTAATCGCAATCGGTAGTCATAGGTATCATGTGACAAAGAACCAAAGCACTAGCCGATTCCCCGATTACGATTCATAAATAAGGCGCACATTTCAATGATAAATTGTTAAGAGATTTGGTTTACATGCATAAATCTTTTAAAATAATAAATTAAACCAGTTCCCTTAAAAGAATACCTTTGCCTTATTATAATGTTACTTTATCGCAATCAGAGTTTTCAGGGCTTTCACACTAAACTTTACCAGATGAATTCCCCAATTGCGATTATATAATCAAAAGGCATGTATTTCAAATAAACTTTGCGAATATGAATTTAAAAGCAATAAACCTAAATTATTCGCTAAACATACCCTGCCTTATTATATTCTCCTTTATCGCAGTCAGAGCTTTTAGTTCGAAATGCTAAAGTCCTACCCAGTGAAACTTCCGATTGCGATTTGTGATTTATCGCTGATCGCTCATCAGGGAAAACCAAAGACATGCTTGAAAAGAATCATTAAACATATGGCCAATGCGATGGGTAATTATGACATTTATTGGCGATCATGACAGTTATTAATTTCACATTTAAGGGTGAATCCTTCGAGGATTTCACTCGTGGTAAATCTTAATTACATCTGGCTTATCATATGCGAATTACCTTAACTCTTTTCATTTCCATATTAGCTTTCAACGCCAATACTTCTTTGTTACGTTTTCAATTATCTGTGCAGAATTGCTATGAGCTCATGAATCTAGAGAAGATGGGAAAGAAATCAAAGAAAGCCAAGGCCCCTGCCGTAGTTAAAGAACTAGAGCTCAATAAGAAGGGATTAATATCAGATACGACGTGCCTTGGGCTAGGAAACACAAGCTAGGAGAGTATCTATAATTTAATAGAAGCAGAAGAGCCTGAAGAAATGGAGGAGGAAGCTACAACTGATTCCAAAAAAAAATTAGAAGGGAGTCTGAAAGAGTCGTCTTGTTCATACTTACACAGGATAACAGTGCGAGAAAAAGTTTTTCCATATAATGATGTGGTTAGATGGGTTGTTAAAAAAATTCCAACCATAGACCAAACATTTTCCACAGCCGATGGAAAAATATTCGGGTCATTCAAGCCAGAGGATCTCAGACAAATGTATCATTTACCTTAGCTGTAAAAGTGCTACAACAAGGGATTTATGGAAGCATTCGCAAAAGAAAATGACATTGAGTTGGACCCGATCAGACATTGGATGCATTTCCCATATAAACATAAGCATGAGTCATCGGGTATGTATTCTGTTGATTCATTAGCCTCTCCTTATTGCTATGTTGGCGCTATGATGTGTAGACTATGGGGAATCCACAATTCTGCGAAGTTCTCCATAGACATGGTTCCATTAATGGAAGCTTAAATTCATGGTTATGTTATGGATTGGGAAAATATTCTCTCTGATAGAATAGCCACTGAGATACTGGATTATAGAAGAAAGATATTTGAAACTACCCGGGTCATTCCTCCCTTTTACTACAGTACCTATATTCTTGACATCATTTATTTTAATTATGAATTCCCCATTCTTGGATGGAAATGGACTTCTTAGGATCCCAATCCTATCCATGTCTATAACAAAGAGATATGGAAGGCCCATTATAGGAATCATTTATATAGAATTTGTAATGGTTTTGTTCTGCCTGTATATTATTCTATATTCAATAAGCCTCCCCTTAGGATATCTGAGGAAGCAGAAATTGACCTAACAACAATAGGAAGTTGGTTTGGAGAAGAGAAACTTACTTATGTAAGGATTTTTGGCAACCTCACTGATCCCCATGTTCTTCCTCTATATGTTCCTGATAAATTATTGGCCTAGGAATTAGCATACTAGATAACAGTTGCGGCAATGTCAAAAACCCTTAGGGATTCCAAGAAACACATGTGGCCTACATTTCCCCTTCGGTGTGGCATTTTTACCTTGCATGATTATAAAAATACAGAGAGAGAGGCCGAGAAAATTCAGATTTTAAATTTTGCAACTATTCCAAGGAGGCAGTATGACCCTAAAAAGATTGCCTATAATGTTACTTCTCAGGCAAAGCTCACCAGATTTGATCTAGAAGAAGATATCTCTGATGACTTGTTTTCTTCAGCAGAACAATTTCCAGGTTAAAGGATTGGTTGCGACTAAATTGGGAACACAACGATTAGAGAAATTCAATAGGCTTAGGGCCCAGAGATTGGACACCGTACCTTTTGATTTGTTAGCTACAACCTCAACAGTTCAACCACAAGGCCAAAGTGAACAAGAAATTGTTAAGAATACTCCTGAAGTGGAAAAAGTTCCTAAAAAGGAGAAGACACTGGCACAGGAGTAGAGGCAAGAACCAGGTAGCGAACCCCTTGATTCAGATATCTATATTGACCCTAAACTAATCAAGGAATGGCAACAATTTGATTCTATCATTAGTAATACTGATAATCTCCCAGGATTTGCTACACCAGGGGTGTCTATGACTCAAAAAACAATAGTCAACACAGTTCAGATTAAAGGAACAAGCAGCCCACCCAAGATTCACAAGGACATAGAAATAATTCCCGAGCATCCCTCCGATGAAATTGTTTTGCATGTGGAAGAAATACCACCACTAGATATCTTCTACAGCCCTAAGCATAGGGCTGTAGTCAAAAGGCAAAGGAAAAAGAGGAAAATTGATCACTCTCCTCTTTTGACTTCTCAAATGGAAATGATGAATGTGGTGTGGAGGGAGGAAGTAAGCCCTTCCGATGATCTAACCAAGCTTTCTCAATATGCCGGAGCATATACTGCAGCAGCAATGGATAAGGCATTGGAAGTCAGTAACTTGTTGAAATAAAAAGACCAAGCGATCAGTCTGCTAGAGGCACAGTCACAAGAAAAACAACAGAAGATAGAACAACTGGAACAACAGTTAGTAGCATAGAAATAGCTTAATGAGTCGTTGAATGACCAATTGGTAAAAGAAAAGCGAAGAATTGATGAGCAAGCTATTCACAAACAACAAGAATTGTCTCAAGCATTGAGAAAGTTGCAGCTATTAAATGAACAGATGATTAAATCAAAATAAGAGAAAATAACTCAAATGACAGTGCAGATAGAGAGATTCAAGGAATATCCTCAAGTAGGAGAATTTAGAACTGAGGCCCTAGAAATTACCAGGGCATTGTCTCAATAGTTGAACCTACTATGTTACAATATTTCATTGGTAGTTCCTCTATGCAATATCACAGCATCCATGATTGAAAAATCAGTGGATGCAAGACTAGAGTTGGAAAAAACGGATGAGATATTAACAAATTTTCTATCATGGAAAGATTCGAAAGAGGGAAAAACTGCTAATCTCCCACAAATCTAGGAATCGCATAAGGAAATTCTTTTTACTGAATGGGAATCTCAGCTAATGAAGACCGAGAGAGCAACATCCAGATGCAGATCAACAACAAGTAACCTAGTTGAATTAATCAACAACAGTCTATATTTATCAAATTTAATAACGAAATGTTCTCCAGGCAAACTCCCACAAGTAAAATCATTAGAACAGTAGTGGAAACATGAGCTTGAGCAAAGGGAAAAACTGATCGCAGCATTCACAACTTAACATGGGAAACCTTTTGGTTCTTCCTTGTGAAACCTCAAACTTAGCAAACAACAATGAAATGTCTCACTGATGCAATTAGCCACATGATCCTCGAGCTTAACGATTCCACATACACAACTCAGTTGCACTCATGAATGAGTCATCAGCCAGAAGTCGAACCGATGCTTGCCATTTGTTAGCTCTGATCACAAGATGATCAACCAATATAGTGAACCATTTTTGATTGACTGCAACATTCCTATTTCGAGATGATTTCCACATTTTTGTGATTTGGTTATACCAGCGCATAGGGTATTTCTTTCATAGTTTTTTTTTTGTAGTATTTATAGACCCTTTCATGTTTTTAGAAAGGGTCCTAAATTTTTGTACTAAGACTTGAATCGGAAGTTGCACTACTGTGCTTCCGATATATTTATTTTTATAAAAGACTGGACCTGAATTCTGAATTTTGATATAGAAGGCTTTTATGTGATATGCACTATTGCTTCCTTTGAAATTTTTCTAAAATTAAAAGGCAGGATTTGAATGCGATTCATATCGGAGGAGACCCAAATGAATACGGTACTAATATCTATGTTTTTGCTTTATGTTTCTGTGTGAATCAAGCATTTATTAAAACTTTGCTATTATTGATGTGCATATGTTTCTACAATAGTTTTGTAGTCT
Source organism: Pinus tabuliformis (assembly GCA_031772625.1). Taxonomy (NCBI): domain Eukaryota; kingdom Viridiplantae; phylum Streptophyta; class Pinopsida; order Pinales; family Pinaceae; genus Pinus; species Pinus tabuliformis. The sequence continues at coordinate 1,112,572,586 of CM062805.1, forward strand.
TTCACTATTAAATGCTTCTAGAATTGTCATATTTCATATATATATGTCAGTAATATATTATGGTTAGTGCAATAATGTTTTAATTATTACTTTGTTCAATTAATTGAACAAAGTAATTATCATATGAATGAATTTTTTTATTTATGAGTAATTCATCTTCATGTTTACTTGTTAATAAAAACAATCAAGAATTGCACTAAGAGGAAAGAATTCTCGAGATAGATTAATTACTTTTATATTTTTGTATTTTAGAATGGAACACTTATCATTTCCGTTAAATATTATAAACCAATCACCCATCCAACTATATATCATTGGGAAACTGGTCCCATTATATCTAGTCGGAGCCACCACACCAAATGGAAAAGGAGTTGCTTTAAGGTCCAGACCAGGTGGTTTTCCCCGATGTTGATGCAGCGATTTTTGAGGCATCAACAGTTAGTTATTTGGATGATCTCTTCAACCATGTAGAACATGAAGGTTTTCCATCGGCATGTTCACGCGACATCATCCATCCGATCCACAAATCAGGCCCCTGCTCAAATCCCAATAACTACAGAATGATCATAGTGGGCCACATGTTCTCGAAGTTGTATGTTACTGTTCTATATAGGAAGCTCTTGAGTTGCCTTAAGCAGAGACAAATCAAAACTAGGGGATAAGAAATTTTTTGACCAGCTTATCAGACCATTAACCACATCTTCACCCTTCACGCCGTGATTTAGGAGACACGACATCGCTCTTTAAAAGTCTATTGTTGTTTCGTAGATTTTTGGAAAGCTTTTGACTCTGTTCTGAGGGAAGCCTTACTCCATAGACTTAGAGATATTGGCATCTTGGCGACCCTATTGAAAACTATTATTCCCATATAGGAGTATGTCCTTGGTCATCTTCGCATGGCTCATGGGATGTCTAATTTCATCCGAAGCACTATAGGCGTTAAACAAGGTTGTCGATCGTCCCGTACCCTGTTTGGGATCTATATTGATGAGTTGGAGGCTTTTCTACACGAACATATCCAGGACACTGATTTTTGCCTTCTTCATCAGGTCATGATATCTATTATACTCTTTATTGATAATGTGGTCCTCCTCTCACCATCTCTAGAGGGATTGATGAGCCCCAATTTTTGGTACAATTTGGGCTCATTTGGCCTACTTGCTCTGCTCAAACCATTCATTTTTTATTGCTTATGCGTTCATTTCTTGGTTTATTCATGTTGTTTGTAGGAAGAAGGGTAGACATTCTATCTACGTGACTAATGCATGATGCTTTCAGGTTTTTGGCATTAAAAGGGAGAAAAAACCACGAGAAAGGAGACAAGGAGACAATGAAGTGGCACTGCTGGTTTTTAGGAGAGGATGTCCACGGTCTTGGGTACCTTCCTCGTGATTCCCACCATAGCTCCGAGCTCCAATCCATCTCCCCACCGAGCTTAGAAGCAGCCAGCTGTTCTACAGGAACAACAGTTATAACTGTTCTACAGGAACAATAGTTATGACTGCCCTACAGGATCAGCAGTTTAAACTTCAGTTGGACAGCCAAGCTCCTCAAATCAAGGACACCTGTTGGATGATCATTTTGCATAAATACTGAGGCCGTAGCCTTGGATAGAAGATTTTTGAACTTTTGTATTACTCTTGTAATTTGGAAGTACGAGCTACAGCTCGGCTTTTGTTCCTTTTGTAAGCCAATTTTGGCATGTCATCAGACTTTCGTTTATGAATAAAGGCAGGCAGATTTTGATCTCATTCTGAGTTTCTAAGGGAGCTATAGCTCTCAGGTTAGGGCCCAACCTGAGAGCAATATATCTCCTCGGTGTTGTAATGTGTTTGCATTTCGTTCCAGCACTTTGAGTTTTTACTTTCACATGCAATTCGAATTTACAGTTTGTTAATTTAGTCTTTTTCATGAGCTTAGATAGGATTAGTTTATGGTGAATTTGTTTCCAGTTGCTTAGGTTAGAAGAGGATAGAAATAATCTATTGGAGCTCCAGCAAAAGGTTTTTAAGGCTCACTGCCATCTCTCTTAGGGATTGGGGTGCAGTCCATAACCAACCACCAAAAAGAAACGCAGTTCTTCTCATTTCCATGCAAGCTGCAACATAGACATTTTCGTTGAAGATCCATCCATGCACTGTTGACATTGAATCATACTTCTACATTCCACTTCCACGCATAAGTTTCATTTCTTGGTTTTCCATTGCTGTTCATAGGTTTCATGGCACAGTTATCATAGGTTAATGAATTTCTCGTTTTTGATGCATAAGTCATTTGTTTCATTTACGCTGCTCCTTATCATTCCACCTTCTTCTTCTTCTTCTTGATCTCTCCTCAATCCACCTACTCAGCCTCTGTCCAACTCATTTACCCTCCAGCTCATCCATTATTCACTTAGCTCCATTTACTTCAACTTTTGTTGATCCCATCCTTCCAACCATCAAACCACTGCATACACTCTTCCTCCATCTGATTTCTCTGCTCCTGAGCCATCACCAGCTCCATCTCCATCTCACCTATCCTTCCACACCACTCCAACACTCCACCATCTCCCAAAACTTCCACGGCCAAACATCCTGTAGAATTGCACAGACTTCCTATAGAAACCCCTGAGTTTCCTGTAGGATCCCCTGCAGACTTCCTGTAGAAACCTGCAAACTCGGTTGCTGAGCATCCGAACGTGGTAGGCTTCTGTGGACTGATGCTGGAGACCCTCTGGGACCTCCCTTAGCCATCCTGACCTTGCCCATGCTTTCCTTCCATTCCAACCACTCCTGCACAACCAAACCCTAATCAAAAGCATCACCACAATAAATCCAACCACTTAATGAAACAAAATACAAAAACATGTCTTTTCAGATGCAAGTAGCTTAGATTCATGCATTTCAACTCACTAGAAGTAATGGCATCATTGGTAGAAGTTTCATTCACATTTTTGCATTGTAAGGGTCAAGCTAGTCAAATTAGGGTTTACTAGGGTTTCCATGCTTTGTTGGCTTTCAGTTTCCTTTTTGCAAAGTAGGTTAGCTTTCTTCGAGATAGCTTTCGTCCATCACTCATAAATCTTCTTCTGAGAACATATAGAAGTTGGCTTGAGCCCTAGCGGACTTGTGCCAGCTGACCAAGTGACAACTGCGACAAGAGCTAGTACTTGTGCATACAGCACCGTCGCTTCCAAGTTTGTACGAACTACCGGGTTGATAAAATTAGAGATAGGAAGCTCCAGGAGTTGTAGCATTATTGCTACAATACTGGTCCTGCTCCGAGGAGTCCCTGAAGACCTCTTAGATACCCTTCACATGTTAGCTGGGGGGGACATTTACCAACTGCCTTATGAGGACATCAAGACTGTGTTTAGAAACCACTCCAGGGCAGCTCAGAAACGAGGTAGAGGAAACCACCTCTCAACTAGTGTCCCTTTCTCCAAACATGAGCTTGCAAATCAATTAGAAGATCTTAAGAGTGAGGTGAGACAAACCATTGCCATGCAGCTTGCCACATTCAGGATTCGGCAAAAGAAAGAAGAGGCTGAGAGAGCCTTGGCTGTCTTCTACCCTAGGTGCACAAGGAGACACCCTAAGAACGAATGTCCATTGCATTCGGTTGAAGTGTGTTTCGTTTGTGAGGAGGACCATCCCACAAATCAGTGTCCAACCTTACCTGGGTTTAAAGCCATGTACCAAGGGACAGAAGCTCCCACAGAGCCTCTCTATTACCTCAACCAAAGGAGGCCACAGGGATCTAGACCTTATTAGCAGGGGATGCAAGGGGCATCTCAAGCTTATTACAGCCCCAACCAATCGACTCCTATGCCTTCCTAGGGTCCCCCTGCTCATCCTTCATGGTCCATGCCTCCTCCATGGTCTTATCCACCTCAGTACCCCACTCAACCTACTTCTCATTCATATCACTCACATGCCCAGCCACAGCCTCAATGGAATGCACCTCAGTCGGGGTGGAGGCCCCAATACAACACTCCTCCTGCCATCTTGCCTCCACCACCAGTTCAACCTCAGCCATTACCTCCTGCTCCTCCAAGGCAACCTCAAATGCCTGCTCAACCGAACCCGAACCCCAACAATAGACAGGCCCAGCAGGTATACACTGGGGAAACCTCATGCCCTACCTATGCTGTGGAGATCCAGGAGATCAATCTTCGATCTAGAAAGATTCTACCAGATCGCCAACCTCCTCCCCCAGAGGATGAGGAAGATAAACAGGAAAGTGAACCAAAGGCTATTCCACCCTTTCCTGAGAGACTAACAGCCACCACACAACCCAACCCAGAGGGGGATGAGCTTCTGGGTGAGCTCAAGCAGTTGTGTGTAAAAATATCACTTCTCCAAGCCATCAAGGATGTGCCAATATACAACAAGCTGGTTAAGGAGAAGTGTTTCAAACACCCAGGCAGACGGAAGAAAGATGCCTCAACTATCAATGTCATAGGACAACTGTCTGACCTTATGTTAGGGCAAGTCATCTGCCCAAAGTACCTAGATCCTGGAAGTCCTGTAGTAGATGTTCACATCAATAGCACCATTATACCTCACACCTTGATTGATCTGGGGGCTGCCATTAATGTGATGACCAGGGATACCATGCTTAAGCTTAATCTTCAGGGTTCCTTGAGGAAGACCTCGACAGTACTGCAATTAGCAGATCGCTCCACCGTGACTCTCGAAGGGATTGTGGAGGATGTCTTGGTCTCTATTGACTCTTGGGAATACCCTGCAGACTTCCTGGTTCTGCAACCAAAGGCCAAGCTTACTGGATATCCTCTCATTTTGGGAAGGCCTTGGTTAGCTACTGCAGATGCTTACATAAGTTGTCGTGCAGGAAACATGACCATCAAAAATGGTCCCATGTCCAAGTAGCTAGTCCTATACCCTCCTACCCAACCCTCCTTGGAGCATGACTTAGCACTCTGGTTGGAAGAAGGAGAGGAAGACGAGGTGTACTCAGCACCTCTGTGCACCTTAGATACCACTAGAAGAGACCCCCCAACCGAGGATGACTTGATCGAGACCTTGATCCAGAATCCACCTTCTAGTGCACTACCCTTAGAGAAATTGGTGGAGGATGCCCAAGCCAGCACCTTAGTGGATCTTTGTACAACCAACCCTGTTACTCCCAGAGTCAAGAATGTGGAGTTCGGCCCTGAGAAAGCATTGAAGATCAGCTCCTCCCTGTCTCCTTCCCAGGAAAAGGAGCTGTGTAGTCTGTTGGCCAATCACTTAGATGCTTTTGCTTGGAGCTATAAGGAAATGAAAGGAGTCCATCCTTCGGTCTGTACCCATCATATATACATCAAAGAGGATTGTAAACCGGTTAGGCAACCTCAGAGGAGAATGAATCCAGCCCTTAAGGACATTGTCAAGGAAGAACTGCAAAAACTGTTGGATGCCGGATTCATTTACCCCATCTCAGATAGTGAATGGGTGTCCCCTCTAGTGTTGGTTCCCAAGAAAAATGGGAAATGGAGAATCTGTGTGGACTACCGAGAACTGAACAAAGCTACCAAGAAGGACCATTTCCCTCTACCTTTCATAGATCAAGTGTTGGATGGACTGGCAAGAAAGAAGTTCTTCTCTTTCCTGGATGGGTTTAGCGGGTACAAACAAATCCAAATCAGCCCGGAAGACCAAGATAAGACCACCTTCACTTGTCCTTGGGGTACCTTTGCCTATCGAGTCCTTCCCTTTGGGCTATGCAATGCTCCTGCTACCTTTCAGAGAGCTGTTTTGAGCATCTTCTCGGAGCTGGTCCATGATGCAGTAGAAATCTATATGGATGACTTTATTCCTTATGGGGCCAACTTCCAGGAAGCATTGTCCAACCTGGGAAAAGTCCTAACCAAATGCACCGAGATGAACTTGTCCCTTAGTCCTGAAAAATGTGAATTCCTAATGACTGAAGGGACCGTGCTAGGCCATACTATTTCTTGCCAAGGATTGCAGGTGGATCCTAACAAAATTGCTCTCATCAAGAGGGTTCCACCTCCTCAAAAGGTCAGGGATGTCCGGAGTTTCTTGGGATTAGCAGGATACTACCGGAGATTCATTAAGGATTTCAGCAAGCTAGCCTCGCCATTGTTTGGCCTGTTGGCAAAAGATGTGGAGTTTAATTGGACTGACGATTGTCAGAGGGCTTTAAATGAATTAAAGGACAAGTTGGTGTCAGCCCCAATCCTGAGAGGTCCAAACTGGGCCCTACCTTTCCACATCCACACTGATGCCTCGAACAAAGCCATAGGTGCAGCTTTAGGACAAGTTGAGCAGAAACTTCCATATGCCATTTACCTTGTTAGCAAAAACTTGTCCAAAGCTGAGCTGAATTACACTGTAACCGAGAAAGAATTCTTGGCTGTGGTCTATGCATTGAACAAGTTCTGACATTATATTACTGGTTACCAGACCTTTGTACATACTGACCATGCTGCTATTAGATATTTAATGAATAAACCAGATGTGAATGCTCGTATTATTAGATGGTTACTTTTATTGCAGCAGTTTGATTTGACCATTGTTGACAAACCAGGTAGAGAAAATGTTGTTGCTGACTTTTTATCTAGATTGGATTTGTCTGCAGATGAGGATGGAACAGTGGACGACCAGATGCCTGATGAACATCTGTTTGATTTTTCAGTACTCTCTCCATGGTTTGCTGATATAGCAAACTATCTTGTTTCAGCACAGTTCCCTCCACACCTATCTTCCAGAGAGAAGAGCAGAATCATCAGAAAAAGTGCCTCATTCACTTGGATCGGGGGCAATCTGTTCAAGCTTGGCCCCGATCAGATCTTAAGGCGTTGTGTAAGGGAGGAGGAAGTCTTTGATATCCTCCTCACTTGTCATGATGGGCCTTGTGGGGGACATTTTGCAGCAAAGAGAACTGCCTTCAAGATCCTGCAGGCAGGCTACTATTGGCCCACACTTCATCAAGATGTCAGAAGATATGTCAGTCAGTGTGACCAATGCCAAAGAATGGGGAAACCGACCCAAAGGGATGAGATGCCTCTCCAACCTCAAGTGACTCTTGAGCCATTTGAGAAGTGGGGCATGGACTTTGTGGGCCCCATCAACCCCTCTTTGAGGCAAAGGACTTACATCATTCTGTGTACTGACTATTTGACAAAGTGGGCAGAAACCAAAGCAATCAAAGCAGCAACAGAAGAAAAGGTGGCCGAGTTCCTAAGAGAGAACATCTTCTATAAGTTTGGCTATCCAAGAGAGTTGGTCACCGATCAAGGGAGCCAGTTCACCTCCAACCTGGTTGAAGATCTCCTAGATCATCACAAGATCAAGCATAGGACTTCCACCCCTTATCACCCTCAAGTAAATGGGCAGGTGGAAGTCACCAATAGAGCATTAGAAGGGATCTTGACTAAAGTGGTGAGCAGCAGCAGAAAGGACTGGGCAGATCGCTTGGTTGAAGCCACATGGGCTTACAACACCACTTGGAAGACCACCACCGGCTTCACACCGTATGAGCTGGTCTATGGGAAGAGAGCTTTGCTGTCCATTGAGTTTGAATACAACACTTTGAGGATGGCAGCTCAGCTGGACCTAGATCTCAGCCATGCACAACAAGAAAGGCTACTACAGCTGAATGGCCTGGATGAGCACCGAATGCAGGCCCTCCTTCACTCAGAAGTGGTTCATCTTCAGAGAAAGGTGTGGCATGACCAACATCTCCATGACAAGCAATTTCAGCCAGGAGATTGGGCTTTGTTGTATGACTTAAGATACAAAGATTTCAAGGGGAAGCTGAGAACCAGATGGCTAGGACCATATGCAGTGGAGAAATGCCATGACAATGGATTTGTCCTCATCCGAACCATTGATGAGGAAGCCATTCCCATGCTTGTCAATGGGCATCGTTTGAAGATCTACAGGAGACCTCTCTCAAGACAAGAGTTCATCAAAACTATGGAGAAAATCTGTATTGGTCATAGAGAAGGGTTCTGCCTCTGCTTTTGGCATACCTTGAAGGAAAAAAAAAAAATGAAAAAAAAAGAAAAAAGAAAAAAGAAAAAAAAAGAAAAAAAAATAAAGATCCTTGGGTGAAAACCTCTCTGAGGCGCCCAAGGCAGGTAGTAGGGGTGAAAACCTCATTGAGGCGCCCCTATTGTCTTTCAAAAAAAAAAAGAGAAAAGGTTTGAAAAAGATCCTTGAGTGAAAACCTCTCTGAGGCACTCAGGGCAGATGGCACGGGTGAAAACCTCTTTGAGGCGCCCCTGTTATCTTTCAGAAAAAAGAGAAAAAAAAAAAAAAAAAACAATAAGCAAAATATGGTAAAATTGCATGCAGGTTGCAGATGTTCTATGGAGGAGAGGAAGCCCTTCAACTCAAAGCCAAGGGTCCTTACCATGCTGTCAAGGAACCTCACCACCACCTCCTCCAAGAGTACCCATGTTTTTTTCAAGGTATGTGCAATTTTATCATGGTTTGAATCTTCTACAGGAAGATGCTGTCTTTCTACAGGAAGATGCAGTCTTTCTACAGGAAGGCGCGGATTTTCTACAGGAAAGTACAGACTTTCTACAGGAAGGCCGAACTTTCTACAGGAAGCTCTGTGTTCTACAGGAAACTTCCTGTAGGAGTTTTGGACGGCCAGAATTCATCTTAAAAGGAGATTTGGCGACTATGGATTGGTTTGGATGCATGCAAGCCTCTGTGGGCACCCTTGCACATTGCTGTCACCTTGCTCCACCATCCTTGTCGTCATGCGACCAAGTTCCCTGCACCAACAAAGAAGATCGATGAGTTCTCGCGGGAAAAGCCATTTTCAAAGTTAAACAAATGCTTGGATCTCATACCGCAGGCATCAAGAGCTCCGGGAATGTGATTGAAATGCCAGAACCTCTGTCGTGTAGCATGCACCCAAGGAGAAAGGACTGTTACGAGACACCTCGCGGGAATCCTGTAACAGTTCAACCTGCTCGAGTGGATACCATTCACAACACCGCCATATGAAATGAAACGCGGGCGCATGCAAGCAAAACATCCACTCCATCGTTGGCAGCCTGTAACCACGAGCCTCCGGGTCTGTGTAAGTCGCATGCAGCAGGTAGATCCACTCACCATCGTCCAAGAACTGGAAAAATCGTGTGCAGCCACACAGGTAAGTGTCTCAACCCTTCCTTCCATCAAATCGCATGAATCTTACTTTGAAATTGTTTGCAAAGCGTAAAATTGAATGGTTGAGCGGCCGTATGGCCAGTCGACTGGCCACGTCGGCTAGTTAAAGTGTAATTGGATGTTTGGGTGGCGGCCACGACAAGGAGAATGAACGGCACGCACGTGAGAACACTCTCGTCAGAGCATGAGTTTAACAGGAAGAGGCGGCGGCAAATCTGTGGGAATGGATGCGGCAGCAAGTGAATACGCAGGCGGATGATGGATGACGTCGCCCAACGGTCCGGCGGGGACAGCTCATCCCCCGCGCCACGGATTGCGCCGATTCAAAATCTAATCGGCTAGATCATGCGCATGCATTTATCATCCAACACTTCAAACTTGGGTGGCTATTCTGATCTCCTCTGCAGTTTGATACACCGAGCTGTTGGCTACCAGAACGCCGGTAAAGCACACTTTGAGCGCGGGCCAACTACAGTCCTCCCCGAGAATTGCGCATTGCTTCTACAGGAACGCAGTTCTACAGGAACGCAGTTCTACAGGAATGCAGTCTACAGGAACGCAGTCTTCTACAGGAAAGCGGGTGCCTCACGAAAAAGGTGGCCAATTAAAGAGGTAACCCTGAACTCTTCATGCAACTGGTTAGTAGAAGTGGCAAGACCATCGTCCACAGTCGGGTCATAAAGATATTGGTGGAATTGTTGTTTGCTGTGCCTATGATGTCGTTCTACAGGATGTCGGTATAAGTAGACTGTGTTGAATTTTTTGGATTATGTGCATGCTCTGTCTTAATAGACCAAATATCTTTTGCATTTGCCACCTTTAATTAAAACGACCGTGTTCATCATGCCGGGTGGGTTTATAAGACGGGAACCCACTGATTCAACTAAACTAAGGAGAAACCCGGTAGTGGTAGAGCTCTTCACCAGAGCACAATGGATGCCTTTTTGTGATAAGCTGCAGGGCTACGATGATGAAGTGGCCGAAGAATTCTTGCAGGCTCTAAAGCCTAAATCTCAGACACTGGCCACAGTGAACTTCAGAGGTCTAAGCCTCAAGCTCACCCCAGAACATATCAGTCGGATCACAGAACTTCCTATGGGTCTGCCATGGGATAAAGAGGAGAGAAAGCTGAGTCAGCGGGCAAAGAAAGAATTCTTTCCACCTGAGGAAGAATTCTCGGAGGACAAAAACGGGGTACGAAGAACGAGCCTGTCGCCACCTTGGAACGAAGTCAGTTTGCAAATCATGAAATATATTACTTGTGAAGGTCGTTTCAGCATCGTGTATGCATATCACTTTCGGCTGCTCACTGAGTTGAGGCACCGAATTGACCTTCCTGTAGAACAAAAACTGAGCATCCCCTATTACCTCCTGCAGTCTCTAATGGAGTGTGCTACAAAGCTGAAAGAGGGTATACCAGATCAGATAGCCCACCATGGGTTGATCAAGCTTCTTGTGGAGGATGCATTGCATTCATATAAGGTTCCCCTCTCATGGGAATCCTTCCGGAATTTGACAAAAGATGGGGACATTAAAATGTTGATCGAAGAAACGGGTTCCTCCAGTAGTGAGGAACACGAAGCAGTGGCCGAGGAACAGAGAGAAGAAGGCCAAGAGACCCCGACAACAGTACAGAAGAGAGAGCAAAGGAAGAATCATGAGGGAAAGGAGGACAAAGAAAAGGGTGGCACACCTATCCTGTCAGCAAGAGAAAAGAGGATGAAGAGCAGAATGGACAAAGCAGAGGTGGCCCACATCAGCCCAAGTACCTCAACAGCACCTGCAACCAAAGTAAAAAGCAAAACTCAGGCAGGCAAGCAAGCAGAGGTGGAGACACCTGTGTCTACAGGAAAGCAAAAACAGGCTTCTACAGGAAGCCCGAAAACACAAACACAGGCTTCTACAGGAAGCCCGAAAATCATTGAAAAACAGGCTTCTACAGGAAGCCCAAAAACAAAAAAAAAGGCTTCTACAAGAAGCCCGAAGATCAGTGAGAAGCAGGCTTCTACAGGAAGCCTGAAAATCGTTGGAGAACATGCTTCTATAGGAAGCCCAAAAACGGAGACAAAGGCTTCTACAGGAAGCCCGAAATTGCAAAAACAGGCTTCTACAGGAAGCCCGAAGACAGAGACAAGGGCTTCTACAGGAAGCCCGAAATTGGAAAAAGGGGCTTCTACAAGAAGCCCGAAAGTCATTGAGACACAGCCTCCTACAGGAGGTCTGAAGACAGAGAGAGGGCCTTCTACAGGAAGCCCGGGAGTGGCTAAAGCCGGGTCTTCTACAGGAAGCCCAAAAGCGGGAAAGAAAGAATCTTCTACAGGAGGCCCGGAAGTGGGCAAAGCAGGGTCTTCTACAGGAAGCCCGAAATCTAAAAAGGAGGGGCCCTCTACAAGGAGCTCTGAGAGAGAAAAATGCAAGAAAGAGAAGGCTGGCATTCTCGAAAAGGAGGCAGCAGCGGCGCTGGCCGCCCTCAGTACACCTCCAAAACCGAAGGAGAAAAGGGAGAGGGAGACCCCTCTACCATCTGAAGCCAGGAGAAGCAAGAGGATGACCACGGGCAAGCCACAGCCTCCACCCAGCAGCCAAACCATTTCAGGGGATGTCCCTACTTCACCCAGTGCAAGAACCCCCTCTAAAACATCAGCCACCCCCGAAAAGGGGAGCCCAAAAATAACTTCCTGGACACGAAAAATAGGCCAGTCGCCTTCCGAAGCCCGGCTCAAGGAAATAGGAAAGGGGGAAGAAGCATCACCTTCGTCACCACCAGAGGCAGCAAAGGCAGGGCCGCCGAAAACGGGAAAGGAAGAAGCGCCACCCTCGGTAGAAAAGGCAAGGCCACCAAAAACAGGGAAGGAAAAGCATGCTCCGGGCTCTAGTTCTCGGCCAAAGACGAGGAGCCAGGGCAAAGTTGCTCAAGGATGAGCAAATAATTTAGCTGGGGGGTAATGATGAGCCCCAATTTTTGGTACAATTTGGGCTCATTTGGCCTACTTGCTCTGATCAAACCATTCATTTTTTATTGCTTATGCATTCATTTCTTGGTTTATTCATGTTGTTTGTAGGAAGAAGGGTAGACATTCTATCTATGTGACTAATGCATGATGCTTTCAGGTTTTTGGCATTAAAAGGGAGAAAAAACCACGAGAAAGGAGACAAGGAGACAATGAGGTGGCACTGCTGGTTTTTAGGAGAGGATGTCCACGGTCTTGGGGACCTTCCTCGTGATTCCCACCATAGCTCCGAGCTCCAATCCATCTCCCCACCGAGCTTAGAAGCAGCCAGTTGTTCTACAGGAACAGCAGTTATAACTGTTCTACAGGAACAACAGTTATGACTGCCCTACAGGATCAACAGTTTAAACTTCAGTTGGACAGCCGAGCTCCTCAAATCAAGGACACCTGTTGGATGATCATTTTGCATAAATACTGAGGCCGTAGCCTTGGATAGAAGCTTTTTGAACTTTTGTATTACTCTTGTAATTTGGAAGTACGAGCTACAGCTCGGTTTTTGTTCCTTTTGTAAGCCAATTTTGGCATGTCATCAGACTTTCGTTTATGAATAAAGGCAGGCAGATTTTGATCTCATTCTGAGTTTCTAAGGGAGCTATAGCTCTCAGGTTAGGGCCCAACCTGAGAGCAATAGATCTCCTCGGTGTTGTAATGTGTTTGCATTTCGTTCCAGCACTTTGAGTTTTTACTTTCACATGCAATTCGAATTTACAGTTTGTTAATTTAGTCTTTTTCATGAGCTTAGATAGGATTAGTTTATGGTGAATTTGTTTCCAGTTGCTTAGGTTAGAAGAGGATAGAAATAATCTATTGGAGCTCCAGAAAAAGGTTGTTAAGGCTCACTGCCATCTCTCTTAGGGATTGGGGTGCAGTCCATAACCAACCACCAAAAAGAAACGCAGTTCTTCTCATTTCCATGCAAGCTGCAACATAGACATTTTCGTTGAAGATCCATCCATGCACTGTTGACATTGAATCATACTTCTACATTCCACTTCCACGCATAAGTTTCATTTCTTGGTTTTCCATTGCTGTTCATAGGTTTCATGGCACAGTTATCATAGGTTAATGAATTTCTCGTTTTTGGTGCATAAGTCATTTGTTTCATTTACGCTGCTCCTTATCATTCCACCTTCTTCTTCTTCTTCTTGATCTCTCCTCAATCCACCTACTCAACCTCTGTCCAACTCATTTACCCTCCAGCTCATCCATTATTCATTTAGCTCCATTTACTTCAACTTTCGTTGATCCCATCCTTCCATCCATCAAACCACTGCATACACTCTTCCTCCATCTGATTTCTCTGCTCCTGAGCCATCACCAGCTCCATCTCCATCTCACCTATCCTTCCACACCACTCCAACACTCCACCATCTCCCAAAACTTCCACGGCCAAACATCCTGTAGAATTGCACAGACTTCCTGTAGAAACCCCTAAGTTTCCTGTAGGATCCCCTGCAGACTTCCTGTAGAAACCTGCAAACTCGGTTGCTGAGCATCCGAACGTGGTAGGCTTCTGTGGACTGATGCTGGAGACCCTCTGGGACCTCCCTTAGCCATCCTGACCTTTCCCATGCTTTCCTTCCATTCCAACCGCTCCTGCACAACCAAACCCTAATCAAAAGCATCACCACAATAAATCCAACCACTTAATGAAACAAAATACAAAAACATGTCTTTTCAGATGCAAGTAGCTTAGATTCATGCATTTCAACTCACTAGAAGTAATGGCATCATTGGTAGAAGTTTCATTCACATTTTTGCATTGTAAGGGTCAAGCTAGTCAAATTAGGGTTTACTAGGGTTTCCATGCTTTGTTGGCTTTCAGTTTCCTTTTTGCAAAGTAGGTTAACTTTCTTCGAGATAGCTTTCGTCCATCACTCATAAAGCTTCTTCTGAGAACATATAGAAGTTGGCTTGAGCCCTAGCGGACTTGTGCCAGCTGACCAAGTGACAGCTGCGACAAGAGCTAGTACTTGTGCATACAGCACCGTCGCTTCCAAGTTTGTACGAACTACCGGGTTGATAAAATTAGAGATAGGAAGCTCCAGGAGTTGTAGCATTATTGCTATAATACTGGAGCCCACCAGGGATTACAAAGGCAGCTAGATGCCTTAGCTCTGTTTTGTGATCTTCGACAGTTGACAACAAACCTGGGTAAAACCAAGGTTATGATATTCAATGGAATGAAGAAAACTTCAGACCTTCACTTCCTATTCAGAGGGGAGGAGGTTGAGATCAGTAGCACGTATACGTACTTGGGGGTGCAATTCTCAGGCCCCCGCTTCAGTTTGCGACCAACGCTTCAACCTCGGATCAACAAAGGATATGGATCCTTAGCCCTTCTCGAGAGACAATTCTTTCAACATCACTTCTAGGACATCTCGTCCAATATGAGCCTCATGGACACCTTGATTTGTCCCATTGTACTATATGGCTCAAATATTTGGGGACCATCTTTACTCGAGTTGGGTTGGGCTTCAATTGAGAGAGTCCAAACTCTTCTTCTTTGTCGCATCATTAGATGCAAACAGACAATACCTCAGCACATCATCCCTACAATGTTTGGAGCTTAGCCCTTTCGGCTTGAGACAATCTTCAATTTGGTCTCATTCTTGCATCATGTTCGGGGATTTTCAGACTTGATAAAGAGTAGGGACCGTTACCCTTTCTTGGCATATTTCTCTTCTAAGACTATTGCTCGTTCTACTCCCTCAGGCTGAGCTAGATGTTGGTTTACAAGAGTTTTAGATCTCTTAGATTCAATGGGCATTAATTTGGATTGTCTCCCTCCTTTCTGATATTCCTTGGATTCTCCTAGTCACCTTCTACCTACTAGAGAAGAGCTAAACAAGATTATCATGGAGGACATCTATAGGAAGTTCATGTAGGTCACCTGGGTCAATCCTCCGAGAGGGTTGTGCCCAAAGATGACCTTCTATGTTGAGCACTTCTTGGAGTTGAACGACGGGCTCATTATTCAACCCCAGTATACGTTTCACCACTGGATGCATGCTCTTCGCATTCCTTTAGGCCAATTCAGAGTAGGTTCTCATCGACTTCGGGTAGAGACAGATCACGAGATTGATAGAATAGATAGAATCTATCAAGTATGTCATTTACAGGAAGTAGATATTGAGGTGCACTTCATTTCTGGATGCCCTACCTACTACGAGATTAGAGGAAGGTTCCATTGCTTGTTCAGAGACTCTCAGACGCTCGCAGACTTTTTCAGATATCCCAATCAGAGATGTCTAGCCCTATATATGTAGGAGGCTCTCAGGTTCCGAGCACATATTCTTCAGCCTCCCATTAGACCTGACTCCACACAGAGGATCATGACATTTTTCAAGGTACTACCTTCAGAGAGGGGCACAAAGAGAATGATTGATACCATTTCATATCCAAATTCTAGATCAGTGAGGATCCGTGGGACCTCACCTCGCTACACAAAACCTTAGTAGCAAAACCGTCTCAGATCCGTCCCTCAGAGATGAACTAGGTCCTCTAGACCTCAGCAGTTTGCAAACTCCCCCAACAACAAGCTAGTGGACAATCTGCACCTCCCACTGCCCCTTCATCAGGCCAACAAAATTTGTGGAATTTTTTTGAGTGTTCTTCAGCCAACCTCGAATGTTAGGAGACATGGGTTTGATCCTCATACCCATTAGCCCCTATATCTTCTCCGCCAGGGCATTCCATACATTGTATCTTTTATGTTCCTGCATTGTACCTTTTATATACATGCATTGTATTTTTTTATAGGAGACCGTTTGGTTCTCCCACACTTTATAGACATCATTGTACTCAATAGTCCCTTTTACCTACTTTGTGGTCATTAGTTGGACATAAATATAATTATCTTATCTTATCTTATATGCCTCTAAATCTGAATAGGAATGACTGCTGATCTTCCTCCTTCTTCAAATGCTAAAACCATGTCTATAATATGGTTGACTGATATTTTTGCTAGGTGTCCTTTGAATCTACAATGCTTTGATTTCACTAATGATTGTATGTCAATTTTTTAAAAATTCTTCACCATTGTCATAAAATATTTTGGAAGAAAATAATTTTGATAAATGTTTTTCAAATATTTTGTAAATGAATTTCATAAACTAAAATTATAAAATATTTCTTTGAGTGATTTAATAAACCATCCTCTTGTTTTGAAATACATGTCTTTTTTTTAAATCCATGTCTTGTTTTTCCTTCCCATGGATTAAAAAAAAACCATGTCTTGTTTTGCCTCAAGTAATGCTTCCCGTGGATTTTAAAAACCATGTCTTGTTTTTCCATGGTTGGCAAAGTATTTTTTTACTTTCCCTTTTTATTCCCATAAATTTTTTGGATAATTATTTATCCAAATTTATGTCTCATTCATTTCTCCTCTTTATACCATAACAAAAAACAATTTTTTTTCTATGTAAAATTTCATCTTTTACTTAGCCTCATTTTATTTTGACCTGTAACCTCATTTCACACCTGTAAGTCTCCTTTTACTTCAGTCTTGTTTACCTCAGTATCATTTTTAATAAGCCTCCCATTTGTAAACTCATTTCATAAATATATGAAATTTCCTTTATCTCCTTTCCTGCCACATTTCATAAAATTTAAATCAATACAAATAATGGTTTTCGGGTGCAATAAGTAGTAAGTGGTTTAGGAGGGAGGGGGGCTCCAAAATGAACTAGAAACTGACAATTGTAAAACATGGTAAAAGTTGTTGGAAATAATACTGAGAGGGGGGGGGGGGGTGAATAAGTATTATCTAGCAATTTAATAAATCATCCTTATTTGATCTTTGAATTATTTTAGCATGTCAGTACCATAAAATAATGAGCATGAAAAACAGATAGTCACACCAAAGAACACAAGATGTAAGGTGGAAACCCAATGTGGGTGAAAACCACCTGCTGCAATATGTCTCTATCTTCTTTCAATTTAGAAACTTCTTTTACAATGATTTTGTACTGGTGCAGTCCTTTACCAGTACGCAGGCTGCAACCTGCAGAGAGCTACAACTCTCTCTCTCTCTCGTTTTCCAGTCTACTCCTGGAAGGGAGCTACAACCCCCTACTTCTTTTCATAAAGCATCAGATGATCAACAAGTACATAACAGATATAGATCACTACAGATATCAGATCAGCAACAACAGAACTAACCCAGAACACCTTATCAATAGAGAAATTCAATCAACAGAACATCTTAAAACAGAGACGCAGTTTTTCTTTCTGTGGCCTGCGACCAGACGCCGTTAACCTTCTGCTACTCTGCGTCCACACGCAGATATCCTTCTGCTCCGCTGCGTGCCCACGCACTGTTCCTTTGACTGCTCTGCGTTCTGTTGCTTCAGGGACGCACCCAAAGATACTATCGCGTCGCGTCTTTCGCTACAGAGACGCACCTGAAAACACTATCGCGCCGCGTCCTTCTGCTTCAAAGACGCACCTGAACCTTGATCGCCCTGCGTCCCCACGCAGGTCTCTCTCTACTGTGCTGCGTCTCGGCGCACTTGCCCTTTACAGTACCTGCGTCCCGGCGCACTTTCCCTTCACTGAACCTGCGACCCTTTATATATAAATGATATGAAGACTTCAGGACAAACCCAAACAGTCAGATCTACAGATCTGATCATGCGCCATAGAGATCACAGTCCATTAGAAGATTCGCCCTCTTAGATCTGGACTAGATCTCACCAAATAAGATATTCAACCCAAGACCATTGCACAATCCAAATGAACTCCTTTGCTTTATATAGGCAAGCTCCTCCCCAAAACATGGAACAATACCACGAGCCGACACCATAGAAACACAAAACCGTCGGCTAGATACCACACAAGAAACCCCCACGTGCTTTTCTCTGCCTTGAAATGTGTGCACTGGGTAGACGCACCCCCTGAACGGCTGGCCAGCATCCCTGGACGCGGGTTCTGCATGGTATACCTGCGGGGACGCACCTTCTGAACCGATTGCCTGCGTCCTTCTTAATTTTCAACAAACTGAGAGCCTTACCACTGGAGTTTCCATCAAGTACAACATCTGTAACATACAGTCATACCAGAAAACATAATGCCAACAATCTCCCCCTTTGGACTTGATGGCAACCTCAACCTTACAAGCTTCAGCTTCATTCTCCCCCTTTGACATCAAGGGCAAAGGGTATGCTCCCCCTTAGCTCATGCACCTCCAGATCTGCAACAAATAACCAGAAATCCATCATGAAAGAGATAGAGACATATTGCAGCTATTTCCAAGATCTCCTTCTCCATAATGCCAACAATGCATTATGTGCTCCCCCTGAGCCTTGTACCACCAATAAGAAGATGTTCAACAATAAGATGATGCATCAAAAACCCCCAGCTTTTGCCTGAGGTATTCAAATGTGTCCCTGGGCAATGGTTTGGTGAGAATATCAGCAACTTGTTCCTTGGAAGGAACATACTCCAACTTGACTTTCTGTTCAAGCACTTGTTCCCGGAGAAAATGGTACTTGATTGGTATGTGCTTGGTTTTTGAATGCATAACAGGGTTCTTTGAGATGCTGATTGCACTTGTATTATCACATAAGATGGGGATTGGTGGAGTACAAGTGATTTGAAAATCCTGCAAAGTCTGCATCATCCAAAGGAGTTGGGTGCAACAAGATGCAACAGCAACATATTCTGCTTCAGCTGTAGATAAGGCAATGGAACTCTGTTTCTTGCTGAACCAAGATACCAGTCTGGAACCCATAAGGAACGCACCACCACTTGTGCTTTTCCTGTCATCCACGCTTCCGGCCCAATCTGCATCTGTATAAGCATGAAGAGTAAGATTTGTATCTCTAGGATACCATAAGCCATAATTTTGAGTCCCTTGAAGATATTTGAAAATTCTCTTTACTGCCTGAAGATGAGTCTCCTTCGGATTTGCCTGAAATCTTCCAACTATTCCAACTGCATGCATGATGTCCGGTCGGGTACCTGTCAAATATAGTAAACTTCCAATCATAGATCTGTAGGTTGGTTGATGTACTGCTGCAGATTCATCATTTGCACTGAGACTACATCCTGTGACCATGGGTGTACATACTGGTTTTGCATCTTCCATGCCATATTTCTTCAAAATCTGCTTGAGATACTTGGTTTGAGATAAAAAGATTCCTCCTTCCTTTTGTTGGATTTGCAAACCAAGGAAATATGTCAGTTCTCCTAGCAAGGACATTTCAAATTCTTTCTGCATGACCGAGGCAAAGCTTTGACTCATAGCTTCTTCATTGCTGCCAAAAATAATGTCATCTACATACACAACAAGTATTAGCAATTTGTCATTTTCAACTTTTATATACAGATTGCTATCTGCTGAACCTTTTGAGAAACCTTGTTGATGAAGATATTTGTCCAACCGGTAGTACCAAGCCCTTGGAGCTTGTTTGAGACCATAGAGAGCCTTTTTCAATCGGCATACAAGATTTGGATCATTTCCAAGAATGAACCCATCTGGCTGTTCAATGTACACTTCTTCTTCCAAGTCTCCATTCAGAAAGGCTGATTTCACGTCCATTTGAAATACTTTGAAGTTTTGAAAACTTGAGAGAGCAAGGAACATTCGGATGGCCTCAAGTCTTGCAACAGGAGCAAAAGTTTCTTCAAAGTCTATTCCTTCTTGCTGCGCATACCCTTTACAAACAAGTCTGGATTTGTTTCTAATTACTTCTCCATTTTCATTCAATTTATTTTTGAAGACCCATTTTGTTCCGATAAAATTCTTATCCTTTGGTCTAGGAACCAGCTCCCAAGTGTTGTTCTTTTCGATTTGCTCAAGTTCTTCATCCATTGCTTTCACCCAACATTCATCTTTGCATGCTTCTTTCACATTTTGTGGTTCAGTAGAGGAGAGTAATGCCAAATAGCTTGAGGCTTCTGCAACTGTTCTTCTTGTTTGTACACCTGCTTCTTTCTGCCCCACAATCTGAGATTCTGGATGATTCTTCTGAACATATCTGGATGGAGTTTTCTCTTCTATTCTTGTCTGCTCCTCTGGTTCTTCTTGAGGTTCTCCTTGGGGTTCTTCTTCTTCATTATTCTGTCTTTGAGGGTAGCCTTCATCTTCTTCTATATCTTCATGATGTACTTGCCTAGGAATATATCCCTTCTCATCAACCACTACATCAATGCTGTCAACAATTCTGCCAAGTCTTTTATTGTAGCATTTGTATGCTTTGCTATGTGGAGAATAGCCAAGAAGAATGCCTTCATCTGCTCTAGGTTCAAGTTTGCCAAGCTGCTCATCAGTATTCTTGATATAGCATTTGCTCCCAAAGATTTTGAAGTGCTTTACCGAAGGAGTCCTGCCACTCCAAAGCTCATGAGGAGTTTGAGTGTTGTTCACCCGGACATTTGTTTTGTTGAGAATAACAACCGCAGCATGTGCAGCTTCACCCCAGAAAGTTGCGGGAATTCTTGATTCATCAAGCATAGCACGAGCCATTTGTTGGATTGTTCTGTTCATTCTTTCAACAACTCCATATTGCTGAGGAGTTCTAGCTGTAGAGAATTCTCTCCTTATCCCATGTTCATCACAGAAATCGAAAAATTCATTTGAAGTAAATTCCCCACCTCTGTCAGATCTGAGGCACTTAATTTTGTGACCTGATTCATTTTCAACCAAGGCTTTGAAGGATTTGAATTTTTCGAATGCTTCATCTTTGTGCTTCATAAGTCCTAACCAGACAAACCTGGAGAAATCGTCAATAAATAATATCAAGTATTCCTCTCCTCTAGGTGTTCTTTTCCTGAATGGACCACATGTATCTGTATGTACTAGCTCAAGAGGCATGCTAGCTGATCCTTCTTTCTCTGGAAAGTTAGTCCTGGTTTGTTTTCCAAACTGACATGATCTGCATATGGTGTTGTCAGGAATTTTGATATCTGGAAGATCGCGAACTGCCTGATATTTGCATGCTTTCCTTATTTGTGAGAAGCTTAGATGTCCCAACCTTCGATGCCATAACCAGTGCTCTTCATCCTTGCTTAGATAGCATTGTTGTTGTCCTTCTTCAAATATGTACAGATTATTTGGAGTTCTTTTGCCTTTGAGTACTGTTTTACCTGTATCAAGATCACGAACAAGACATCCATTCGATCTGAAAATAACCTCGGTTCTTTGATCACACATCTGGCTGACACTTAGAAGATTATGCTTCAATCCATCAACATACAAAACATTTCCAGCTTTGACCTTTCCTTTTAACTGAGCAATGCCTTTTCCTTTTATAATTGCAGGAGTATCGTTTCCAAAAGAGACTTTCTTTCCTTTTTCTAGAACAGAATAAGATTCAAGTTTTTCTTTATCACCTGTCATATGCTTCGAACATCCACTGTCAATGTACCATAGATTTTCCTGTCCCTCTGCATAAAATGCTATTCCACATCTTTCTGTTTGAGGTTCCTTTATTCTCCATGTTTTGGTGCTTGAGGCTTGCTCCTTTTTCTGCTGAAACCTGCTCCTGCATTCAGATTCTTCATGACCAAAGTTATTGCAAATAGAACATTCGACTTCATTTTCAAGAACCGAAAAGTTGTTATAGGTCCTTTTTGTCATCCCTGTCATACTTCTTTGTTTTTGAGCTTCCCTAGTCATGATTGTTTTATATGCAACACATTGAGCTGCTTTGTGACCAAAATTATGGCAAGAAAAGCATTGTCCATTGAAGAAGCTTCTGCGGTTATTGAATCTACCTGCCAACTGATTGTAATTTCTATTTTCATCTATTCTTGAACCAAACTGAGAAGATTTTACCTGTGGCTGGTTGTAGCTTTTGTTCACCCTTAAGATGGATTGCCCCTGATAGTTTCTGTTTGTATTTTGTCCCTGCTTTACCTGATTATCTTCATTGTTCTTCTGCTCATTTCTTCTTGCCGCGTCAAGATAACTTTTTGAGGTGGATGCTTGAGAGGTTTCTCCACTGTAACCCAAACCTGTCTTGTTTAGAGGAGACCGCTGCACATTGATAATCTCATCCAAAGTTTCAGATCCTTTGACAAACTTAAGATTAATAGCTTTTGTTTTCTCAATTTCTTTTCTGAGACCAACAATTTCACCTTCTAGTTTTTCAAGATGTTTTTCTTTTTCATCAATTTGAAATTGTAGAGTATCAATGATCACATTCTTTTCTTCTATACATCTCTTGAGTCTAGTAATTTCATCATAGAGGTTATTCACATCTACAGCATCCTCATAATCATCATCTTCAAATGCCATTAACAACTTATATTTATTACCTTGTTCATCTTCATCACTGTTTGATAAACCATCACTATCTTCATGGGTGTAGTAGCTTTTCTTATTTGCACTTTGTTTCTTGTTCCATCTAGCAGGTTCCTTTCCTTTATCCTTATAAGGACATTTTGCAGCATAATGACCTACTCTTCCACAAGCAAAGCATTTGAAAGGTAGCTTACCTCTGAACCTTCCAGAACCCCTTTGAAGATTTCTGACAAAATTTGATTCTTCTTCCTCTTCTTCTGGAACATGGCTTGCTTCATAGTAATCTTCTTTGCCTGATGCCTTAAAAGCAGCCTCCCTTCTGTCTGATGGACCTCCCTTTCTCATTTCATAAGCAGTTAGAATTCCATGTAGCTGAGACATAGTGAGAACACGGAGATTTTCCTTTTCTTCTATTGCAGATACTTTAGATTCAAACTTGGGGGATAATGATCATAGAATCTTTTGAACTACTATAGCCTCTTTTATTTCTTCACCCAAAATTTTCATACAATTAACAATCTCATCTACCCGAAGAAAATAATTAGCCACACTTTCATCATTATACATCTTGAGAGTCTCATATTGAATCCTGAGAGTTTGAAGTTTAGCTTGTTTTACCTGTTCATCTCCTTCATAGCTCGTGACCATTTTGTCCCATATCTCTTTTGCTGATTTGAAGTGCATTACCTTCATGAATTCTGTTTGGGATATACTTCCTAATAGAGTACTGACTGCTTTTGCATTTGTTTCATACTTCTTTTTCTCAGCTGGATCTGTAGGAGTAGCTGAAGGAAAAGCATAGCCTGTTTCTACAATGTCCCAAACTTCTGTACCAAGAGATTGAAGATATGCAGTAACTCTTACCTTCCAATAATTGAAGTTTGTCCCATCAAAAATCGGTGGCCTGATTGATGCTTCTCTCTCGTAGTTGCTCATGATGAACGATCTACCTTCAAGCGATCAAGCTTCTCTGAAGGACCTGCTCTGATACCAATTGTTGGAAATAATACTGAGAGGGGGGGGTGAATCAGTATTATCTAGCAATTTAATAAATCATCCTTATTTGATCTTTGAATTATTTTAGCATGTCAGTACCATAAAATAATGAGCATGAAAAACAGATAGTCACACCAAAGAACACAAGATGTAAGGTGGAAACCCAATGTGGGTGAAAACCACCTGCTGCAATATGTCTCTATCTTCTTTCAATTTAGAAACTTCTTTTACAATGATTTTGTACTGGTGCAGTCCTTTACCAGTACGCAGGCTGCAACCTGCAGAGAGCTACAACTCTCTCTCTCTCTCGTTTTCCAGTCTACTCCTGGAAGGGAGCTACAACCCCCTACTTCTTTTCATAAAGCATCAAATGATCAACAAGTACATAACAGATATAGATCACTACAGATATCAGATCAGCAACAACAGAACTAAC
Organism: Pinus tabuliformis; assembly: GCA_031772625.1. NCBI lineage: Eukaryota > Viridiplantae > Streptophyta > Pinopsida > Pinales > Pinaceae > Pinus > Pinus tabuliformis. The sequence continues at coordinate 1,112,596,418 of CM062805.1, forward strand.
CCAGAACACCTTATCAATAGAGAAATTCAATCAACAGAACATCTTAAAACAGAGACGCAGTTTTTCTTTCTGTGGCCTGCGACCAGACGCCGTTAACCTTCTGCTACTCTGCGTCCACACGCAGATATCCTTCTGCTCCACTGCGTGCCCACGCACTGTTCCTTTGACTGCTCTGCGTTCTGTTGCTTCAGGGACGCACCCAAAGATACTATCGCGCCGCGTCTTTCGCTACAGAGACGCACCTGAAAACACTATCGCGCTGCGTCCTTCTGCTTCAGAGATGCACCTGAACCTTGATCGCCCTGCGTCCCCACGCAGGTCTCTCTCTACTGTGCTGCGTCTCGGCGCACTTGCCCTTTACAGTACCTCCGTCCCGGCGCACTTTCCCTTCACTGAACCTGCGACCCTTTAGATATAAATGATATGAAGACTTCAGGACAAACCCAAACAGTCAGATCTACAGATCTGATCATGCGCCATAGAGATCACAGTCCATTAGAAGATTCGCCCTCTTAGATCTGGACTAGATCTCACCAAATAAGATATTCAACCCAAGACCATTGCACAATCCAAATGAACTCCTTTGCTTTATATAGGCAAGCTCCTCCCCAAAACATGGAACAATACCACGAGCCGACACCATAGAAACACAAAACCGTCGGCTAGATACCACACAAGAAACCCCCACGTGCTTTTCTCTGCCTTGAAATGTGTGCACTGGGTAGACGCACCCCCTGAACGGCTGGCCGACGTCCCTGGACGCGGGTTCTGCATGGTATACTTGCGGGGACGCACCTTCTGAACCGATTGCCTGCGTCCTTCTTAATTTTCAACAAACTGAGAGCCTTACCACTGGAGTTGCCATCAAGTACAACATCTGTAACATACAGTCATACCAGAAAACATAATGCCAACAAAAGTGAAAACAAATTTTTGGAGGGGGTTTAGGTTAAAGGTCGAATAGGCCAGTCCCCCGCCTCAAATCCATGAATAACCATTGATTTAATTTTTCACATATCTCGAGCCATGAAGATTAGGGAAATTTAATGATTAAGTACGAGGTGGGGACACAAATCTAATTTGACTTTTTAACTTGGCTACTTATATAATATGATAATAAATGTGGTTCCTATAGTTTACAATTTGGGTTTGTTATTTTTAAACTAAGTTTTAATATTTTAAATAAATAATTTTATAAAAAAATATAATTATATATATTTTATAAAATTGAAGTTCATTTAAAATAAAAACTATTAAAAATAAATCGGAGAAATTTATAAAAACATCGTTCACTTCATGCTTTATCAATGGAAAGGGTTAGATGGAATGATATTTAAAGGAAGGTATTTGTCAAGGTAAGGATAACATTGAAGGAAGGTGGCAAATACATTTTTAAAAATTTTGTAACCTCCAGGGTGTCAAAATAAGTTACAACGTAGGCTCCAACTGGGGATTGTTTCCCCTGTGGGATGCAGAGAACCTAGTAGACAACCTACCTTCAATCTGTTGGGCATGGAGTCAATTCATAAACCTGTAATTTGCAAATCTAAAACCATAGTGCCTGCACTAATCCAAAGACTCTTTCACACTGAAATCTGAAAATTGAAAATTACTAAATTGAAACAACTGACACTACAAGTGGAAATAAGCACAAAATTGCCTAATTCATTGGGCTATGGTGTATATTAGTCGATCAACAAGAAATTTACTCCTTTCAATCCCCTGCAAGCCATTGCACTTAACCAAACCAAACTTCACTCTGCAAACCTGAAACATAAGATGAAACAACTGTTGATCTACTACATTAATCAATAAACTGCAAAATCACTAATCTACTGCACATTGAATCTAAAAATAACTAATTCAATCCCACACACATCTTATCTAACTGAGCTAAGAATATGCACCATTAGGTGTAATCAAATTTCTAGTGTAACCAAGTAAGGAGTCGATTTACTGAGAGACCACTTTTCTAGCAGCTGAAAACTTGAAACATGTTTACAATATAAAACTCAAAATCCACAAGCAACATATACTTACATGTGAAATTTGAAATTTGCATCTTCTGTAAGCTTCTGAAGTTTCTGATCACAGTAGAGAGTAAGATAAATAAGCTATTGAATGATACCATCGCTATGAAGAACAAAAACATGCAGTTGCATGCTATTATCATAGCTAGAGAGGCACTTATCATTTTGAACCAGTTGAATCCAGAAACCAATGGAATCACCATATGACAAAGTGGAGTCGCCAGGGGAAATAAATGTAAATAATATCAATCGTTTAATATTTGTTCACCAGCAAAGAGTAGATATAATCATGATCCTGATCTAGGGAAAAATTTCTTCGTCAATTCATTCCCCAACAATGAGGCCAAATGTTGTAGTTGTTTCTCGTAGCCTGTTCTTGGTTGCAAAAACTATGCTGAGAAACCAACTCGAACAGTCTTTAGGTTCAAGCTAGCCCTTGAACAATAGGGGGCTCCCTCAATTGTTACGAGGCTTTGTTTAACATTGTTCACTGTCATTCTACAACAGCCTATGAAGCACAATGACTAGCTTTATGATTTATTTTGGGTGGTTGCTAATGATTATCCAATCTCTGTTTATGAATAAATCACTCTCTTGCAGAGTCCTTGGTCAAAGTGTTAGCATCCAATTTGAAAAAATAACATAATTTTTAAAAAATTTGACAGAAGAATATAAGATAATACATGATAATTAAGTGGTTATACGAAATACTTAATCAGCCAAACACAGTGGATGCGTGTAGAAGATTTCTTCAACCAAATAGAACACATTTAAAAGATGATAGAAGACAACAAATAACAGATGTAGAGGAATTAACCAAGACAGAAAATTTAGTTAATTTATCTCTTCAAATAATTATAACTTTACAGGGGATTTCAGAGAGATTGACACTCAACCTATTCTTAACCACATATTCTATAGTACTTTGAACATGTTCATAAATAAGATATGAAGGCACTAGAAAAACATATATGAAAAAAAATTGTCGTTGAGAACTGGAGCTAGATACTTCAATTAGGATTTCTGTGAATAAAAGCTTCTGAAAACAACCATGTCTTGGCCTCAAAAGCCAACCCCTTGAACATTACAATTGAAATAATATATAGAACATTACATTAAACTAACCGTGGCTAGATTTTTGGAATAAAAATCTGAACAATAAACTAAAAATAAAAAGAATCTTTGAAAAACTGCAGGAAATTTGGAGTTGTTTGCAAGTCTTCTGTCTTGAACTCTTGAGCAACTTAAACTGTCTACTATAAAATTGCACTTTGGTCCCAGTTTGTTGACCTTCTACTACTTTGTGTCTTTTGAATGTTGATATATCTACCTCTAAATATGAATAGGAATGATTGTTGATCTTCCTCCTTCTTCAAAAGCTAAAATCATGTCTATAATATGGTTGATTGATCTTTTTGCTAGGTGTCCTTTGAATCTTCAATTCTTGAATTGACTAATGATTTTATGTCACTTTTTTAAAATTGTTTCACCTTTGTCATAATTGACTAATGATTTTATGTCACTTTTTTAAAATTGTTTCACCTTTGTCATAAAATTTTTTGGAAGAAAATATTTTGATAAATGTTTTTCAAATATTCTATAAATGAATTTCATAAAATAAAATTTCAAAATATATCTTTGAGTGATTTAATAAACCATCCTCTTGTTTTGAAATCCATTTATTTTTTTTAAAGACATGCTTTGTTTTTTTAAAAACCATGTCTTGTTTTGAATTAATATATTTATGAATAAATGGATTCATAAACATATTTACAAAAAACCATTGATTGATTTCCTTCCCTTGGATTTTGAAAACCATGTCTTGTTTTTCCATGGTTGGTAAAGAATTTTTTTACTTTCCCTTTTTACTCCTATAAATTTTTGGATAAGTATTTATCCAAATTTATGTCCCGCCTTTTAGGATTAGGGAAATTTAATGATTAAGTGCGAGGGTGGGGATACAAATATAATTTGACTTTTTGACTTGGCTGACACATATAATATGATAATAAATGTGGTTCCTATAGTTTAGAGTTTGGGTTTGTTATTTTTAAACTAAGTTTTATTATTTTAAATAAATAGTTTTATAAACATTATAATTATATATATTTTATAAAATTGAATTTCATTTAAAATGATAACTATTAAAAATAACTCGGAGACATTTATAAAAACCTCATACACTTCATTCTTTAGCAATGGAAAGGGTTAGATGGAATGATATTTAAAGGAAGGTATCTGTCAAGGTAAGGATAAAATTGAAGGAAGGTGGCAATTTTTTTTTTTTTCAATTTTGTAACTTCCAAGTGAACCAATGTTTATTTGGTTTTGAGAAGTTGACAAAGATAAAATCTAGAAAGTGATGTAAATTTATGTCTTCCCCACTAGATAGTGCACCCTGTTGGCCAAAGAAATTCTACTTGGATAGAGATACTCATATCTTCTAGTCCAAGTCGCAGGGGTTATTTTCATAATTCTGAGGGAGAGAGGTTGTGTGAGGATAGGGTTGACTACTATGAGGAGCGAGCCTGTAGAGGAAACTCTCGATTGTATAACAAAGTAGCAGGCTTTGCAACAAGACACATGGATTATATTCTTGTACATATGTAGGAAGAATTCACCCGGTCATAAGGGGAATCCTCCTCTCAAAAAACTTCCCTCTCGAATTTCGAAGTGATGGTTGAGTGGACAGGATGGATCCCAAACATGGGATATGGATAAGGCAGATCTGATTAGTATATGGAATAATGGACTTGTACTGAAAAATTAAGTTTCTCTTAGGGCACATGTTATTGGACAACCAAGAGTCGAGGAGAGACCTGCTACAAACCTTGGATCATATGTGATGGGCCTCCCAAATAGATACAAACAAAGGCACATCTAACCTTTCCTAGGCACATTAAACCTCCCCTTTTGCCCTCAATAATGTATTTCTCAGTGTTAATAAGTTATTAGGAAGGTTAGAGATGATTGTCATATATTATGTGCTTAATGTGTTTATTATGCAGGATATTGAGAATATTTGATGTAGAACATGAAAGAATCCAGCCAAAAGAAAAATAAGGGATACGTCTCCTGCTAAAGGAGGACCAAGACTCAATTGGATTAAGGAAACTATTACTCCTCCATATAGTTGCAAGGTCACTGGGGGAAAGATATTATTTTCTAGTGATTTTGGAAGGAAGCAACCCTCTCTTCAAGTAGGATGCTCATCAAGTATTTTTGTATAAATAAGGGGCTTGAGTATCTCATTGAAGAGATAAATTTTAGAGAAGATAGACAACAATAGAGAAAGGATTTTTCTTGATATTTGGGTTCTATCATATTTCACATATGATAGCATTTCTTGATTAATGAAAATAACTCTTTGGTTTCCTTACTGTTTTTCATTTAAGGTACCTAAGTCTCCTTGGGTTAGGACCCAACACAGATGCTCAAGCTCCCTTCTTATCTTTTTAGTTTCCATGCATTTAGTTTAGTCATGAATTTCTACAAATATCATCTTTGAAAGATATTGTCTTTGCAGGGTTAGTGAATAATATTCTCTCTAAGTTTGTTTATGCTATATTTCTCTAAGTAATTTAGAAAGAGTTTCTTTCATGCAATGATAATCTTCTCATTTAGCAATTCAACTCATCATTTTTGTTATTCTATTTTATGCACCTAGTTAGTTTATCATCCATTTAGGCATTCTGCTTTCAGTTAGACAGTGATGCTTAATTTAGATAATAGTTCTCTGGTATAGTTAGTATCATTTTTGTGCACCTATCTCACTTAGATCATCATCATTTTTCTCACTGTTATTCATTTATACAATCTATTAGTACATAAATTTTTGTCCTGTTGAGCCACATGAAATTCCATATTTTCCTACTTGTTGTATGAATTTATCCATGAAGGTACTTGAGATTGGGAAAGACTTACTCCCCCTTATATAAACCCCCTTCACCTTCTTCATGCCACAAATCACATGTAGGATGCCTAAAACTACCCTTGGGTTTGTTCCCTGTGGCAAAATGGGGGCATCCTGTAGTAGTCCATCAGTTGCATTAGAACACCTCCATATTTTCACTCAAACCATGCTTATTATTCCTTAGCACATTAAAACACGCAAAAAACCCTAAATATGGCATTTAGAAGACTAGATACCCCCTAGAATCCTTAACCTAGTAGTTGTAGCAAAACCATTTTCTTTTTTGCAAATTAGGGTTTGTTGTTTTCATGTTCTCTTTCGATTGCAAGTTGGTTTCCCATGCATAATAGAATAGACTTGGTTATTTTAGATCTCTTGAAATGATTTTCTTTCCTTTCCTGCAATTAGACTAGGCTTATTTGTTGTCCTTTCATTTCGTGCAATTAGACTAGGTATATTTGTTGTCATTTCCTTTCCTCCAATTAGACTAGGGTTACTTTTTGTCCATTAATTTTCTACAAAGATAGAGTAGGTTTACTTATTTCTCTTTGTTTTCCTGTAATTTATGAGAATTTATTATAACTTAGATAGAAAAAGTGGTCTTTGTACAACCTAGTTTCTCTTCAATTGCATCAGATCAACCAAAGAAGAATACATTTTATGTTACACACATAATGTTGACCCCTCTTAAGTTTTTACAAAACCCGGGTTGATAATTAAAGTTAATACCCTCAAGAGTTTCATCATTATTGTTGTAATACTGAGGGCCATCACTACTTTCTTCCCTAGTTTATCCACTTCCTTTATTTTCTGCAAAAAAAAAAAAAAAAAAAAAGCATTAAGAATTATATTTATTATAACTTAGATATAAAAAGTGGTCTTTGTACAACCTAGTTTCTCTTCAATTGCATCAGATCAACCAAAGAAGAATACATTTTATGTTACACACATAATTTTGACCCCTCTTAAGTTTGTACAAAACCCGGGTTGATAATTAAAGTTAAGACCCTCAAGAGTTTCAGCATTATTGTTTTAATACTGAGGGCCATCACTACTTTCTTCCCTAGTTTATCCACTTCCTTTATTTTCTGGAAAAAAAAAGCATTAGGAATTATCCATTTCAAAAATAGAAAAATACATTGCATTATCATTCTCATTCAAACAAAAAATTACAAAATTACAAAAATATTCTTTTTATGTCTCAAATAGTTAGAGATAAAATAAGAATTTCCATACCAAAAACCCTCACTATATCACTTGGTGTAGTAAGAACCACATCACTATCCACTTTTCCAAGTAGTAGAAGAAGAGGTGGCAGAGAAGGTAGAAGAAATGGATGTAAATGATGACAATGAGGAAAATCCTTTTGAATTTCCCATTTAGGATACTGATATGAACATTCATATGAATAACGTCCCTCCATCTGTTCTTCCCAACTTCCATGATATGAGATCAAAAGACTTGGAAACCTTTATTTTTGAATTTCAAATACTTTGTAGATTTTATAATTACTTATTATATGCTCACAAATTTAAATTGTTTGTAGAAACATTGAAGGATGCAGCCCTTAAATGGTTTATGGGACTAGGTACTAAATCTATAAGATCATGGAATGATACGAGAACACTCTTTTTGGACAAATATAAATATTATTGTATATAACATAAAGAGGAAATTTTTAAAATGAACCAAAAGGAAGATGAGAGTCTTGGCAATCTTATAGAAATATTTGTGTCTAATGTTAAGAGGGAAAAACTGCATAAATTAGGATTTGACATACTAAAAAACCTCTTACTTACAACAATCAGAGATGACCGGATTGATCTCCTTAATCTAATGGGTAAAGGGGATGTATCTCAATTATCATTTGAAGAAATTTGTCAAATATGTAAGCAAGTATCAAAAGGGAAAGAGTAAGTAAACCTGCATCGAGATTGGTAAGTCAAGCTAAACTTGGTAATTTTCTAGATAACTTAAAAAAAACATTCTTAGCAATCTAAGTAGAAAAGTGGATATGTTAAGAATGCAAAATAAGAAAAAACAAAATGCTGAAATTTGTGTCGTTTGTGCATAATCACACGTTACAATAGATTGTCCATCATTACTAGGATTGAGAGTAATTCACCAAGAAGATAATGGAACAAATCAAACACCTAAAAATTTGGCTCCAATGACACTTTCACTGCCTTGTCAATTAGATATGGGGCAATATTATTCCCAACAATTTCAAGCTTATACTGAATAGTCCCAAAATAATTGGATACCACATTATCTTGGAAACCATGGCCACCTCATCCTCAAAATAAATCTTGGCAACAAGGTTGGCAAGCAGGTTATAGAATAAATCCAAAATATTACCCATCTTTTCCTCAATATCATCATCATCCTTAGTTCAAACCTCAATACCATCCACCTCCACCACAACCACAACCATCTCAAAGATCCACTCTCACTCAACTCCCTGCACAACTAATTTCAAACCCAAACAAAAAGTAACTCAACCCACTTACAATATTAAGATACAAAATCTCCAAACAACTCTTGATCTAAATAATACTCATCTTAGATCAAGAAGAGTATTGTGAAGAAAATATTCTCTTGTTGTCATTGAAGAACAACATCTAGAAGAAGAAGATCCAGAGGAGACTGAAGAATCATGGCCCACATTTGATGGAGAACATCCATTAGAACCCAAATTCGAGGAACTTTTATTATGCATATCACCAAATCCTTTATGCATTCAAGAGGCTAATCAACAAATAATAGAAGATTTGAATGGCATGGAAGAAGAAGACATACATAATGATCCATATGAGTAAGTGAACCAAGGGAATCACAATTATATTGAACTTTGGTTCCAAACAATCATTAAGTTGGAGCACCACTCTCTTCTTGAACAATGTTTGTCATCGTCACAATCAAAGCAACAAGTATCTCATATTCTAGCATATATTTCAAACCTGCATAAAAGTTTATCTGTGAGCATGTTATGCACATGGCTCTATTAGAAGTATTCTTATACTTGAAAAAACAAGTAGAGTATGATAAAATTAGGAAAAACAAGAAGAAGAAAAAAATGGAAAAAAGGGAAAAATGGAGAGAAAAAACTCAAGTGAAAACCTCCTTTGAGGTGCTTGAGGCAACTTATTAGCTGAAAACCTCTCTAAGTCATCCTATGAACCTGAGGAAAAAAAAAAGAAAAAAATAGAGCTATAAAGATCCCCTGGTGAAAAACTCCTTTGAGACACTTAGGGCATCCCTTCTAGCTAAAAACCTTTGTGAGGTAGCTAGTGGGCCTTAATGAAAAGAAAATAAAAAGGAAACAAAAAAGAGAGAGAGAAAAATTAAAAATGATAAAAGGGAAATTATTTTTGTACTTCAATGGATGTGCAAGTATTTTAGGAAAAATCAACACCATTAAACATGCAGACCAACCTACACATACTGACTCCAAGCACTAATCCATTCATTCTTAGAAGAATAAGGAAGCTTCCCCACATCACTCTCATCCATTTCCTAACCATCCAAAACCTTCACCCATGATTCCCAAGACCTTTCCATTTGTTCTTCCTCACTGTTCTGAGTTGCTACATGAAGGCTATGCAATGCTTCAAGAAGTCAAAGAATTAATTAAAAAGGGTAGAAATATGTTTTCACCATATCTTGCAAGTCGTGCATCTGTTGGTCTTGAAATTTTGAGGGTCATTAAGGGATTTTTGAGGTCTGAAATGGACATCAGAAGAAAAATGTACAACCAAATAAACTTTATAAGAACCAATAGAATTCAAGATGATGATGTCATCTATGGGGAAGATTCACCATTTTTGGAGTAAAAAGTAAAAAGATTAAAAAACAATAAAATTATTTTTTCAACTCGTATTTTCAATTTATTTCTATAAGGTTTTACTCAAATTTTGAGTGAGAGTACTCGTTGGATGCAAAATTTAATTTCTCATCCAAGGAGTACCCATGTTGCATACTTTCGATGGACCATGCTACACAAAAAATCAGAAATACATGATAAAACATGATTGCAATCATGTTTTTCATGTACTTCTCATTTTTTTTGTAGCAGGGTCCATCGAAAGTATACAATATGGGTACTCCTTGGATGAGGAATCAAATTCCGCGTCCAACGAGTGTTATCGCTCAAAATTTGAATAAACCCATAGGGAGATGGTTGAAAATACAAGTTGAAAAAATAGGTTTTTCATTTTTCCCTCTAAAATTGGAAGATGTAATCTAATCTTATTTTATTATTTCCACTATTTTTTTATAATTTCCTTAGGAGGACCATTTTAGACCTCAAATTCCCCTAATGAAATGCATCATGGTAGGTTAAATGAATATAATAAATTTTAGGAAATTCTAGTGTAAATTTTTCAAGAATTTGTCTAATGTCACCTACAACCATTCCTTGTTTTTTCTCGAGATTCATGCATCCATTCGCCGAGACTTTTTATGAGAAGATGCATAAAGGTGTTGGTAAAAACCTCAGAAGTTTTCAAGAAATTATAGTGTATATTTTTCAATAAATTGTTCATTGTCACCTACATCTATTTCTCTTTTTTCTCAAGATTCGTGTGTCCATTAGCCATGATTTTTTATGAGAAGATGCATAAAGGTGATGGTAATAGCCTCACAGACATTCAAGAAATTTCAATGTATATTTTTCAAGAAATTGGTTATTGTCACCTACATTCATTTCTCATTTTTATCGAGATTTGTGAATCCATTGGTCGAAATTTTTATCAGAAGATGCATAAAGGTGATGATAACAACAACAGGAAATTCTAATTTATATTTTTCAAGAAATTGGTCGTCATCGCCTACAACCATTTCTCATTTTTCTTGATATCTGTACATCTATTGGTCGAGATATTTTATGAGAAGATGCATAAATGTGATGGTAACAACCTCATAAAAGTTTATGTGAAGACGATCTATTGTTTCGAAGATATTGGCTAAATAAGCCTGCTATAAGAAGTGGACACATTTTGTAGCCTGGATTTGGAAAAAATACATAGATTAGGTATTTCCTCTACATACAAGCAAGGAAAAAGCATCACAAGCTTCCTGGAACACTCCCATTCCATCAACATGTATCACCCTTCACTTTTACTTCATTTTCCATCACTTGTTATTCACGAAAGCATCAACATCTCCAAAAAATTCATCAACAACAACACTAAAATATGCAACACAAGCATCAAGTCACCCATAGTAGCATAAAAGCACCAGAATATCTTTAGCGGAACCATCAAAGGCAACCACAAGAATCATCACCAGCAAAATATTCAAAGGCAATAACAAGCAATAGCTAAATGTCTGACAAAGTCATTAGAAACAACCTCAAACTCTCGAACAGAGGCATCCTTGTCACCTACAAAAACCACAAAAGGTAAGGCACATGTATTCATCTCTCGAACCTCACCCTTCGAAATTATACAAAGCTTGAAACATAGTTATATATTAAACGAGAAAATTACCTAGTACCCACTTTTTTAAGGTTGAAAAAAAAGCACCCGATTTTAAAAAGTGGTTATTCATAATACACCTTCTTTTTTCAGAGTATCTTTTTGACACTTTAAATTTTCTTATGTAACATTTTTTTTAAATGTTAGTGATTTTCGTGTGGATTTTAAAAAGTGTTGATGCAACATCAACACATTTTTTTTAGAGGGCTTATCTTTGAATCTTCAATTTTTTTTATTTATCAAGTATGAATATTTTTGTTTTAAAATGTTAGTGATTTTCATACTAATTTTGAAAACTGTTGATGCAACATCAGCCTTTTTTTGTTTAGAGGACTTATTTTTTACACTTTAAATTTTTTAATGTATTAACTATGGATATTTTTTTTTAAATGTTATTGATTTTGATGTTGGTAATAAACTATAAAAATAAAATAAAAAACATGACAAAAGAATCAAATATAAAAAATTATATAAAATAAATAAATAAATAAAACCATAAAAATAGAAGAAAAATAAAACAAAATTAATTTGTAAAAACAAAAAATTTAAACAAATAATAATAATAATAATAATAAAGATAACAAAATAACAAGTAATAAAACATAAAAAAAAAGGAAAATTAAACATGACAAAAAATCAAACGAGTTGTCTTAGTGTGACTTTTTGGAAGCTTTTTCGGTGGATTTTTCAATCAAATTTATCTAAAATTTGGTTGGAATTCATCGAAATCACAAGGTTGATAGGTAACCATTACACAATAGAAGTGTTTTAGAGGTTTTTCATAGTGCTAAATCTATATATATAGTCCCAAGACTAGTTTAAATAACACAAATCAAGATTTCACCTCAAATTTTTCAGCCGAATTTCAGCACCGGAAATTCCAAAAAGTTGCACTAAAGACAACTCCAAACTCAAATATAAAAACACATAATATGACAAAAAAACTATAAAAATGAAAAAAAAAAAAGAAGACAAAATTAAGTATATATATATATATGAAAATAAAATAAAAAATAGAAAAATATTAAAAAAAACATAATTAAAAAAATAATAATAATAAACATTGAAAACAATCACATCATATTTATATATATATTAAAACCATTTAAAAAAATTAAAATTTTAAAATATAAAAATTAAATAAAAAATAAAAAATAATAAATAATAATAGAACAAATTTAAATTACTAAAATTAAAATTAAAAATAAAATAAATTTTAAACAATTTTAATTAAAAAAAAATTAGCCCTGGGCGGGCTAGGTTGATTCCCGGAATCAACCTAGGCTGCCCTCAAACATGGTCGCTCAGACCGCAGGGCTTTGGGCCTCGTCGAGATGGCGCTATGCAGTGCCACCCCGGCCAGGCCCAAGGCCTCACGGGCAAGGCCGAGCTCGGCCTTGGCCACCCAGAATGTCGCCGGGGTGACTGTTGTGCAACGCCACCGCGGCCAGGCCCGAGGCCCCGTGACCCAGGCACCCTAGGTCGATTCCCGAAATCAATGTAGGCCGCCTCAGGCCAATTGTTTTTACTTTTGTTTTTAATTAAAATTGTTTTTTATTTTTTTTTTTAAATTTAATTTTTTTGTTTTTTATTTTTATTTATTTTTAACATTTTTTATTTATTTTTTAATTTTTTTTAATTATTAGTTTTTTTATTTTATTTTTATTTTTTTTTAATTTTTTTTTTTATGTTTATTTATTTTATTTTCTTGAATTATGGTTTTTTTTTAATATTATCTCATTTTTTTCATTTTTTTTGGGTCTATATTTATAATTTTTACAAACTATTTTTGTTTTTTTAAAACATTTTTACAGTATTTTTTTAATAATTTTTATATTTGATTTTTTTTGTCATGTTTTTTTTTTTTTAATTACCTGTTATTATTTTTTATATTTTTGTGCATTCTTTTATTGTTTTTATTTATTTTTCAATGTTGATGCTCGACTAGCAACCTAATCCCATTATGTGCAATTTGATAATTGATTTTAAAATATTCGTTAGAATGAATAGAGATTGTCCCACAATATGTCAATTTCATGGTTGGTCTTTAAGTTTTCATTACAATAGGTCAAGTTCACCTACTTTGAGTGTCAATTTGATAGTTGATTTTTAAATTTTTGTTGCAACGTATCATGTTGTCTTAGGCTAAGATTTTAAAATCGTTATACATTTAACATTTAAAAAATAAATTACTCTTAGTATAATAACTCTTTCATTCAGGTGTTCATTTTTAAAGTTTTTTTAGTCATAATTTTTTTACATAATGTCATACTTAAAATATGTTGAAAATTTGAGTTTTTTTTTATAGTCATAATCTTTTTCTAAGTCATGATATTTTATCTTTAATGCTATGGTTGAAAACAATGATAAGTATTTTTTCTTTAACACCATGACTAAAAATTGTTGGAATTTTAAGGTTTTTTAAAGACGTGATATTTTATCTTTAATGTCATGATTGAAAACATTGGAAAATTAAAGTTTTTCAGAGTCATGATATTTTATCTTTAACATCATTATTAAAAAATGTTGCTAATTTACCTTGAAAAAAAGATGTCATTCTACCATCAACACTTTTCGTTTTCATGGTGTGTTTTGCACAAAAATTTGGTTTTTCCTGCCATTTTTTAAAAATGTTGAAAATTTACTCTGAAAAAAAAAATGTTATTCCAGCATCAATACTTTTTGTTTTTAGCCTATGTTTTTTGCTAGAGTTCTCGTTTTGAGGTAATAGTTCTCATTTCATCCGTAACTTTGTTTTGAGGAAATGTTAAAAGTGTAAGAAGGGGATAACTTTATGGCCAAACTTAGTAGCATGAGGTCTCAGTCACATCTAACATTGGACTTCACTATTTCTCCAAGATACCCACACGCGCGCGGGAGAAGAACATGACAAAAGTGGGAAAAACTTGAGAAAATGGGATGTTATTATTTACTCATGATAGAGGAAAAGGAGTGCGAAGGGGTAGGTGGGGCCTAACTTAGCTAACTCAAAGCACTATGAACTTATTTTGCATGCAATAATATTCACATCAAAAATAAATAAATAAATAATATGAAGACCCACCATCACCACAAGAGTAAAGTACATCTCTCAAATGCAAACTACTCGCTAAAAGATCCTATAGACAATGCTATGGGATCCTACATATTGTTATATGAGACAGACAAATTTCTACATGAGGTCGAATTTTTTCCCAAAACAACCTCTGAAATCTTGAGTTAAGTGTGAGACAACATCAGAGTGTATGAGAGGGTAACCCACCTTCGATTACATTTCAGTGGACATCATGTGTACTAAGGATTCCTTCAAAAATTTCGGAGATGAGTCGAGGAATCATGTATCCTGTCCACACAACATGTTGTCTCCGATCATGACATCCCCCCCAATAGTGACAATGATTTGAGGTAAATATTAGTGGCCATAATCCTAGGGAAACATACACAAGGTGACTGGGGTAGGTCATCGTGGTAACTAAGACAAACAAACCTACTCCATATTTGGTTTTTTGGGAGGGTGTTCATTTTCACAAGAGGACTTGGACACTTCTTACCAAGGTTCAGGAAAAGCTCAAGAGTATTCCTAACTATCTCTTTCCAAACTAGCTTTCTCTTATATTCCTTCGATACTATATTCCATCACTAAGTAGTTGTGACTATCGGAAAAAAATTGACTGCTTGTTGATCTCATACAAACTTTTTGTTTTTAGGTGTGTGTTATTTCTGCTACTAAGACTATATATATACATCACTTAATAAAATTTTGTAAAAAGTATATTATTCATCATGGCTACCACCAAACCTCATCGTTGGTCTGAATGATTGTGAGGCCTTCCTCCACTTCTTATGGAATATTTTACGAGTGAATCAGATTCTCCCTCTACTTAGAGAAGTTAGTCTCCAGTTTCGAACACTAAATCACATTGTACTAACCCAAAGTCTATTCTACCTGAGAACCCTTTTACCGAAGTTCTAGTAGCTCCTTATAATCCTCTACTCACAGATCCTCTTGGGCATTTTTTACTTCAGATGACACCCTTTCTTATAGTGTCTTCATCAGTTTCCACTTCTAATATCCCGATGACTGCTAGTGAGTCATGTTCTTTTATGGACACTTTTTCTCCACCGTCATTCAACCCACCTATACCATCTTGTACACAGTTTGTTGGTCATCCTACTATTTAGCCTATGACTAATCTAGGAACCCCATCTATACCACCTTTGGGTGGTGTACTACAATTTATACCTCCCACCTTCCCACCTCCTTTTGTATCAGCTCTTGAATCTTTGGCCCTCACCCCATCGTTTGTTGTAATTTTGCTCATATTCAACACTCCTTTTGGTTGGAGTCCTTTGCTAAGTTCTACTCCCCCTTTGCTTCAGAGTGGGGGCAACGTTTCTGGCGCATATCTGCATGTTGGGGGAATTCATGTACCCATGCAATCTATGGTACAACATGGTCCTTCTCTGATTGATATTTTTCCAGTTGGTGGCTATCCTGTTGGTGGTAGTGCTATGCCTAATGCACCTTATGTGACTAGTGGTGTTATGTATCATAGACCCGCAAGATCTCCTTGGGACTTCCCAACTCAACCGTTTCTACCTATTGGGGGAAACCTCTATCCTAGGGAAACTAGTTCACTGGTGACATTCCTCAGGCTGGGGGCATGCCTTATGACTCGTCACTTTATATGACCCCACCTCCACCTTGAGGAAATTATTATCCTTTGCAACCTATGTACCCAACCAAAAACTAGTTGATGGGTGGGCTTTTGAGTCCCTCAAGTCGTCCTTCTCTTCCTTGGTCAAATTTGACGTTGCTAACTCCATTTCCATTTTTGGCTACTCTCGACATCCTATATTTGTACAAGTTGACTAATGACCCCATCAACCATAATTTTCTCTTGTCTATAACCCTGCAAAAGGATTATGACGATGTTTCGAAGTTTAAGGGAAAGAATGGAGATGATTCGGCTACACTCGTCACTACATACCATCTTTAGTGCATTTCCAATTCCATTATTGACGATAATATCTAGCTCATAATTTTCTCATGTATACCCTGAATGGAAACACTGCCAATTGGTATATTGAATTACCACGTAACTATGTTAACAATTAAAACAGCTCACCTGTGAATTCTTAAAGCATTTCCAATTAACCATCTAGTATGAAACCGAAACAGAACTTTTGAAAACCCTCTGAAAAAATACTTTGTAATATACCTAACCAGGAATATTCCTCAAACCCCAGCAAAAACTCCAACCAAATATGTGCAAATGATATAATAACCCAAAAGTGATAAAATAACAGTGGAACAACATATAATAATGTAAATTGGGAATATAAGCAGATACACAAGAAATGCAGCGAGAAATGCTAAGCCATTTTATTATACTGAGCAATAAATGAGTACAAGAGGTGATTAGACAGATGGCACCTCGACTTGCACAAGGCAAGTGAAGAAATACTCTCAGAATGACAAGAATGGCCTCTTTGTGTTGATGCTGCTGTTGTGTTGTTGCTGTTGCTAGAATACAAATGATGATTTGGGGCTGCTCCCCTCCTCAGAAAAAGATGAGACTCTGGATTCGGGCTCTACTCAAGAAACCCAGAAAAACCCAAAAAGCTTTCCTGGAATGGCCTCACACTGATCTACGTCCTAGATGCTGGGAAAAATGTCGTGCTACTGCTGCTGCTGGAAATTGAATGAGGATTTGGGGTTGCTCCCCTCCTCAGAAAAGGTTGAAACTATGGAATCAAACTCTACTAAAAAAACCCAGAAAGCTTTTCTGAAATGGCCGACCCCCGAAAATCACCCCCTTGGGGTTTTACTCAGTTCCTCAAAGACGTTGATGAAACTGCTGCTAAAATGGTAATGAAACTGCTGCTGAAATGCTAATGAATCTACTGCTAGAATGCCAAAGGAAATACCTTGCCCAAGTAGGCACTTGAATTCCCCCGGGGCTAAGGGTGAGATCTCCGAATGGAGACACTCCATGCACTAAACAGTGCTACAAACTAGTTAAATAGCCAGCGTGCTTGTTTGGTCAATTTAGTGAAGTCTAAATTGCAACTTTTAAATGTCAACCCGGGGCTCGTAAGCTGATGAAGTGAGGTGTACTATATGTACTTAGATAACCGTTTTCTTAGTCTTTTGTCGTTTTTAGCTTTTTTAAGTTTGTTTTCGAATGTATCTTTCCTACTGTGATGTGATGAAAATGTAATAAAGCAAGTGAAATGTGGATGATTGTGGTGATCTCTAAATGATTTCTCAAAACTTAAAATTTATTCTACAAGAAAGCTTGAACAACAACTGCAATAAAATCAACTCTTAAAGGAAAATAAAGACATCAAATAAAAGACTAATGACATCGGCCCAGTATCTCTGCTGCTGAATGAAAATGAAAATGAAATCTATATTAAATCCAACTAAAAGTAAGAACAACTATCTCACACTATTTCAACTCTTCAACTTAATATTCTCTATGAAAAGATATCATGAAATGTTAAGCAATGTGAAATCTAAGTGAAACTACATAAAAGAGACTAGTCACAATACTTTAACTTTCTCTTAACCTTTTGCCTTTCAGCTGAATTTATCATGTAAGAAACAGTTATGAATAAGTCAAGTAATGTGAGTTCTAAAGCAAACTAAATCAAGCTATACTAAGTGATATTTTGGTTCCCAATAAAGTTATTTGATTATGGAAAAGGAACCATCAATAGATGAACAACTTGATATCTAAGAGCAGAAAGTAAATATGCAAGTTAAAGAAATGACAGTAAGGAAAATCAAAACTGAAAAACAATGAAGGTCAGCAACATAGACAAGATGATCACGCATGCCACTAGTTATGAAAAGAAAAGAAGGAAAATTGTCCCAGGCTTGCCTAAGAAACCTGCATAACACACTGATCAGTCATGAACATAAAAGTGCAGAAATGTAAATCAACAGAAATCAAAGCTTATGTATAGCTAATATACATGTTGAAAAGAAATAAAAACGCAGCAATTTAAAAGACATCTGTACAGCTAATATACATGAAACAAGAAAAAGAAATGCAGGAAATTAAAGGTTACTGTACAGGGCTTCAGCAAACAGGGGCCCTCTGCCTACTTCAGCCGGTTCAAGGAGCAGTTATACGCTTAAATGCAAAACAGTCTTCTCATGTATTGACAGCAAATGTAAAGTACAGTGGGGAGCTCAAAATTACATACAAAATGATTACAAAAATGATTACAAACCGATTAACTCTACAGCGTTCAAGGACGCTTTATTTATAAGGAGAAAGCAAACTACTTTAACGAGATCTATGCTATTCAACCAGCTGTTTAAAAACACGTGAATCCTCTGCGTCCCCGGATCTAGGTAACTGTCATCGTGTTCATTCAATCTGGAGAATATGGCTGTTGGATTCGTGCTTCTAGATTGTCTCCGTGGCTAAGGATGATGCCACCTAGCTTCACGTGCCCAAAAACAGAGCAACGCAGAGCCGTGCCACCGCTGAACACTTCTGTTGATCAGTATTTGCCTCCTCGTTGACCGCGGGCTTTTATGGCTGTTCTGGGTGATCTGGAGGGACACGTGCCATGTCCTTGACCCCTGGAACTTGCCCATGTGGCTCATCTTCTCAGAGGACACCTGTAACATATCGTTTAATAAAACAACTGCAGAATCATGTTCTGGCTGCAGAAACCTGGATCAGCTGCGGAAACCTGTGTTGGCTGCGGAAACACATCATTCTGAACCAAACAACATCCACTTAGCATAGTTAGAAAACCATGTAAAAAGTCCTAATATACAATGATTTAATCAACTTGGTGGATGAAATGAGTGGGAAAAGGAGGCTGAGAGGTGTATGGGAAGGTACAGGTTCAAGGCTCTACAGCGCTCTAAGTCGAAATGACTATCACAAATTCTCATAACCAGAATGATCCCAAATGAGGGGGTTCCTCTCTATTTTATAGCCTCTGCTTCTCACAATCCCTAGCCTCACTTTCTCCTGCGTGATCCCCTTCTTTCCATGTGTTCCTCCTCTCCTGCGTAGTCCCTCCATGTGTTTACATGGGCCCCATTTCTATGTCCCCCTTTGGCCCCCTTGGTTCCCCCTTAAGTCACAAAGTTGTGCTACCTAGGAAGTGACTTTTTATTCTAAAGTGAGTTATGTTCCCCCTTCCTCACTTTTTATTTACAAATAGCTATAGAAGGCAAAAATCAAACAAAATCGAATATTCCAATTAGCCATAGCTAATTAGGAATATTACAGTCTCCCCCGGAAAAATGTTGCTTGTCCTCAAGCAACTGAAGTGATGGATGCTGTAAGATCTCCTCACTCTCCCAAGTGGCGTCCTCATCCGGATGATTCTTCCACCTCACCAAGAATTCCCAGACCGTCCTACTCCACAATCGTCTCTCCCTAGAGTCAATGATAGTCTCCGCCTGCAATACCAAATGCCCCTCATCATCCATGGGTGGTAGCTCATCCATCACGGTCACCTGCTGCCCCAGTGCCTTCTTTAGGCATGATACATGAAAAATGTTATGAATGTTGCTGCCTTGGGGCATCTCCAACTCATATGCAACCTGTCCAATCCTGCATATCACCCTGTATGGCCCATAAAAGTGGGGCTTGAGCTTCTCAGCCCCCTTCCTCTTCAGCGATGACTGTCGGTATGGCTGTGATCGTAGGTATACCATGTCCCCTACCTCGAACTGCCTCTCCACCCGACCCCTGTCGGCATACAGCTTCTGCTAGTTCTGCGTTGTAGCCATGTTATCCTTGAGAGCTCGGAGGATATCCTGTCTCTCTTGGATCCAAATCTTGGCTCTAGGAGCCCTACTATCACCAAACATCATGTCGACAAAAGATAAAGGATGATACCCATATAAGGCATAGAATGGTGACATACCAATGGACATGTGATGTGAAGTATGGTAGCAGTACTCCCCCAGATACAGCCACTTCAGCCATGCTCGCTGCTGCCCACTGACAGAGTTACACAAGTAGCTCTCTAGCCACTTGTTAACTATCTCCATCTGTCCATCTGTCTGTGGGTGATAGATGGTACTCGGTGTCAAGTCTATCCCCACCAATCGGAAAAGCTCTTGCCAAAACCCGCCCATGAAACGGCTGTCCCTGTCAGTGAAGACCATGTAGCCTGAAGATCTCTCTGAAGAACAGCTTGGCCACCTGTGCTACTGTATAGTGTGCGGATATGGCAAAGAAATGTGCGTACTTCGTTAGTCAATCAATGATGACAAAGATACAATCCTTGCCCTGTACCATGGGCAATCCTGTGATGAAATCCATCAAAATACTCTCTCATTTCCCCTCTGGAATAGGAAGAGGCTGCAATAATCTTGCGAGATGGCTCATCTCTTCCTTGTTCCTCTGGCAAACATCACACTCCTGGATGTGTTGGAGTACGTCCTCTTTGAGGCTCTTCCATGAGAACCTCTCCCTAAATGGCCCTGTAGGTTTTGGTAAAACCCTAATGTCCTGCCAATGGGGAATCATGTGATGCCTAGAGTATCTTCTTCTTGAGCTGAGACCCCTCAGTCAAGAAGATCCGGTGCTTGTAGTAGATGATCTCATCGACCACCCTGTACCTATCATCTACCACCTACCCATCCAGAACCTCACATGCAAATCTGTCCTTAGAGTACTCTACCAAGAGTCGAGCCCTCAAATCTGTATCCAAGCTCATAAGAGATGACATGGGTGGTCTACGTGAAAGGGCATCTGCTACCACGTTGTTCCTACCTTTGACATACTCAATGTCAAAGTCATATGCTTGGATCTTACTGATCTACTTCCGCTGCCTCTCCTGTAGCTGCTTCTGCTCCAAAAAGAACTTGATGTTGTTGTGATCAATCCTCACCCTAAACCTGTTGCATACCAAATACTGTCGGTACTTAGCCAATGCATGCATGATGGCCAACATCCCCTTGTCGTATATTGAATACAACCTCTTGTGCAAAATAAGCTTCTGGCTCTCAAATGCTATAGGGTGACCTCCCTGCATCAATAGTGCACTGATCCCCTCTCTCAACGCATCACACTCCAAAAAAAATGGCTGCGTGAAATTTGGAAATGCAAGCAACTCCTAGATAGCCCACTCAATCTCATCCCGATAGGCCTTGGGGTGCCTATAGGGGGTGGTAATCACGGCCTGTATGCCTTGCTCAAGCTCGATGGTGTGCTCAAACCCTCGATCTGGTGGCTGTCCTAGTGGAATCTCCCTAAACACTATGGCATACCGATCAAGGATAGACTGTATCTCTGGGTGTACCGTATGCCCTGTAGTTCCTGCCTCTTATGGATGCAGCTCCAATGCCCACTCTACCTCTCCCTTTCGGAAGACTGCCTCCATCCGATGAGCCGAGACAGTCTGAGGTGGATATGTGTGTTGTCCCCGTATCTTCTCATGCCTCCCTCTCTTCTCATCATCCCACTCCATCTCTAGGGCCTTCCAATCTGTCGTGGCCTTCCCTAGAGTGATAAGCCACTGAACACCAGTATCATGTTGATGTCAGGAATATCGACCACGAAAAAGTGGTCAGCCAATTTGTAGGTGCCCATCGTTACTGAAAGTTCTGTAACATAACGAGCACACGTCATGGTCTGATCTCCTAGGACCAATATTGAAAACCCATCGAAGCTCTCTGTCTGTATACCTCTCTGCTCAACCATCTGGGCATCGATGAAGTTGTGGGTTGCCCCATTGTCAACCAAAACTGATACGTGCTAGCCACGTACTGTCCCTCGTACACGTAGCGTAAGATACTTGGGAACTCCTTGCAATGTTGCAAGGGCCCCTCCGGTGGGTGCAAAAGATGCACCACCTACTGCTGGTGGTGGATGTGGAGGTGGCAAAGGTCTTCATCAATGGAAGTGTCTTTAAATACATCAATGTTCACCATAAAGTCTAGTATCCGACATGCGACAATTTCCGATTCACTTGTTGCTTTTAGCACTTCAACTTTGAGGTCAATGGCTTTCATCAAACCCAAAATGAGTTCTTCATACTATGCAATGTTGTTAGTGCATTCAAACTCCAAACGGAAAGAGATCATAGTTTTTCTCTATTGCGGTTATATTAAAATGCAACCATCTCCAAAGCCCTCCTTTGTTTTTGAACAATCAAAGTATAAAATCCAAATGTTAGAAATACTAGGGCTCTGTCCTATACTACTATTATCTACATAATTTTTTGCAAAGGTAATTTGCAGCAGTTGGATTTCGAGGAAGGAGTTCCAACTATGGATCAGGTGGCACAGGTGAAGGTTGTGCCAGATAACATACAGTCTACTTCTAGAAAATAATTTCCAAAATTCATGTCTTCAAAGCCCATTGGTTCATTTTTTCCTTCAAGTTGTGTCATGGTATGCTTCATGTAAGGGTTTATTTCAAGTTAAATATGATTTTTTATTCCCTTGTATGAAATCCATAAGTGTTTCCAGTCAGTTGAAAAGTATCCTTGTAATTTGTTGGACTAATATCTGCTAAGAAGTAAACCGTAAGCTTCGGGAATGTCCACATTTAAAATATTTATGCACTGGTGAACTCTATTATCAAATGAAAAATGAATGATAACATTACTGAGTTCACCAATGGCCTAAACAAATGATCTATCCAACTATATGATATGTGCATCAATTTTATCCCATTTAGCATTGATTTTATTTACAATAGACAATGGCATTACATTTGCGGATGCACCAGAATTAACCAAATATTATGGACATTATAATTAAAAAATTGGAAATTTATAAGGAACAAAGGGAAAAAAGCATTAGAACTCAAATTTATAGCGTTAACAACAGATTTGATGATATTGCAAGAGTTACCATACATTACCTAAGAAGAAAAACTTCTTTACTTGTCAAAGAGTGTGAGAGAGTTCCTAGATAATAAGTTCTTTCTAACCTGTTATATTTGCGAGCTTGAAAGATTTAAATTTTAGCACAGGGGCTTTTCATATCTTCAACTATGTTGTAATCAATGTTTTATGTCTTAACGGCCTGTGCTAACGAATCAAGTGGTGTGGCTTTATTCGCTGCGTTAGGAGTGGTGGACTTGTTCTTGTTGTTTGTGGAAGTGTTATTGGAAGGAAGACTTCCAGGCCTATTTTTTGAACTTTGAGATGGATTGGAAGGTGTTATAATCTTATGCATAAACTAATTCTTAATTTCCTACTCAAAACAGGTCCTTCACTCCTCAAGTTGTAACGTCCAGTTGACAGCTTAGGAGAAGATTCACTTGCTGAAGGTTGATCAACACTTTTCTTATCAGCATTGTACATGACATTGAACATATTCACTGAATGTCCAATACCTAAACTTTCTTTGGTCATGGCAGGCTCATTTGTTTCTTCACTCTTCTCAGGATGCTTTTTTGCTAATAGAGTGCTAACTAGATTATCCATCATAGTTTTCATATTGTGGTTCCATTGTGGGCACATCTTTTCTGAATGTTTCTCTTGATGAAAAGTGAAGAAATTATCCATGCACAGACTTTCAACATTGAACATTACGTTAGAACTGTGAGCATATTTCATTGGTTGAGAGTTGTTATTCTTTTTAAAGAAAGGTGAGCTAAAATACTTGCTGTTGATAGCCGATGCTTCGCTTGACCTTATCTTAAATTATGATACTTCATTCATAAGAAACTTTAGCGACTTGGTCAAGCTTTCCATATCAAAAGAGTCTCTATCTTTAGTTTAGCTAGAAGAGGCTTGGTTTTTCTTGCCAGCTTCCTTGGAGTATTTAGGATCATATATGACTTCAAGGACTCCAATTGAACTCAAATATTTTTCAATAATAAGAGCTTATGTAATGTTTAAGGCCAAATTATTCTTTGCATCACTTTCGACTAATACAGAAATGTTAATTGGCAAGGAAACTATGTAATAATCCTTAGTAATATTGTACATCAATGGGGAACTTGTTTACCATGTTGAGATTGCAACAAGATGATGGAGCTTAGTGAAAAGAGTTGCCTTCACTAAGTGGGCCCACAGGCAAATTATGGCGCAAGTTCTATTTTTGATCACAGTGTGGATGATCACAGTGTGGGTGACCACAGTGTGAGTGATCATAGTGTGAGTGATCACAATGTGGGTGACCAAAGTGTGGGTGACCACAGTGTGGGTGATCAAAGTCTATTTTTAGACTGGCTGTCAAAAATAGAAAAGTCAAATATTATTGTCTCATAATAATATTTGGACTATAAACTTGATCTTATTCTCTTGGAGCACTTCAGTTTGAGCTACAGATGTGGCCCATGCAGCTGTCAGAAGGAAGTACGCTTTTCTTATGAGTCAGTTGAGTTGTTGCATGCATGACTTCAGTTAGAACTCAATCAGTTGAGTTTGGTGGAGTTAATTGTGGAGTTGTGTTTAGTTTGACTTGGTTAAACTAGTTGTAGTTAGTCTAACTGCAGATAGACTAATGATGAGTTGTTAAACTAATTATTAACTCATAATACAACTATAGAATACATCAGTTAACTCAGTTGCATGTCAGTGCATGTTCAGTTCAGCAGGGACAGGTGTTAGAGAATCAGATTGCTATCAGTTGTGACTATAGTTGTGCATCAGATCTTGCACAATCAAGGGATTGAGTATGCCAATGTGTTTGCTCATGTATTTGCCCAGTTTGTAGCTTCTGCTCACGTCTTACACATTGTGAGTGATTCTTTGGAGGTGAAATACGAGTTTGGTAGACCATTCTCATTCATTCTTGAGCAGGTATTGAGCAGTGGAGGCAGGCAAGCAGTGGAATAGATTTGGAGATCAGATCTTAGCTGTATTGTGTGTAACAGGTGGATCTGGTACTGGATTGCTTGTGATAAGCATTGTACTTTAATGTTACATGGTCTCAATCATTAATATACAGATAGTGTGGGGTTTTTAGTGAGATGCTTTCCCTGGGTTACATACTGTGTTAATGTGTGAATGCTCTTGATGTTTTATTGTTATTGATGCTGCTATATTGATGATCAACGTAGATGAGCTTATGTATTGTGTATGTATTCCGTAATAGTACATGATCAGGATAATCTCTGTTGAATATGTGTTAAATTATTCAAAAATTTCTACATGGTATCAGAGCTAGATGATTTGTAGAAAAAGTTTCTACATGGTATCAGAGCTGTTGATCATCAGATCTACTATTCAGGAAGTGTTTACATTCTATTTCTCCAGGCAGAGTCTGTAATCGGGCCAGGTAGCCTCTGGATTCATCCTTCCTTTGGAAGGTGAGATATCCGGTGAATGCCCATATAGTCAATCTCTATATGAGAAATATTGTGTTCTCACGAATTTTAGATCGGAGGCAGTTGAGTTTGGAGCTGGTGGAAAATCGAATTTGTAGCAGTGTTGTTGAAATGTCTTTCAACGGATTGCAAATGTTATTCCAAAGCAAGAGTGACGTGGCGCTCAAGGATAAACTCAGAAACAATAAAGGTGAGAATGGATCTTCATCAAAGGTATCTGATGAAGAGAATTGCGCCTTGGTTGCCAAAGCAAAGAAAGGGAAGAGCAAGAAAGCTTCTCAGTCTGGTGCGAAAGGCAAGAAGCAGGATATGTCCAAGGTGAAGTGTTTTCACTGTCACCAGCACAGACACTATGCCACTAATTTTCCGCAGAAGAAGAAGAACAAGCAGGTTGCTAGATCTTCAGTAGGAGAGGCTCTAGCCTCACAGTTTGAGCTTGATTTTTCGTTGATTGCATGCTTGGTTTCAAGTGTGATGGGATCAGTGTGGTTCTTGGATAGTGGTGCGTCTTTTCACATGAAGGGAGATAGAGATTTGTTCTCTGATCTGGAGGACAAAGATCTTGGAGTGCACATCGAGATGGGCGATGATGGTAGATACAGTGCGACCGGTATCGGTACCATTTACTTTGAGAGGGAGTCTGGTAAACCCTTCGTATTGAAGGAAGTCATGCATGTTCCAGGATTGACGAAGAATCTCATCTCAGTGGCGATGTTAGAAGACAAGGGGTATGATGTTGTTTTCAGCGAGGGAAAGGCTTTCCTGCGCAGCAAGACAACTGGTGAGACCCGGAAGATAGGGGTTCGAGTGAGGAACCTTTATCAGTTGCATGTAGATGGATGCACAGCAATGGCAGGCAAGGCAAAAGGATTGGTGAGCCGGGATGATGGCGAGTTGTGGCACAGGAGATTGGGTCACCTTCACCATGGAGCCTTGAAGATACTGCAACAGATCACTACAGGGCTTCCTAAAGGCACACTTGCGCAGTCAGATCAATGCAAGGGGTGTACTTTGGGGAAGTTTGTGAAAGCCACCTTTCACGAGAAGGATAGTCGCACCACGACAATCCTTGAGAGAATTCACACAGACGTGTGTGGACCTTTCTCAGTTGCTTCGACAACAAAACACAAGTATTATGTGATTTTTGTTGATGATTTCTCTCGTAAGTGCTGGATCTTCTTCATGCAGAAGAAGAACGAGACATATTCAAAGTTCTGTGAATTCAAATCACTGGTCGAGAAGGAGTCGGGGAAGAAGGTGAAGGCTCTTAGGAGCGATAATGGTGGTGAATACATCTTGGACGAGTTCAAGGATTTCTACAAGGCAGAAGGGATTCGTAGAGAGCTCATAGCTCCCCATAACCCACAGCAGAACGGGGTAGCTGAGTGGAAGAACAGAACGATTGTGGGTGCTGCACGGGCAATGTTGCATGATCAGGGCCTACCCCTTCACTTGTGGGCGGAAGCATGAAATATAGCAGTTTATGTGCAGAACCGTTGTCCTCATAGGATACTTGGCATGAGTACACATGAGGAGACTTATTCTGGTAAGAAGCCTGATCTTTCTCATTTGAGGATTTTTGGTGCTAACGTTTACATGCATGTGACGAAGGATGCCGGGAAGAAGTTGGAGCCGACCGCAGAGGTTGTGATATTTGTGGGGTACACTGATACGCCCCATAACTATCGTGTGTATTTGCCAGACAGTGGTAAAACTGTTGTGCGACGGGATATAAAATTTTAGGAGGAGAAAGCCATGAAGTGTTCACTTGAGAGGGAGCTACACTTGCATGCAGATGAGGAGCTATTAGTTCCTAAGGATGAGCTTCAGGACGTGGATCAGCCACATGACGAGGTTCATGGAGTGGAAGAGACCACTCATGAAGCGCCAACCATCAGAGGGCGAAAGCGCTTGACAGAAGCTGAGCGACTGGCTCAAGATGCAGAGAAAGTTGTAGGACCACCTACAGCCCAACACAGGCAGAGACAATCACCTGATCGATACACTGGATACATGGCTCTGATGAGCAAGTGTGTTTTGACTGAGCCATCCTCTTTCGAGGAAGCTGTGGAGGATCCCGCATGGGTAGACGCCATGGTGGAAGAGTATGATTCTATTGTCAGAAACAATGCATGGGAGATTGTTCCTAGACCGGAAGGGAAATCAGTGGTGGGTTCGAGATGGATCTACAAGGTCAAGCAGGCAGCTGACGGGAGTGTGGAGAAGTACAAGGCAAGATTTGTTTCCCGAGGCTTTTCACAGATAGAGGGGATCGATTATGAGGAGACCTTTGCACCTGTCGCAAGGTATTCTTCCATACGGACGATTCTTGATCTCTCAGCGCAGATGGGATGGCACATTTGTCAGATGGATGTGAAGACTGCGTTCCTCAATGGAGTCATTGAGGAGGAGGTGTACATTGAGCAGCCCAAAGGCTTTGAGGTCTTCAGCAGCGAGTCGCATGTGTGTAGGCTCAAGAGAGAGCTGTATGGGTTGAAGAGAGCACCACGTGCTTGGTACACATGGATAGACAGCTATTTCACAGGACTTGGATTCTCCAAGAGCGAGGCGGATCCTAACCTATACCAGATTGTGGTGGAGGGTAAGTTTCTTATCATTGTACTGTATGTTGATGATTTGATTCTAACGGGTGATGAGCTGTTGATACTGTCATGCAAGAAGGATCTTGCTACAGAGTTTGAGATGAAGGACTTGGGCCTCCTTCACTATTTCTTAGGATTGGAAATATGGCAGCGCAGTGGTGGACTGTTTGTTTCTCAGGGAAAGTATGCTCGGGAGATACTGGAGAAGTTCAACATGCATGGTTGCAAGCCTGTTGATACTCCTCTTCCTGGAGGTTGGAGGAAGGAGGATGCCACTTCGGGAGAAGAAGTGGATGCCACTATTTATCGACAGTTGGTGGGGTCACTGATGTATTTGGTCAATACACGACCTGATATATGCTATGCAGTTAACCAGCTTTCACAAGCTATGGTTAAGCCTACCAAGCTCTTCTGGAAGGCGGGCAAGCATGTATTGCGCTACTTGAGAGGCACATCGGGATATGGTTTGTGGTACAGACAGGAGGATGAGGTGAAGCTATGTGGCTTCATGGATGCAGATTGGGCAGGGAGCCCAATGGATAGAAAGAGCACATCAGGAGGGGTCTTCAGTATTGGATCGACAATAATTTCTTGGTACAGAAGGAAGCAGAGATCCGTGGCACTCAGTTCAGCGAAGGCCGAGTATATGGTAGCAAGTTTGGCTGCATGCGAGGCTATATGGATGAGGAAGATCCTGGTTGGTTTGTTCGGTTCTCATTTGGATCCTACTGCGATTTACTGTGATAACCAGAGTTGCATTAAACTCTCGGCTAATCCAGTATTTCATGATAGATCTAAGCATATTGACATCAGGTACCATCATATCAGAGATTGTGTGCAGCGGAGGATCATGTTGCTTTTATACATTCCAACGGAGGATCAGGATGCTGATATTCTGACGAAGGCTCTCACCAGGAGCAAATTCAAGTACCACCGAGGCAGGATAGGGGTTGCTGATAATCCATATCTTGTCGAGAGGGAGTGTTGAGATTGCAACAAGATGATGGAGCTTAGTGAAAAGAGTCGCCTTCACTAAGTGGGCCCGCAGGCAAATTATGGCGCAAGTTCTATTTTTGATCACAGTGTGGGTGACCACAGTGTGAGTGATCATAGTGTGAGTGATCACAATGTGGGTGACCAAAGTGTGGGTGACCACAGTGTGGGTGACCACAGTGTGGGTGATCAAAGTCTATTTTTAGACTGGCTGTCAAAAATAGAAAAGTCAAATATTATTGTCTCATAATAATATTTGGACTATAAACTTGATCTTATTCTCTTGGAGCACTTCAGTTTGAGCTACAGATGTGGCCCATGCAGCTGTCAGAAGGAATTACGCTTTTCTTATGAGTCAGTTGAGTTGTTGCATGCATGACTTCAGTTAGAACTCAATCAGTTGAGTTTGGTGGAGTTGATTGTGGAGTTGATGGAGTTGTGTTCAGTTTGACTTGGTTAAACTAGTTGTAGTTAGTCTAACTGCAAATAGACTAATGATGAGTTGTTAAACTAATTATTAACTCATAATACAACTATAGAATACATTAGTTAACTCAGTTGCATGTCAGTGCATGTTCAGTTCAGCAGGGACAGGTGTTAGAGAATCAGATTGCTATCAGTTGTGACTATAGTTGTGCATCAGATCTTGCACAATCAAGGGATTGAGTATGCCAATGAGTTTGCTCATGTATTTGCCCAGTTTGTAGCTTCTGCTCACGTCTTACACATTGTGAGTGATTCTTTGGAGGTGAAATACGAGTTTGGTAGACCATTCTCATTCATTCTTGAGCAGGTATTGAGCAGTGGAGGCAGGCAAGCAGTGGAATAGATTTGGAGATCAGATCTTAGCTGTATTGTGTGTAACAGGTGGAGCTGGTACTGGATTGCTTGTGATAAGCATTGTACTTTGTAATGTTACATGGTCTCAATCATTAATATACAGATAGTGTGGGGTTTTTAGCGAGATGCTTTCCTCGGGTTACATACTGTGTTAATGTGTGAATGCTCTTGATGTTTTATTGTTATTGATGCTGCTATATTGATGATCAACGTAGAGGAGCTTATGTATTGTGTATGTATTCCGGAATAGTACATGATCAGGATAATCTCTGTTGAATATGTGTTAAATTATCCAAAAATTTCTACATACCAAACGACTAAATCTCTAGTTAAAATATTTAACTCTTTCTTTGTCCCCCATTTTCAGATTCCCAAGTTCTTTTAATAACATGGTGGGAGTCTTGTCATCAGAATTTTTTTCCAAAAATAGCTTCTTAAACTCCCTCCAGCTATGGATTGAATTGGTTGGAAGATTGTGATACCATACAAATGCTCTACCTTCTAAAGTGTACAGAAAAATTTTGCAAGCAACATAATTGAAACGTACCTCAAGAATTTGTAAATGCATGTAGAACATTCCCATATGGTCATTAGCTTTGATCTTCCTGTCAGGTTCAAACTGTGACAAAAAATTTTCCGAATGTTTTGGCATCTTTTGAAGATTATCTGGAAGAGCGAGTGTCCCTTGGGCCATCCAATCCAATTCTACATCAGCCATGTCTTTGTCTCTTTCCTCCTTCTCTTCTTATGAATCTGAAGAATATTCACCTTCACCGTTCAGATTTGAGTTATAATTAGGATGTTCCTCATCATAAAACTAAAAACCTTCCCCTTCACTATCTGGATTCTCCTCAATGGGTGGAAGTTCCCCTTGATTTTCTATAGGTTTAACCAACTCCTAAAGGGTTTCGATAACCAAATATTCCACCAAAGAAACTAAAATTCCACTGGGAGTTGTTTCTTTCTTTACATGCTTATGAGCTAGAATAGCAACAATAGGGAGTAAACTAAGATCTTTTGTAAAGTGACAAGTGATGGGTCGGATAGTCAGGATTTTTTGTCACTATTACAATTCCCTCCAAAATTTTGGCCTACATCTCAATTTCAAAGCCTACTTCGACTTTGCATACTACCGTTTCTACTAGTAAGAGTCTTTACATGTGTTTTTTCTAAGTTTTTAAGTCCCTTTCGAAAGAAAACCAAGATGAAATCTTTTAGAATAACATGCATTGCATATCGCATAAGCATAATTATGGTTCATTTGAAGGGTAAATTTTAGTGATAATGAGTCATACTTATCATGTAGACATGTATTAGACTCTTTCTTGAAGTTTTATGCATTGTTGCAGAATTGTCATCACAAGTTTATCTTTAGTGTCACACTTGGGGAAAGTTGTCATATTATCGTTGCATTGAGGGGATTTTTTTGTTCACGTGTTCTGAGTGATCAATGTTGTGTCATCGATTGTTCTAAGTGTGTGATCATGTTCAAGTTTTTTCCTTGTTCACATTTACCTTATTGATCCCTCACTTAGCCAAATTCTAAAAACTTCTTGCCCAAGAAAGTTAGCTTTAATCAGATATCCTAAACTACGCATTATGCATTCTTAGGCCTCAATCTCAACCCTTTCCTCTTGCAACTATACAATTCTTGGTTCCTTCCTTCTAGAATTGTGCATTGTGTAGTCTCAGTGTTAAACCCTAATCCTTTAAGCTCCAAAATTGTGCAGATTAGTCTTCATTCAACCTTCTTCTACGTAGTACACAATGTTAAGCCTCAAGCTTCTAGCTTGACTCCTTGAACTGTGAAATTGCACAATTCCTAGGCCTCTCTGTCCCCATAAATCCACAGTGGAAAACTTTAAGCCTCAAGCCTGCCTCCTTGAGCCTCTACATTGTGCATTCATCCTGTCCTAGCCTTCCTAAACTATGCACTGTGTAGTCTCAAGCCTCAGTCTTTCCTCTTGACCTCTTGAGTTGTGCAACTACGCAATCCTTGAGCTAGTCTCTCAATCTAGCACCCAGTTCTAGCTCATTTAGTTTGTAATAACCCTGGTAAAAATTTCATGTAAAAATATATAAGACCACAGTTGATGGGACACGTATTTGAAGTTGAATAGTGGGCAAGACATCCTAGTGTGGGTGTTCATTTGGTTCTTTATGGCTAAGGAAATTGGCAAATGCAATGGCTAAGGATTTGGGAAGGAAAAATGGCAATTTTGGCACATTTATTT
Organism: Pinus tabuliformis; assembly: GCA_031772625.1. Lineage (NCBI taxonomy): Eukaryota > Viridiplantae > Streptophyta > Pinopsida > Pinales > Pinaceae > Pinus > Pinus tabuliformis. Next base: position 1,112,628,787 of record CM062805.1, read on the forward strand.
ATGAAAATAATGGAAATTAGGAGAAAATGGAGGTGAAAGGTTACAGGTTTCATGTGAGGAGGAAATTGAGGGAAAATTATGGAAAATGAAGAAAATAGAGGCCTCATTGATAAAAAGGCTTATGAGGATTAGTTGGTAATATTGGTCAGTATAACTTTTTGTTAGTTGTGTTTTGGAGCTCTCGCATTATTCTCTCTCTCTCTCTCACTCTTGGAAACTTAGAGTTTCTTGTAGCACTTTGGCATTGGAGCAAGAAAGGCAAAGAAGAAAAGAGGAAGTAAAGATCAAGCAAGGAAAGGCAAGATCAAGCAACTACAACAGGCGTAATTATAGGTATCAAATTGCATGTCTATTTCCTTTCTATATTTGGCATACATGGGATTTCTTGTGGTTATTTTCTATAATGGCATGGGTTTTTCCAGGTGTGACAGTGTTCTTCAACCTAGCCTTGCCATTTCCTGATAGCTTTGATGAGATGTGTTCTCATATTCAGTTTATGTGGGATGGCCTGATGGATTCAGAGCTGAGTGGGGTGGATCTCTGAAATGACAAACACATGGCCTAGTGCTCCCTAAACCATGTTGTGGATCACAGTAAAGTCACTGGCCTAGTAACCCGTGAACCGGACTGTGGGTTGCGATAAAATCAGGTTATGTGCCTAGGTGGGCCTAGGAATCCTTATCGGTGAATGGCGAGATATATGGTAAATCCAAGAGGTGGATCTCTCTCCATTGGGCCTAGTAGTCTTGGGATGGGATGTACATTAAAGTCTGGAGAGTGTGTCTAGGTGTAGGGCCTAGTGATCCCTGGATCAGATTGTGGATTACAGTAAACCCTGAGAGACTAGGAGGCACTCAAATTCCTCATGGTTTAGGTGGACAACTCTGGTGACATCCATGCTTATTTGGTGTTTTTGGTGTGTTCTATGCATCCCACATTCATGCTTGGAATATGGCACGAGGGTGATTGGCTGAAGAGAGACTTGGCTTAGCCAATCTATGATCGGGTGGAACGTGGTAATCCCATCTCTGGTTGGCTTATTGCATCATTAATGAAAGGTTATTTATCCTTGATTTCTAAGAGTATTTTTATGGATTATATGTGATTTATATATTTGTAATTTCATGAGTATTTCTATTTTTATTATGCTGGTTATATGTGTGTTTTATGAAAACAACTATGTATGCCTCTTAGCATGCTTTTACTTGTAAATGAATGGATAATGTATCTATGGCCTAATAGATGATAATGAAACAAATGACATGAGGGAACACTAGTTCATAGTGATTCTCAGATAAGTATGATATACATACACTTAATTATATTGTTTACACTTGTAGGTTACATGTTGATGATATGTTTGACGAAATGCCTGTCATGGCTAGTAGGGTCTGATTAAGGTCTTGTTTAACTTATTTATTTTACATCATTGTTTCTCTATTTTTTGACTGATCTTAAGCTATCATTCCATTCTGGGCAGTGACCTAGGCTTTGGGCCTGAAAAAGTGGCTCAAATCCTAGGGTCGCTAGCGCATAACTGGAAAATTGGGTCTCTAGACGCTGGTAGGCAAGCCTATTAGAGTGACTATTTATTTCTAGATGCTCTCATGCCTATTTCATGAGAGTGACCGAGGCTTAAGATGTCGAGAACATCAGTGGGGCCAAGGGACAAGATGTTTGAGTGGATGACATGTCTCCTAAGGGTTCTATTATTGATGTGGATAGGTTGGTTGATGTGTTCCATTGATTCCACTCCCTTACGAGGTCAGATCCAATCATAGTAGCCTCTCATTGCATGTTGAGCCCAGCTGGTCAGTTGCTTGGGTAGATGTGGGAGGAGGGTATTACACAATGGTTTTCGTGAATCATGTTAGACTAGGGGTTTTTGGACAGGTGTTGTCTTATCATGAGTGGATTTCATTTGCAGGTATTATATCTTATTATGGCATGACGATTATGAAGGATATGAAGAAGGAGACTCTACTAGATGACACCTTATATCTGCAAAGGCAAGTTGATCATTGAAAAATAAGATGAAGGGACATGATATTGCGACCACAACTAGAGACCAAGATCATAGTGGAGAATCCATAACTTCAAGCCTTATGGAGGAGGAAGAATAATAACATGTACCATATTACAAGAAGACACAAAGATAGTAGTATAAATAATGGCTTGACATTACCATATCATCATTCAATCCATGTCATCAATGGCATGTCATCTTATGTGAAAGTGTCATGTCAAGATATTATATGATTCATCAGTTGCCACATCATTTGTGGATTATGTAATTTTCATGTATGAGAAATGTAATGTAAAGTGGAAGTCTAAGGGTCACCTATAGAATGTGAAAATTCATGGATCCAAAAGGTCATATGGAAGTCAAACGGTCATGAGGGTAGTTCAAGATTTACAAGGGAGGTGAAGAGTCACCCCATTTTTTATATCTACACCCTCATCGCTCATTCAAAGGAATTTTCACCTTGGCTCCTCCTACTAGGCATTAGGGAGGAAGATAGTTTTTTTGGAGGAGCAAGTGATTTCTCTAATGCTCCACTATTGGAGCTAGTGGAGTTAATTGTACCGATGTATCTTGGAACTTTTTCTTAAAACTCAAAGCTCGTTGAGCCAACACACTTTCATGTGTATGTCGTAAATGTTGTAAGACTATTCTTTGAAGGTTTGCGATATATGTTGTTTTCATGTGTACTAAATAAATTGAGCTATTTTAGTGGCTTTGGTGCTTATCTTGTTGAAGGTGTGTTGTGTGTGTTTTAACAATCGTTTCTTCTATGTGAACTATTTATCTAGTTGATCAATGATTCATTCGTGTATATATATATGTGTGTGTGTGTGTGTGTGCATGTATGCTCATGTCTCTTTATTAGATAAGTACTATTACTCCTCTTTTAAAGGCCCACTTTTATTTCCCATCCAGTAGAAGAACCTTTATACATTCTGCAACTAAACATTCCATAAGGAATACTCACTTGTTCATCTGAAAGTACATGTGCATTACTCTCTTGTGTTGATCATCTCAGCCAAGGAAAATCTCTAAGAAAACATGGTAGTTAGGGCTTATTTTTGGAAGGGCTCCCACACCAAATGTGAAATATAATTGGGACATTTCATTGAGGATACCCCCTTGCATGTTGGGGGGGTCCAACACCATCAACATTCTAGCACTAGAAGGAGGGAAGTCACCTTTTTATGGATGAAAAATCACCACATCCTAACAACAAACTTCCACACAAGGAGGTAAAATTCCCATTTCTACTCAAACTCATACTCCTAAGAAAGAATAAATTGTTCAGTCTAGTCCGGGACAAGCCTTTGAGGTTATCTATGATCACCCATAGTATCCAATCCATCACTCGTCAATTTGTGAGATCTCTTGGTTTACTCCCTATTGTTGTTATTTTATCTCATAAGCATGTAAAGAAAGAAACAAATCCTAGTGGTGTATTGGTTTCTTTGGTGGAAGATTTGGTTATCACAACCCTTAAGGAGTTGGTTGAACCTATAGAAAATCAAGGGGAATTTCCACCCATTGAGGAGAATCCAAACAGTGAAGGGGAAGATTTGTCAGTTTTCTGACGAGGAACATTCTGATTATAATGAAAATTTGAATGTTGCATGATAAGATTCTTTATATTTAGAAGAAGAGTAGGAGGAAAAAGATGAAGACATGGTTGATTTAGACTTGGATTGGATGGCCACTCTCTCTTCTGGATAATCTTCACAATATGCCAAAAAATCCAAAAAAGTTATTGTCAAATTTTGATCCCGAAAAGAAGACCAAAGTTGAAGACCATCTAGACGAGCTCTACATGCATTTATAGATGCTTGAGGTATGTTTCGATGATGTTGCTTGCAAACACTTTCCATATGCTTTAGAAGGTAGAGAATCTGTATGGTATCATAGTCTTCCAGCCAATTCAATCCATAGCTAGAGGGAGTTTAAGAAGCTATTTTTGGAAAAAATTGTTGACAACAAGACTCCGACCATGTTACTAAGAGAAATTTGGATCCTAAAAATGGGGGAAAAGAACAAGTTAAATATTTTAACTAGATATTTACTTGTTTTTTAAACAAGTTCCCCATTGATGTACAACCTCACGATGACATCACAAAAGATTACTATGCATATGCCTTGCTAACTATTATTTGTCAAAAGGGCTGCAAACAATACTTTGGCCATAAACATTGCAGAAGCTATTGTTGTTTAGAAATATTTGCATTCTATTGGAATCATTAAAGACACCAATTATCCTAAAGACTCCAAGGAAGCTGGTAAGAAAAACCAAGCCTCTTCCAGCAAAGCTAAAGACAAAGGTTTTTTCAATATGGAAAGCTTGACCAAGTCTCTAAAATTTCTTATGAATGAAGTATCAAAATTGAAGAGGTCAAGTGAGGTGTTAATTAAAGGGGGCTTGACCTACGTTCAAAGTGTACTAGGAACCAAAAAAACCCTCAACCACTGACCCTTTCGGCAACGACTTGCATGCAGATCATAGACTCACCTGAAGCAGTTATGGGAGGTTGCAGAACCAGGTTTTTGCAGCTAGAGGGATATGTGTGTTGTTGCGTCTATGTGTTCACTTATGTCTTATATCTACTTACAACTTCGCATACATGAATAAATTTGTGATGATGATTAACCTTATAGAGTTGTACTTAACACATAGACCACAGAAATAGTATAACATGTCCTCTTTCACATAATTCAGTAAAAAACATGCATAACAATATCAATAACAATAGAGAATGAACATAGAAAGATACAAAATAAGTCGCCAAAACTTATTCTTTATTAATAAGGATATTCAATACATACTCTTCCCTGACGTGCGCATCTAGCTGCAGGTGGTCTATGCACTTAGTTGTAGACCCTTCAAGGCCTCCACACACTCAGTTGTGAAGCCTTCCCCGAAAATTAAGACTCAAGAGAGAGAATACGAATGATCTATGCTTAGTTATTTCTTATCATATTCGACAAAGTATTACATCTTCTTTATATATACTTCCCTAAAACAAGACCATGGTCCTCGTACCATGGATCCGACAAAACAATGGACTAATACATGAAACCTGTTACAAAAGAAGGAACTTTTCACACACCCCAAAGCCCTTAAACACTGCGTGATGAATAGAAATTTGTCAGGTCTACGCGCTCTGCTCCTCAAAATGAAAATTATTTGACCACAAACTTGGACCAAGTTGGGTTGCGCCCAATAGACCCCCAACACTCACTCGTGACTCGTCCCGAGTCACTCAGTTGTTGTTCCCTTAATTTTCGTTGCAATTCTGTTGTTGACTGCATTATACTATTGGATTGTCTATGCCATTTGTTTCTCTCTTTTGTGCACCTCCTCCAACAATGCCTTTGTGGTTGGCCCAATGACTTTCTACAATATTTTTGACTCCCTTTTCTTCAACTCTTTTAGCATTTTGTCCACTGCCTGAGATAGTTTGAGGGCATCATTCTGCCATGGCTGAGTCTTTGCTTGCAAAATTTTCTCCTTCCTCCAAAGATCATCTATTTGCTTTTGGAGGTTCTTCCCTTCAATAATACTGGCAAGTTTTTGTAAGAATGGTAGGGTCTTTACAGTTACCAAGATTTTGTCATGTTGCTTTTGCTTCACCTGTAATTCCTCCTCAATCTTCTGGATGTTTGGATCCTCCTGCAGTGAGGTCCAAATTTGCATTGTGTCATCCAATAATTTCTCGCAGTCTGCCACTGTGTCAAATATTCCTTTCAATGCTACCTTCAAGTATTTTTTCCTCTTCTCCCACACATTTGGTGGCATGGCTAGTTGCAACCTTATTTGCAGCTCTGATATTTTCACTTCATACTCAAATTTTGTTTTTGTGAGTGTGTTCTTTGGTTCCTTGATCGCGAGGGCGAGCTTCACAACCTTCTCTACTATTAGTTCCTATTCACCGACCTTCAAATCCAGAACTGTGATGCAACTATATTCGATGGCTTTTTCCAATTGTTTTTGTTACTGACATGCTTAGTCTCTTTGCTTAGCCACCTGCTCCAGCTCCTTCTGCAGTGCAACTTCTCCTTTTTCACATGCATCGTTAACGTGACATTGTCTATTCCCACTCGTATAGCTCAGTTGTTAAACTTTGATGGAATTCATGTAGCATCTGAATGCGCAACGCAACAATATTTATTCTCACAATATTCCATGCTTTAGCTCATTTTTTGTCCTTCGGTGTGTACCACTGAAGTTCCCCAGGTGGAACCTGCAAAATTATAACGTTGAATTGTGTTTCTATTCTTTTCTCTACCTACAGTGGCCGAGTTATTTGTTCTAGTTGTTTTTCTACTTGCGGCAATGCCTTCAACTCCACAATGCCCTATTGTACCTCAGCCAAGATCATTCTATATTGATCATCAATTTTGTCCTAGGTCTCTACTGTGATCTCCTACACCTTCTCTTCGATATCGATGATGTCCCCATCGGTGAGGACAAGCGCTTTTGTGCCCTTGTACTTATTCACTTTCTACATTTTCCTCTTGCCTGCCACAATTATTGTGTCTCTCCTTCTAACAATAAAAAGTGACTCCTATGATACTCCTGCATCACTGAGGGGTTCCTCATGCTCATATTCTATTTCCTCTATTTCTATCTCTGCATCATTTCCACTTGTACCTTTATCCTGCAAGGTACCCTTCTTTGTTCCAACCTCTCCACCAGGTGGATTCATCCATTCTTCCGGCCATTACTATACTACGATGAGAAAATCATATTTAGTTACTAAGTATGGCAATGGGTTCCAATGTCCTAGTTGGGTCCTTCATTGCCTTCACATAGGTTCTATAGAAGTCCACTTTGAAGTCTGCAATGTAATAATACTGCTTATATAAACTAGGTGACAGCCTTGGATGATAATTCACCACCACGTGTAGATCCATTTCCATCACCAAAAAGAAAATTATATTCTATGTTACATGTGTCGGCTCCTTAGTAACCAAAGGAAGGCATGCCTCGTTGCCTCACAAACATCCACCTCGACAGATGGAAAATGCGAGTCTTCTGGTTCTTTCCACGCAACTAGTGCAATGAGGATTATCAACCAAGCATAGTGGAACGTCTTCCCCTCTTCCTGTTCTTCCCTACAATCTGTAAAAAAAATCCTTGCACATATAGGCAACCCAGTTAAACTGAACCCCTGCAGAGCCAAAGATACTAGAGCTGCAGACACCTCATTAGCCCTCCACTTGAGCATTATCTTACCTGCCAAGATGTGTGTGACAAAACACACCCATTGGTCATCCATGGAATTGATTTCATATCCTCGTGACTTCTTCACTAATCGAAACTTTTCCTTCATCATTTTTTCCATCTCCTTGTCCTTATTCTTGCCCATAAATTCTATTGTAGGGTCTTTTCCTTAATGAGGCAATGCTATGATTTTTTTTATTAACATATCATCGATCGATATCCTTTTCCCTATCCAAATGCATCCATTATGTACCAGTGTGAGGAGTTTTCATACACAGATTGTACTGTATGTGCTTCAGTCGAAGTGTGGCACATTCAGCATATTCAAGAGTCTCGTTCTCTGCAATCCTGCAACCTACTAGAATAGCTCTAGCCTTGTGACTCCACTTTTTGGGTACCTAACCTGCTTTAAATATCTACTTGGTTCAAATTGAGGATACTTGCTCTGATCGTTAGAGTCCTAGTCTTCCATCTTCAGCTAGGGGATCTTCCCCAACACTTCGCCCTCAAACGACACTTCCTCCGTAAGAAATGGAGTGTATGCAGCAGTCTTACCCTCATTTGGTTACCTAACTGGCTTAGTGTTTGGTTTTCTTGGTGGCATGTAAGGTGGGAGCACATCGCGAATATCTTCATCCTCTGCCTCCATGCATTGAAATTTTGCGTCCTCTTCACTATAATTGATCTGCTGAGGCACCTTCTGCTGCATCGACTTCTTTCCTTTCTCCATAGGCTTCTTCCCTTTATCTTCTTTGTTCTTCCTGAGGACTTCCTTCTATGTTTTATTCCTCAGGGATGTTCTGAGTTCTGCCCCAGAGACCTCAGATGCTCTCTTCTCCTGATTCTTCCATGGTTGTGGTTTTGTGGGCACCTTCTTTCTCGGTGACCTTTGGCGCCTTGGGGACATGGGTACCTTCACTTCTTGTGCCTCCATAATACCCGCTAATCATTTCTCTGCAAATATTCCAACATGTTCTTCAAAAATCCTCTTAGACATATAGTAGATCTCTTCTCTTCACTCTTAGATGCAATTTCTCAACTTCTACATACAGAAAAGTGTCAAATGTTGCACAGGATATGGTTTTTATAACAAATTTGAATTTCATCCTGATGATTGCTTCAAGATTTCCCCATTTAAATGAAATTATGGGGCTAGATACAGCCAGTTGTGCTTCATAAATGCTCTTCTTCTGCACCCCTTAACGAAAATTTCCTTTTAACAGTAGATTTTTCCTTCGAACGGTCATATTTCCTACCAACTTCGACAAACATTTCCTCATGGCACAATTGCTTTTTCTTTGTCGCAGTTACTTTGAACTTCATCATACTCCTAAGCATCGTGCAGTAATATTCCTTCGATGAAGCCGCTTTCTGCAGAGTAATTTATAGTCCCATGCCCACTTTCAACTGCAGGTGGAACTAAGACTTCTTTCCCATCAATTTTCAGTGTGAAGCTCTAGGGATAGTGTTGGGAGAGGGTCCCTAGGGTCAGTTTTGGGGTTACTTAACCCAAGTTTTGTATAATTTTTTGTAAAAGATGTAAAGTCTCCTCAAAATGTGGATGCGAAGTGTGCAGGTAGATAGGAGTCAAAGGGATCTTAGACCCTTGTTCAGATAAGTAAATAGGTTAGTTTTGAGACTCACCCATGGTCTACAGACCATTGTATTGTATTAAGAATGCTATATATTTGAGTCAAAGTGAGTCTAGAAGAGGTAACTAAGGAAGCGAAGGCAAGATAAAGACTATTTTGGGTGAGTGTTAAGGCGAGAAGGCTCTACTTCATGTACTTAGGCGAGAGGGGAAGGCTCCTGCAGCTGAGTGCGTAGGAGGCCTTGGTAAGTCCGCAGTTGACTTCCCAGACCCCTGCAGTTGAGTGTGCAAGATAGAAGAGTCTGTAATCTGGACATTGAAGATCAATAAAGACTGATTTTGAAGAATTAATATGCAATTTGAGCATTTCTGTTGATTTTTTTCTTTTTTTATGTTATATTCTGTCGCTCGATGATATTTTTTCATGAAATAATGTATGACTGTTGTGCGAAACTACTGAATCTATCTTATTTATGCATCCTTTAAGTAATTATTTGTGTTCGCGAAGTTAAGGGTTGATTCTACTAGGTTTTCTAATGAATTGGATAGATCTGCATGAAATCATATTTAGGGTTATCTATTGATGCGCGAAAGTAGGAAATTTGCCTATTTAAGGTCCGCAAAGACTGATCACAGACCTTTGTGAAGGTCTTGAAGCCGATTTAACTAAGTTATAGTAACAAGACCTAGAAATATATCAGTTTGTATGAAGGTAGATCTAAACTATAGGAGATTAAGAACCACTTATCACATGTCCCTGCATGTAGATACCTGGTTCTAGCATCCCCAATACTGCTTTAGGTGATACTGTAGCCTGCACTATGCAGGTTGTTGCTGAAAGTGCCAGCAGTTAGGGTTTTGTTGGTTGGCGCGAACAAATTTGAACCTAGGTCAGTCCCCCTTAATCCAACAAATGGTTCCGTTATTCGTACCCGAATCTATCTAAGAGGTGTGATAAATTGTTTCCTACGAAGAAAGTGCTTGATAAGTGGATTGATCGAAAATCACACGCGTTCGTAACTCATGAAAATAGGAGCCCTAAATTATCCAAGGAGCAGTGGTTGCAGAAATTTTTGTACACGGATGAGACTGACACATTCTTCTGTTTCTTCCCTGAAGAACTATACAAGTGGTTGTCTAAATTAGCCGATAGTTAATGGATGTGGAGGCTCGAAGGCCCTATAGTGTGGAATCCTGAACTGGTGCAATGTCTGGAAGCATCAGAAAGAAATATCATGCGGGATGTGGACCACTGGATTGATTGTACATTGGGAAGCTTTATGACCTATTTCGCGATCGATAGGAATATCAACTATGGCAAAGCAGAGCAAAGGATCTTTCAAGGACCACGAGGTAAGTATTTGAAATCATTGAAGACCTGGATTAAAATGTTTTTGTGTGAAAAGAGGGTTATGAAATTACATTGATGTTTGGGGCTATGCGAAGCGAGAGATTCTTTAGAAGAAACAGAGGGTACAACCCAGAATATAGTCTGATTATTGAACCCCTTTCGAGCAACGACGAAGGGGTACTGCTGAATATGCCGCAAAGTGTAGTTTAATTAATTACGCAGGGTATTCTGAGGATACCTCATGTCCACTCCACCTCCACCTCCACCTCCACCTCATACGCCTACGTCTTCACCCCCTCCACCTCCGTTTCCACCATTCAACATGGAAAACGCGATGAAGATGTCGATGTTTAAAGGAACAGGGACTGAAGACCCAGAACAATTTTGGTTTGTCACAGATGTTGTTTAGATAGCACAATAGATTATGAACGATAATATTAAGAAAGGAAAATTGGTTACAGCCTTACAGGACTACCCATTAACATGGTATATCAAGTATTGCACTGATAACCCCAATGCATCAACGCGTCGTTGGTAGATACCCAACTAGCTTTGAATAAGGAGTTCAGTAAGCCTAAGTCAGAGGCACAGTCAGTTATTGAATTTAAGGAATTCCAATAGAAGGTCGATGAAACACCTTGGGACTTTGATCAGAGGTTGAAGTTCCTAATTAGGTAGGATAATATGAAAATCTCAGATTCCTAGCATCGTCACTAGTTTATAGCATCGCTCTTACCACATTTAAGAATACCTCTTTCACAACAAAAAATAACAACACAAGCAGAAGCCTTGGAGATCGCGATGAGATTGGATGCATTGCCTATTCAGGATACGAACTTGGGAGTGCAACAGATTCATTCACAGCTGGAAATCTTGCACTTGGAATTGTAGAGCTTGAAGAAAGGAAGGGAAGCTCAACCGGAGGTGCGCGCTAAGATCTGTTGTCTGAGATGTAAGAGTCATGGACATGATAAGGATCATTGCTCAGTCTTTAAGAATTATATAAGGGGAGGGCCTGTAACCCTAAAACCAAAGAATAATTTTGGGACGAGTGCGGGAGTTGCGCTATTTGTCAGGTTATAGGACAACATGCTATTGATAACTGCCATCTATTGTAGAAGTTTGTACAGACCCCACGACAGTTATTTTTCAATTTCTATAAGTCTGTAGGGCATGGTGAATGCCATTGTAGGAGTTATGAGATGATGATGGATATAACCCCTACCTACATAATGTAGACAAAGAACTGACCTCAAGATCAAGGAGCAAGAGAAGCACACAGAGGAATCCAAGGCCGAAGACGAGGAAGAGGCGCTAAACCAGGTCGAGGGCGTGGGTAGGAATTTTTCTATAATTGTGGCGAAGCAGGGCACTTTGCACGAGATTGTACAAACCCCACGCATCCCTTATGTTAGCATTGTTGACAGTTTGACCATGTCAGAGAGGAATGTCCCATCCTACGGAAAAGATGCAAGAAAAGAAGGCATAGTGCTAGCAGCCTACGCAGAACATTCAGATGATGAGGGATGAGCCCCGCGAAGAGGATCAGAACATAAATATTGTGTTGAGAAGTGGTATGACAACAAGTAAAGATAAAGGTAAGAATCCTAAGGAAGACGAATGGGTGTGCAAGGCTGATGAAAAGGAAGTCACTTTTGATCTCAGTTGAGCTACAGAGACTTTCATGGAAGCCAAGAGGAACTTTGTTGAGGTCTCCACCTCAGGAAGTCAGGAAAAACTACCAAAGACTAATGCGATACAAGAGGTAGATCCTTCAATTCTCACTACCTTTCTGAAGACCTTTATGAAACTTCTACGTGATCAGAAAGTAGTCGAAGGATTGCAAGTCTTAATAGACAAATGCAGAAATAAGGAAAATACTCCTACGAAGCAGTGCATAGTAAGAAAGAATGGTAAACATAAGGCACGAACAGGGCACAAGATGAGGCTAACTGCGCACATAGGTGATTATGAAATGGACCAGGTAATCTTGGATTTTGGGTCTGATGTGAAAGTCCTTCCAAAGAAGACATGGGAATAGATGGGGAGACCTACACTGCAGTGGTCACTTATTCAGTTACGCATGGAAAATAAACAGAAGATTATTCCAATGGGCCCCTTATATGGTGTAATGGTAGACATTGAGGGTGAAAGTATGTTGGCTGACTTTGAGGTCATTGAGATAGCGGATGATAGTAACCCATGCCCCGTGTTGTTAGGAATTGAATGGGCTATTAATATGAATGGGGTAATCAACTTGAAGAAACAAAAGATGTCCTTTGAGAAGAAGTCACTCAAGGTTATAGTGCCCTTAGACCCTACAGAAGGAGCGCGTTATACTGAACCAGTGCGTGACTATGTAGAAAGTGATGATGGCTTTGATCAAATATACAGGATAGTAGCGTGAGATGAGGATTGGTTCAATCCTACATTGGATGGACAAATTGTGTGGTACAGGGACAGATTCTATGCCTCAGATTCAAATGAAGAGCTTGAACAATGGTAGAATAGGCTGCATGAAGTATCTACGCTTCAGTGCAACATTATGACCAAGTCACTGAGATGTGTCTCAGTTGAGGTAAGAAATCTTCTGTATTACAATGGTTTGAATGATGTGGAACTATTTTTGGATGAATTTGAAAGGGAAGTACTGGAAGAACATTGATTCCAGGCAATGGAATTGGCACTGTGTGCTACACCTACCCGTTGTTGGGGTATGCACAAGGAGAGCTTTGCTGGATGGAGAGAATACAGAAGAATGATGAAGTTAAGGTTCAAATGCTAATACTAGAATGATAGAAACATACAATGGGAAGGATGACCCGTGCGATCATTTAGCATGATGGACTAAGGCCTGGGAACAAACACACAACTGGAATGGGTGCATATCTTCCATCATACGCTAGATACAATCCCAATGAACTGGTATCTGAAAGCGGAGCTTCGCCATGGAACGACTAAATGGGACATTTTAAGGGAGAGTGCTCTATTAACCTTCAGCTTTGAGGATGGGTTTGAGAGCATTGATGAGGCACTACAAGAAATTAAAAAAACTATATTTAGAACGCTAAAGGAACCGGTAGAATAGACTTTTCCAGATTGGAGTACAAAGCTGTGCCATGCACTGGAATGTTATAATTTGATTGCTGAAGAAGAAGAGGATGATCCGTGGAATAACACCGTTCCTGAAACTGAAGGACAACACGAGGTCGAAGGACCGAAGGTGGCGAACCTGGACATATCAAAGCCTTTGAAAACTCGACAAGTAAACATTGGGTCTGAAGAAGAACCTAAGTTCATGAAGATAGGAGACTATTGGGATGAAGATACATTTGATAAGGTAGTTGAGCTGCTGCGCGAGTACCAGGACTTATTCCCAACAATTTTTTTCGGATTTGAAATGGATTATCAGATATTTAGGTGCTATGAAGATCACATTGAAACTAGATGCGAAGCCTATTAAGAAATGGCCTGATCGACTGAATCCAAAATATAAGGAGAAGGTGCACTAAGAACTGGATAAAATCCTATAAGCTGATATTATTGAGCTAGTAGAAGAATTAGGTTAGGTAAGCCCAATGGTGGTCCAAAAAAATAAACAGAAGGGTGAAATCTGCATATGCATAAATCTGTGGAAGTTGAATGACACTTGTGTGCATGACCCATTTCTGACACCATTTACTGACGAAGTATTAGATAATGTGGGTGGATAGGAGGCATACTCGTTTACTGATGGTTTTTTGAGATATCATCAAATAAAGATCGTGTCGGAAGATTGAAGAAAAACAACCTTCACGATTTAGTGGGGTTTCTTTCAATATACAATTATGCCATTCAGATTGAAGAACGCACCTGCAATCTTTTCCCGGGTAGTGATTGCAACGTTCAAAGAGTTTATTCATGAGTTCCTAGAGGTATATTTTGATGATTGGACTATATTTGGGTTGGTGAAGCGACATGTTGCAAGTTTGTGCCTCATGTTGGAGACATGTTGAAGGTATCAGATCACGCTAAACTTGAAGAAGTGTATATTCTGTGTACCTTTTAGGATTTTTCTCGGCCACATTGTACGTAAGCAGGGATTGATGGTGGAAATTGCGAATATCGATGTAATTGTGAATTTGGAAGCTCCTAGGAATGTGAAATAGTTGCACGCAACATTGGGACACACTGGGTACTACAGGAAATTTATCAAGGTGTATGCCCAGATAACTGCACCAACGAAGAAATTGTTAAAGAAGGATGTGATGTTTTGTTGGGATGAAAATTGTCAGCGCAACATAGATGTCTTGAATGATAAAATAGTGACAAAGCCTATTTTGGTGTTTCCAGACTGGAAAAAGGAGTTTCATGCGTATGATGTTGCCTCCTGCATTGCGTTAGGAGCAGTTTTAACACAAGAAAGAGAGGGAGAGATTGATCAATCCAATAGCTTTTGTAAGCCGAAATCTATCCAAAGCTGAGAAGATTTACTCCACTATAGAGTGTGAAGGGTTGGCGATGGTCTACGCGCTACAGAAGTTTAGACATTATTTTTGTTGGGCAAACACTTTAAAATGTATACTGATCACTTTGTGCTGAAGTACTTGGTCAATAAGCCTGTGTTGGGGGGGAAGATATGTCGATGGTTACTATTGTTCCAGGAGTATGACTTTGAGGTGATTATGAAGCCTAGAAGGTTGAATGCAGGCATGGTCTATCTATCAAGGAATAAAATAGGAGAGGAACCAAATAGTTTGGAGGAAGGACTGCCAGACATGGATCTCTTTGTGGTGTGCATCGTGAACAATCATTTTGCCAATATTATTCAATTCTTAATGATGGGAAAAACTCTGAAAGCTTATTCCACTCAACAAAACAAGGAGTTAGTAGTTCGTGCTGTAGATTTTTTAGTAATTGCAGGCTATTTATATAAGATGGGGTTGGATGAAATATTGCAAAGATATGTTCTGGAGTTTGAACACGCTAGTATCCTAGTTGAAGCCCATGGAGGAGTGGAAGGAGGTCACTATGCAGGGAAAGAAACTGCTTAGAAGATTTTTCACACTGGGTTATGGTGGCCAACATTACACAAGGATTCTAAGGCATGCTACAAGGTGCGCGATGCTTGCGAATGGACAAGGAAGCCTTCGCGAAGGGATGAATTTCATTTAAATCCCTAAGTTTCATTGCAGGTATTTGAGAAATGGGCCATTAAATTTGTAGGTCCCATACAACCACTAAGAAAGTAGATGGGCACGTGGTATATCATTACCGCAATTTAGTATTTAACCAGGTGGTCAAAAGTGCAACCAGTGAACGATTTCACAGCGGCCAGTACTGTGAAGTTTCTATTCGAGTATGTATTAACAAGGTTTGGTTGCCCTAAGATTTTGATGAGTGATAGGGGTATGCATTTTTTGAATGAAACAATCAGCTTGAAGAATTCCAGGTGTATCATCAGAAGAGCATGCCCTATCACCCATAAGTCAATGGAACGGTGGAAGATTTTAATAAAATTTTGGAGTGTGCATTGACAAAGGTATGCAACACGCAGAGGAATGACTAGGACCTACGCGTACCTACTATGTTATGGGCTTATAGGACAATCTGCAAGAAGTTGACAGGCCAAACGTCATTTAGGTTGGTCTATGGAATTGAAGCAGTAATGTCGATGGAGTATATGGTGCTAAGTTTACAGATTGTAGCCTTGACTGAGATGGCAGACCGCAAGACCTTGGAGGAGTGGCTCACGTAAATCATGGAGTTAGAAGAAAACCGCTTCCTTAGAGGATTTCACCAGAAAGTGCAAAAGGAACGTGAGAAGGCATGGCATGATCGACATATTAAGCTACGCACATTCAAGGTAGATGATTTGGTGTTGTTATATGAAAAGTTTAGGAAGTTTCCAAGAAAGTTTCAAATGCACTGGTTGGGGTTGTATTTTATTAAGGAGATCACAAATGGTGGCGCAGTTCATCTTGTGAAGCTGAATGGAGAACCATCCCCTAGAAAAGTGAAAAGAAGTAGGTTGAAGATGTACACAGGAGATCATGCCCCTGCATGATGACTATATGGAAGTAGGATAGTCTTAGTAATCCAAGCAGTTGCAAGGGATTGCGGGACTATAAACTACACTACTTGACTAGGTGAAACACGTGGTAGAGAGGATGTGCGAAGGTAAAGCTGTGTTGGATGAGTTGTGCCATGGTGGATGGTGTCACGTAGAGGGGCCCAAAAGTAACTGTTGGGGTTACTATTCATGATTTGATGGCCAAAAATCAGTGAAGAGGAGTGGGTAGGCGCTATTTATGATGAAAACCTTTGGAGATATACCACCAAAGATGCTTTTATTATCAGAATTTTTGGCGAACGGTCGGATTTGAATTCAAAACTTCCTATAAATTACGCGTGTTGGTCCAATGAAGAACACTTTGCATTCTCAAAGTTGTTTGGGCGCTTTGTTGTCTGAAGCTTATGAATCGTCAATTCTAGGAAGAGTTCGTGCGCGCCCATCTTTTGCAAACTACACCGCAGTAGCTTGAGAATTTTTCATAGAACGGATGAATGCTACAAACCCCGTAGAAGCTATAAGTTTCGAAGCTGCTATGTCTGACATGTTGGGCCCTGAAAGTTCAAGTATGGAAGCATCAACCCCTGTGCCTACTACGTCAAGGTCATCATGGCCGAAGCAATCTGCCGCAAAAGAGAAGAAATTAGCCACAAAAGAAAATCAAAAGAAGCTGATGCCAGTGAGAATGTCATCGAGGAAGAATCTGGAGGTGTGACAAAAGGAGAAAAAAGAAAAATAGCCAGAGAAAGTGGTTGACTTGGAGAAATAGGAATACCAAGGTGTGGAGGAATTGGATGCCGAAGAAGTCGAGCCTATCTCATGGCTCCCACCGTATATGCCTCCGCGAAAGGGAAAATCAAGGTTACCAAAGACTCCGATTCTGGGAAATTCTCAGTTTCGACCCCCCTGTTCCCTGATCAAGTGGAATTCGAAGGCACACCATTAGCGCAAATTCCTATGCTGAAACTGGAGGATTGGGACCTTGCATACCATGAGAAGTTCCCACATTTGGTGACCAACAAATATATGACGAAGATATACTATGAAGAGACTAGGGTTACATGGTTAAAGCCCATGAAGTGGGTTAGAGGTGTTGAGCAGGCGGGACTGCTGCACATGCTCTATGTGCTGCATTATCACCAATCAACTATCAAAATGGTGTGTGTGTTCCAAATCCTTGCGTTGGTGCAAGAAGGGTGCCTAAGGCTTAGAGATCCCATCCTGATAATTGACATGTTAATCCATTGGATAATGAAGTTGCCATACAAAGGAGTGGACCCTGTCAAGGAGTTTGGAGGGAAAAGTGGGAAAAAGAATTAGTTGATAAGATGAAGACTAAATATGGGCTTGTTAATAAGTCCCGCAGATACTCTATCTGCTCTATTCAGGACCAAGCAATGCAATTCACCACCCAGATTATTGCAGGCAAAATCCAAAGGAAACATGGCTCGGATGAAGTTTTGGTGCTGGTACTATCGATAGTAACCCAGTGCGTGAAGAGTGTTCAATACAACTGGACCAAATATCTATGCAAGGAGTTCCTCGTGAATTATCGGGAAGCTCAGGAAGAAAGCAAGTCATTTCATTATGCCTAGATTTTATTATCTATTGTTTTAGTAGCTTGGAGATTGCCAAAGGTCGGTTAGTTTCCCCCACACAAGGAAGATTTACCCAAGGTAGTGAGGTTTGCTTCATTGTGGACAACATAGGATCTGGAAAGGATCAAGGAGTCAAAGATCTTCTTGATTCTTAGTGGTGCACAGGAGAAAGAACGCACTGCCAAAGAGTAGGCAGAAAAAGAATGTGAGGATACAGAAGAATGCGAAAAGTCGGCCTCACAACACACAGACGAGCAAGAGCTGTCAGAACAGGGAGGAGGTGATGGTGAGAAGTAGAGCACTCCTTTCAATTTAAAAAGGCACAAGTAGGAGCATATTGTTGGATAGAAAAAGAAGCATAAGTCTGATAGGAAGACACACATCAACCCAATGGTGCTGACAAAAGGTGATCTTGATGAACGCAATGAAAAGGTGAGAGACACAATGACTGAGGTGTTGCAATAGTTTGAGCAACAGTATATGCAGACACGGGGAATGTCCAAAAGGATTTGCATGAGCTGCAAATCCAGGCTAGCAGGATTCAAGCAGGCGTCGGGCAAGTGAGTGGGGTGAAAGCGAGCCTGACACAAGGAAGTGGAATAGTGGCAGATCTGGAACAAAATCTAGACCTCAGAGTCATACCATTGCCAGAAGGGTCCATTCATATAGAGTCAAATGAAGATAGCGTTATGATCATCACAGTGAAGGACATGGGGCTGAATTTGGTTGCATTGCCACTCCAGACACTCGAAGCGCTACATCAGGGGGTTTCAGATGAGCTGAGGATTCTAGAGCAGTGTCCCCTCACAGTCATAAGTGATTTTAAGGTCAACAACGAACAAATGTTCGCGAAGAAAACTCAGGTGCTGAAGGAAAAGGAGGAGATGCAGACACGAAGCCAGAGCCCGGAGATAGCAATTGAACAGGATTTCAAGTCAATACCTGAATTAAACATACCAGAAGATGTCGAAGCCTCAACAAAAGTAAGGAAACTGTCTGTCGTGGTACGCGCATCAAAGGACGAACTTAGCAGGGTTACCTTTGATTTCCAGATGAAGATAGTAGAGCTACAGTTGAAGTTGCAGCCGATGACTCCACCAGAGGTTTGGGAGCAACGCAGAGCAACAATTAAGGAAAATATGAGCACATTGGATACCACAGTCAATGAATGCGCTATGATGTTCAATGCAGTAATGGAATTATGGAAAAATCTATAGGAGGACCCAAACCTACGGAAGATGAACACTAATGTCTACGAGACAACAGAAGTATGATGAGGTCCGAACGACTATGTGCAACGCCTCGCTAAGCTATAGGAAGGAAAGAATATGCAAGCACAGGTGAAAGAGTTGTAGATGAAAGAGGCCCTTCTTAAGTCTAGATTATAGCCGTGGATACAGGATGCTTGTCAACCTACTCTGTCACTTGAAGAAAAGCTAAAGGTGCTGCAACAGACATAAAGGACTATGTGCCTAGCAGTAGAGGGCCCTGTTATGCTCCTATACCAATAGGTGTCATATTTCATGATTGACTTGATGAGCTCTGTAATATGTTCATACCTTTTCTTGTTGCAAAGGTTTTCCATATTGTCAAAAATTCAAAAAAATAAAAAAATGTAAAGAGGGTATACCCTAAAAGAAAAATCAAAGGGTAAAAAGAATAAAATGGTCAAAAAAAAATGAGAAGAAATGAACCCCAAACAAAAATAGACCAGGAAAGTGTGCAAGTCTAAATGCCACTACTTTTTTATTTTCTGTAATAAGAAATTGTGTGCAACTTGTTAATCTTATGCCAAAATTGATGAAGAGTCAAACTGTTCAAACTTGGCTCATTCATTTTTCAATTTCATGATGTAGATAGAGAATAAAATCTGACCAAACTGTTTAATTTTGGCAGATAAGTAGATAGGTAGAGTGAATAAAAGGAGCTCAACATTTTAATCTGAGCCCTTGGATGTAATAAGGTTAGAATTAGATAGACTTCCATATATAAAAGAAAAAGGGTGATAAGGGTTTGCCAGTCTAAGTGCACCCTAATAAAGAAGAAGAAATGTTAGGCTAAAGTAGGTAGGGTAGGTAGATGATGTTGCATAATGATACTTGTGATGAAAAATGCTTCTAAATTTGTTGATCTTTACATTCCTCACCAGTGCAAGGCATACAAAACACTTGATGCAATTCAAGCAAGGCAAGGATAAATAACTAACTTCCATTCACATTCTCCCCTAAATGTTTCACTGATTCCCCCTAAAAGTATTAAGGACTTTGAAAATAAAAGGGGCTTAGAGCATTTCTCTGACTTCTGAAGGGACCGGACCCTCGGCCCAATGATCTAAAAGCCTAAGTACTCACCATCCATCATTCATTTAATTTCATAAATTTTTCCTAAGTAAAAAACTTATTTTACTTAGGAAATGCATAATGTCACCTAAAAAATCCCTTTTCCCACTTTAGCCTAAGTTTTAAATGTAAATGCCTAACATTTTAACTTGGTGCTTATCATTTTGTTTCATATTAACTTTAATAGTTATTATATAATTCCCGACGAAATCATTTACCCCTCCTGTATTATGTAATTATATTAAAAATCCCCACATTTTATGTAATTCTCGCCCCGAAGGTATATAACCATTATATAGTTAAAACAAGAACTAATAAGTTTATTTGAAACTTATTAAGAACCTTTCCCTGCCGCACTAAAGGGATTAATTAACCATTTGGGTTAATTAATAACCTATCCATCAACAAATAAAATTGGCCCCGATACGATTAAACCATGTTTTATTGTGATGGGCCCCACTACATAACTCCCCACCATCTCCAAAGCCCATCAGCCACCCGATCATTGCATTCCCATCCTACGGTCAACGGAGATATTGCGACCTCCCTTCCCACCTCGTTTTAACCCGCGATCACCCGACGGTTTTCCACCATACCCTCGCCACGCGTCGCCCGCTCCATATGCTCGCTCGCCCTCCATTCAAAACCGCCTAGCCCCAAAAGCGGTGCGACGCTTACCGCTTACCACCCTTCCGCATAACGACAACACATCCCATCACACTGACATCATCCACCTATTAAATGCCAATAATCCTCGCCAAACCGAATTTCGTTAAATAAACGATAAAAACATCATTTTCACCATTATCCACTGCAAACTGTGCTCCATGCAAACTAACGTTCAGTCAACTGTCCAAGCATTCAGCCCACCACCTGGCCAAGGAAATGTAGCGTCGTGCTCTGCAGTCCGCCAACCAACCTGCAATTACACATCTTTCCTCTTTAATCCAGGTATTTATCTGTTTTACCCTGTAAACCTGCAATTTCAGTTTCCACCCAAAATTCTACCAACGAAAGCCAAAATTCAAGTTAAAGACAATCTGTAATTACCCTAAAAGACCCAAAAACTGTTGTTTAGTCCATTTTTTCCACAGAAAGCCCCAATTCCAGTTTGAATACACAATAACCAAACATGGAAACTCCCATAGCCCTGAATGTCGCGCCCATTAATGCTCCTCACAAAGAATTAGATTATCTACCTCTTGCAGATAAATATTTTCAGATAAAATATTTATTTGGTGACAGGAACTATCTTCAGGCCTTCTGCAAAGTCAAAGATAGCTATTTAAATAAGTCTGACATTTTTGGACTGTGGGAATATAATCTTCCCATGTATTTCCTCCCCTCAGTCCATGTTTTCCCAGAAATAATTCATCATTGTTGTGCTAACTATGACCCTGTCCATAGAGCAGTTATGTCCCCATCCCAAACTGTCCTTTTTCCCATAACTACTAAGTCCATTAATGAAATGATACAGTTCCACTCCACTGAGCCCCTTGCTCCTCTTTCCATGGGGTATCTACTTGAAAAAGCATCTCAATTGCCCACATCAGAGATAAGCTGTATTGCTCAGACCTTCATGCTACCAAAGCACCAACCTAAAGGTCCACCTCCTTATCTGCAGACTTTTTTCACTGACACTGGCAGACTCATTGTTGAAATGATATCCCTGATCATGGGATTCAATTCCAGTGAATATGTTGATGACATCACCTTAGTTTTACTATCAATCTTTACTCTACGCCAGCCCCCTGCTATCAAATATGACTATGCCACTTTCATTGCCAATAAAATCCATGATCAATTCATAAGTTTAGATAGGGAAGGATTCTTCAAATATACTTCTTTTATATACCATTTTTTGTTGTAGCATCAGCCAGATAGCTTTTCTTTCCCCATCAGGAAATTAGACTCAAAAGGAAATCGAAGGTCCGTGATTTTTTGGAGTTCCATCTTTCATAATACCAGTGTGTCCCCTTATACTTATAATGAGTTCATTGACTGGTTTGTACATCCAGAAACTGCTTTATTGATAGGAGTTTCCCCTCCTAGGATCACTGGTGACATGAAGAAGATTCAGCAGCTCTCTAAACAGTACAGGATAGGTGACTGGTACCTATATCAAAATCACATAGAAATCAGAATTTATGGGTGTGAACTTTGCCCTTTCAAATTACCCAAAAATGTGCCCATTAGATTATTGGCACTAGAATATTTTAGATATCTTATAAATGCAGACTTAGTCCATTTTTGTAGCACAAAGAAAAAGGCTCAGCTAAGAATCAAGAACCAGTAAGGCCCTTTTGTCATCAATTCTAGGGATGCATGGCAAGAAGCTGAAAAGATTTTAGAATACCACCTTAGATTGAAGAAAAAATTTTGGTGGGTGCCATATGACCCAAATAGTTTCATATGTGACAGAAGGAAAAAAAACAGGCTATCAGTTTATATACATCATAGGATCCCAAAAATTGAACAGTTTGCAAATCAGGATGAATGGGTAGAAGGGACCCTAATAGAAGAGATTAGTGAACAGGAAAAGATGGAAAATGCTATGAGAGATCTTGAGAAAACCCTTGACCTGGATTCTTTTGGGCAGGTATTTTTCAAGCTATCTCAAGGGCCAGAAAAGGGGGCATCCAGTGCTGGAACTTCTCAACAGCCTCCACCAGAAGTCAACATACCAGCCACAGGCACACCTAAAGGGAAGGAAGTAGAGACCACAGAACAGCCCACAATGATAGATCAGCTTGGAAAGTCCAAAGAACAGGGTCAAGAACCAACTCCTCCACCTCAAACTAAAATAGTAGAAACTCCAGTTTTGCAAACTCCTCTAAATGAGGAAAGAGGCAAAAATAGGGACAGGGAAACCACTACTCCTGCCAGTGGACCCATGGAACCGCCTAGGACTAAAAGACAAAGATTGAATCCTATGTCAAAAGAGGAAATGTTAAAAGAGACTATAGACAGCCATAGAGGAAAAAGGGAAGTGAGTCAGCAAACTTCTCCACTGGGAGAAACATCTCTTAGCTCATAAAGGAAGGAGCTAGAAAGATAGCACAATGTAGAAGTATCATCCACTAGACCACAAAGCAAACAGGCCTCAGACATTAAGAAGACATTTACAGAGATAAAAGTTAGGAATGATCAAGTAAGGCTTCAAATTTACAATTAGTATCTGAAGATGGCCCCCTCAAACCAGCAAAGATTAATGTCAGCTTATGATATTAAAGAAGGCAAAATGTTAATTAGTTATTTTAAGCCAAAGGTGCAACAACCTCAGTCAACAGCAGATTACATCAGAACAAATTTGGAGGTCCTAGCCAAAGATATTCATCCTATGGAACAAATTTAACTTCACAAGAAAACTGGGGAAATGGTCTATTCCACACTGACTGACAAAGCAATAATGGCCCACAAGCTACAAAAATTCCTTGGATAATACAACTGCTTAATTTCACTTGGAAAAAGCCTCCTCCCTAGCCAAGGATAACAAAATCAAATCATTAGAAGAAATCATCATTGGATTGGGACATGATCCCAAAGATGCTAAAGGCATACAGGCTCTGATCAAAAAGTAAGAATAGGACATTGTTGCCCTGAGGAAACAGCTGAAACTGCATCCTTCAAGGCATCCTCAAACAGCAGAAGTTGTACAACAGAAATCAGAAGAAGATATCATGGACCTGCTCCTGAAACTTAATGAAAGATTGGATGATACAGAGCAGGCATTAAAGAAATAACTGAAGGAAAAGCAGGGAGAGTCGACCTCCCAGCGTCCTAAAGTAATTCCTACAAGTACATCAACAGTAGTCCCTTTTGTACTTGGAACAACATTGGCTCCAAACATCCCAATAGGCACAACAGAGGTGATTACAGGCACATCAACATCATGAACAACATCAGGCAGCAGTACTAATATGAGGACTGAAGAATTGATAAAGGCCATGGAAGAACTGAAATTACAAGTTACAGAATTAAAACAAGCAAAAGAACGATTGGCTAATTTAGAAAAGAAATATGATGCCTCAAAAATAAATGTTGCAGAAAAAACCAGGGAGATTAAAGCCTTAGAAAGGAAAGTTAAAACATTAGAACAAGAGCTCACTTTTGACAAGCCTCTAGCAGAGATCAAGAAAATCCTTTGGGCCAACATCATTCAATCTATAAATGATGTGTGGGCATTTATCCAAGTGATTTATGAACAGATTGATTTAGTAAAAGCAACACATGGAGAAATTCAAAGAACAAGAGCAGAGTTAGGTCAAATGCATGAACAAGCCAACATGCTTATACATTTTTTGAATAACAAAATAGGGAACAACTGGAAGCACTTGGCATCCCAGACAGGAATGATACTATTTTGGAAATCAAAAGGGTGTTAACTAAAAGAACTTTGATGCAGAATCTAGAAATAAGATGTCAAGATATGCAGGTGGAAATCAATTACTTTATGGAGAAGTTCAAAGTTTTGTAGAATAAAGGGCTACCAAGTCCTTTGGCCATCAATGATAGATTAATGAAGCACATTGAGTATGTAGATAAATTGAATAAGTATGCTGGAGATCAAGCTAGTTCATCAACAAGAGAATCAGGAACAAAAGCACTTCCCACAGGTCGAGTTCTCTATGATAGCTTGGAGAACTTATTCTATATTGAACATGAGGTAAAGCACTTGTTTCAACTCCAGCCTAATTTTTTCAGATATACAGAAACTGATGAGACTCTGAGGAAACTTCAGAAACACAGATTGCCAGAGCAAAAATGGTGGGAAGACATATTGAGAACTTTGTAAATTTACCTTTGGGAAAATGTAAATTTTGGGCTTTACCATAGCAAGATGAATAAAGATGAAAAGGGTGAAACAGGTCAAAGTGTATCAGAACAGGTGAAAAGTATTGGTCAAAACAAGGCAGCCAACACAGAGTTACTAAAGAGGACAACAACAAGCCAAATGAAAGGACATGCCTCCAGCACATTCAGCAATAATAGGAATAGCACATCATCAGTTCACCTTTCTCCTATCTTCGAGACTAAGTGTCTCTATTTTTCTGTAAAAATAATTAGTCATCACTAGAATATATCTCACTCTATTATGAGATATTTTTGTAGAGATTTTTTGTATAAATATCCCCTCAATTGGAGTATTGAGGGTGGATTCTTAGACATGGTTGTAACATTGACTATCTTGGAATAAAGTGTTGTTTGGACCAACTTTGTGTATTGCTGGATGAAGAATTGGAGCTAAGGACTTTTCTCAGAATTCTTGAATCTAACATCGGGTCAATAAGTTCATCTATACCTTGTGTTTTACAGTTTTCCTTGTTTAAAATATCATCTATGTTTCACATCTGAATGATAAATGAAAAAAATGACTCAGAATTTACTTAATTGCACTCTATTTTCATTCGTTATTATTCCCAATGTTTTCTTCTAAACTAGTATAAACAGTGAATTCTTGATTGCTCATGTTTCCTAGTTTTTCCTTTTAATCATTTAGTGAAGAATTCTTAATTGCTCTTTACTGATGGTTAGTCATATTCTGCTCATTTAAAGTATGTTAAAGGATTCTTAGTTTCCCTTTAACCCTTTAAGCCCATTCCATCTTTCAGTCTCTAGTTGTTCCCTGTTTGATTACCTTGATCTATTAAACCATCCTTTATGAAGAAACCAAGTCCAGTTAAGCCATTTTCTTTGACTGCATCAGCCCAATGGACTAAGCTACTCAGTCTTACCCCTTTGCTACTGAATCCCACCACCCAAACTCAAACAAAACCCCCAAACTTCACAACTAACCTAATATCTTTTAAAAACCAAGCTAAATCATAAAGCGAGATCCCTCTCTGAGTACAGATTGGCTAGAATCTGTACTTAAAAGTTGGTTTTTGGTTACCTCGGACCCCTTTCCTCTTCCCAACAACTTCTAGGAAAATCTGAGTGATAACATAGTGACGACTCCACTAGGGACCTGAACATTTTGTTTGTTACTATTGTTTACTTTATAAACTACAGACGGAGCTTGAAGTTAGCTAGGTAGCCTATGAAATGCTCTTGCTTTGCAATTGCAAAAGTAAATGAATGCTGCTTCAGTCTATCTCCGGTCTAGTTTATGGATTGAACACCTAGTTTCAAATTCTTGATCAGTTCCTTTTATCCAATAAGTCTCTAAGAAAGTTCAAATCCCATATCTAAAAGCTTTTTAAAGAAACTGTAAGAAGTTGTTTTGCCCAACCCATTTGGAGAAAAAACCCAGAAATACACCTAGAAACCTGGGTTCAGAAAGGACTCATTACACCAAAGCTAACCCTGATCCAAATCCACCCCCTGTGTTCAAAAACCCTAATATGATCCCTAGGATTCTAAGGAGACAAAATAGCCAAGAAAGTTCTGCTAGTTCACGGCCTTTATACAGATCAATATCCTGTCCAGTGAAGTGGATTTACCTTGAGGAAGAACCTTTTGATGAGTGGTTTGAGACCTCTTTATATGTAACTTTTTCTAAATTTGGGTTAGCCCACACAGTTCATGATCCTTTATTCACCGAAAATTTACAACTTGAAGTTGTCACTTCACATCTTGACAGACATTTGCAAAATTCCATTCAATTTGAACTTACCTTTGTAGAAACATCAAACATTTGTGTGATCACTTCAGCCTCTCCAAGTTCATCTCAACCCCAAGTTACCCCTTCCACCCCTCCATCTACAACTCACATTCCCATTATTATCCATGCTCAACCATCTGTCACATCTACCCTTCCAGCCATGGCAAACAGATACACTCCTTTGCACTTACCTGCCAATTTGATGGTTCTGGTACTTACACTGCATAACAACATACTAAAAAGATGAGAAACTACTTTGAGATATATGAAGTTGATGCTGATGATGTTAGAATGAGAATATTTGTTCAAAGTTTAACTGAAGATGTTAGGACATGGTTTAGAGCCCTCCCTGCAAACAGTATTAATGATCTGCAATCTCTTTATCAGATATTCTTGAACATATGGGAAAAGAAGAAAGACCGTCTCCATATTTTGTCAGAGTATGAAAATTTGAAGAGGGGAACACAAGAAACTGTACAAGATTATTGTACTAGGTTTAATAATGTTTACAATGATATCCCCCAAAACCTTAGACCTCCTCCAGATTTGGCATTAATCAAATTCCCTGATAGATTTGATCAGATATGGCATACCAACTTAGGGAAAGAGCTTATCGAACCCTAGAAGAGATGCAAAGCATAGCTGTTAGCATTGAAACTAACCTAATATGCAAACGAGCTAAAGTTAGAGCTGAAAGGAGGATACCTTTGAAAGAATAACCTTCAGCCTTTGAACAAAAACTTGATGCTATTATCAAAGGTATGGAGAGATTAGGAGATAGAGTAGAGACAATAAAAAAGAATTCCCCTTGGGATGGACAACCTAGCAACACTGGGAGAAATCCAAATTTCAGGAAGAACCAAAATCAGAATACTGGGAAGACTGGCCCTGATCAAAACCTTAGGCCCCCTTTCCAGGAAAATTTTGCTAAAGCCTCCACTTATGATGAACCAACAGAAGAGACCCAAATCAATTTGATGGGACTCAACAATGGAGAACAAGTTTTCTTGACCCAAGATGATCAAGAAGCCTATGTTCTAAAACAATTCCAAACTCAGTCAGGTGAATCATTTGAATTTAGGGAGGGATATGATACTGCCATTTACGAAGTCCATAAACAGTACAATATGAGGAGCAGAAGAATAGATGTCCCTGAAACTAATAAACAAAAAGCCACCAAGCAGCCTAACAAAGGTAAGGCCAATAATATCCCTATACATATTCTGTCCAGAACAGACCCTAACCCATCTAAACCCATTATTGAACATGTGTCCGATAATCAACCCCATAATAGACAACTTTCCACTTCTATTCCCTCTAAAGGAAACATGGAAAAACCTCCAGAAGTTGATGTGGAAACAAATTCAGCCCATAACCCCACTCTTGAAAAGGAGAGAAGCACAGAGAACACAGATGAAAAAGAGAATCTAGCTGTTCAGAATGCAAGAACTCAGTCTGAAAAGCCTTTTAATATGGAAGCTGAAGTAGGCAAATTAAAAATAGTTGTTCCACTGTCTGAACTAGCTAAACATGATGTCTACAGAAGCCAAATTAACAAGTCACTCAAAATCTCGATTAATGAAGATTCAGTAAATGTTTTTGATGATCATCCCGAATTGATTTTTGGCCCTGAAGTGAATGGGAAATCAGTAGATGGAGGAATCCCTCCTTTCTATGTAAGTCTGAATATACATGATAAAATACTTCATAATTCCATTTTTTATTATGGTGCCTCTCATAACTTAATGCCTAAATCTGTAATGGAGAAGTTGGACTTAGACATCACCAAACTATATAAAGACCTCTTTTCCTTTTATTCAAGTCAGGTTAGAAATTTAGGTTTAATCAAAGACTTATATGTGTCACTAGTTCAATATCCTGCCAAAACAATTCTAATGGACATAGTAGTAGCTGACATTCCACTGAAGTATGGCATGTTATTGTCTAGGTCTTGGGGTGCAAAACTTCAAGGATCTCTACAACTTGACATGTCTTATGCCACTATTTCAGTATTTGTTCAACCCAAGAAACTATACAAAGAAACCTTAATGAAATACGTTGTAAGTAGTTAGGAGAAACCCCAAAATTTCCCTTTCTACTCAGTTCACTCTGATATGGACTCTTTTATTCTCTACAATGCTGAAATTGATCCTTTAACTGAATCGAAAGTTTTAGCAGAACCAAAAGAAATTGCAAATGATAAATCTAGTGTTCAAATACATGAAATTTCTGAAAAGAATGAGACATCAGAAACCCTGGAGAAAACAAAAGAAAGCGAAGAACCAAATCTCCCTATTAAACAAATTCCTAAGACTGTTGACACCAATTATGAACACAAAATTCTCTGGCACTTAGAATTTGATAATTCAGTTAACAAATTAGGAGCAGGAGCAGGAGTCTGGGTGCATAATCTGGAAAACGACCATGCTGAAGGCCATGCCTACAAATTAAACTTCAGATGCACCAACAATATGGCAGAATATGAATCACTGTTGCTAGGTATTAAACTGGTTAAGAAATTAGGGTGTTTGTCTTAGGAGATTTTGAGTTAATAGTTCAACATATTAAAGGATAGTATTCAACAAATGATCCTAGACTGAAGTATTACAGAGATACAGTGATAGAGATTCTCAACACATTTTTGGAAACTAAGCTTGCCAAAATCCCAAGAAAACATAATTTGCAAGCTCATAGTCTGGCAATGTTTTCCAGCACCTGCAAGTTACCATTTGAACCTAATCATCAGTTCACAGCTGAGATTAGACATAGGCCAGCTATACCTAACAATTTGAAAAACTGGCAAGTGTTTGATGGTGATAAGCAGATTAACAATTTTTTAACCTTAGATGAGGAATTTTGTAACATAAACATAGATGTAGATATAGTAAATAAATTTGATCAAACCAACAAGATAGAAATAGACATTTCAGCAAAAAGTGCAACTCAAATGCTTCACCCAACCAAGTTTACAAACAGAAAATGCAGGGACTTCAAGAGATGGATATTGATGAAATTTTTGAAGGAGAATCTGAAGTAATCAATTTAAAGGACAATCATTTGCATAAGGGATTAACACCTTTGGAAGATCTTTCTGACTTCAATGATATTCCTAAGAAACCCAAGATGCAACCCTTAAGAGAAGATATTGAGGACTATAATTTGGGAACTTAGGATGATCCTAAAATATTGAAGTTATCTAAATCTTTTCCCCCTGATCAAAAACTCAAATATGTTGAGCTAATGAGAGAGTTCCAGGATGTTTTTGCCTGGAGTTATGAAGACCTGAAATCTTATGACACCTCCATAATTCAACAGACAATGCTTCTGAAGGAAAACCAAAAGCCATTCAAGCAAAAGCTTAGAAGAATTAATCCTGTACTTTTGCCCTTAATTGAAAAAGAAATCAAACAAATGTATGAAGCAGGAATAATTGCTCCTATCAGGTTTTCAGAGTGGGTGCCTAATTTAGTACCCACTAGGAAGAAAACTGGAGAAATCAGATTATGTGTCGATTAAAGGAATGTTAATAAAGTTTCTCTGAAGGAAAATTAGCCTTTGCCCAAGATGGATCACATTTTACAGAGGGTGGTAGGAGCCTCTAGGATTTCACTCTTGGATGGGTTCTCAGACTATAACCAGATTCTAGTTCATCCTGATGACCAGGAAAAGACTGCATTTACAACACCATGGGGTGTATTCAAATATGTTAAAATTCCATTCGGACTTAAAAATGCAGGGGCGACCTTTCAGAGGGCAATGGACATAGCGTTTGCAAAGGAAATTCATGATTTTCTGGTTATATATCCAGATGACCTGACTGTTTTTCTAAATCAGATCAAAAACAATTGGATCATCTGAGACAAGTATTATTGAAATGTAGAAAATATGGTATTTCCTTAAATCCTAAGAAGTCATTGTTTGGTCTAGAGGAAGGCAAATTTTTAGGCCATATCATCTCCAAAGAAGGCATCAGAATTGACCCTGCTAGAATAGAAGCTATTCTGCAAATACCCCATCCTAGAAATGTTAAAGAACTTCAAGCTTTCCTAGGACAGATCAATTTTTTGAGAAGATTCATATCTAATTTAGCTGAATTAATTAGATTTCTTAATAATATGTTGAAAAAGGATTCTAGTATTAGTTGTATAGTTAAAGCCAAGCAAGCTTTTGAGGAAATTAAAATGGCTTTGACTAGAACACCGTTCCTTACAAGTCCAAAGTTTGATAGAGATTTCATAATATTTTCCTTTGCATTAGAACACACCATAGTTGTTGTTTTACTACAAAAGGATGATCAGGGATGTGAAAAACCAATAGCCTTTTTTAGTTAAGCACTTTGGGATGCACCACTAAAATATAAAATCATGGAAAAACAAGCTTTTGCTTTGGTGAAAGCTATTAAAGACTTTAGAGTCTACATATTGTATTCCCATGTAATAGCCTATGTGCCAAAAGCTGTTGTCAAAGACATCTTAACTCAAGATGGAAGTGAGAGCAAACGAAGTAAATGGATTGCTGCTATATTGGAATATGATATTGAAATTAGACCTACAAAGCTTATAAAAGGACAGGGATTGATTAAACTCATGACTGAAACAAATTGCCAAGCCCTATACATTAATGAACTGGATAATGAACAGGAGATGGCGACTCCACAAATCAGCCAAGCCTTCTTAGGTTCACCATGGTATGTTGATATAACTTATGTACTATTAAACCTACAGGCTCCTCCAGGGTTATCCAAGACAAAGAAAAGGTGTTTAAAGCTGAAAGCTGCAAAATTTTATATATTAGATAATGCTTTATTTTGGAAAAATCATGAAGGTATTCTATTGAATTGTTTAGTAAAAGAAGAAGCTGACAAGGTTCTCCAAGAATTTCATGTAGGAGACTGTGGTGGTCACCTTTACTAGAAGGAAACTGTAGACAAAATCCTAAGGGATGGATTTTATTGGCCAACCTTGTTCACCAATGTAAATAAATTTGTCACTGCTTGCCATAAATGCCAAATTTTTTAGGGCAAGAGAAAACTACTACCTCTACCCCTGAGACCAATCTCCACCAAAAAACTCTTTCAACAATGGGGCTTAGACTTCATTGGAGAAATCCATCCTCCATCTTCTGGCCAACATAAATGGATTCTCACTGCCACAAATTATTTCACCAAATGGATAGAAGCCATTCACTCTAGACAAGCCAATGATACTATGATTATAGGTTTCTTAGAAACCAACATATTGTCTAGATTTGGCTATCCTCAGAAGATCATACCTGATAATGATGCTGCCTTTAAATACAAGAAAATGATAAGTTTCTGTAATAAATACCAAATCACTCTAAGCCATTCCACGGCCTATTACCCTCAAGGTAATGGTCTAGCTGAGTCTTCCAATAAAAGCCTAATTAATATCATTAAGAAATTATTGGAAGAAAACAAGAAAAACTGGCACAAGAAACTTACCAGTGCACTGTGGGCAGACAGACTTACTACAAATAAATCCATTGGGACTAGTCCTTATGAATTATTCTATGGTATGGAGGTTGTATTTCCTTCATCCTTAGGAGTCCGAGTAATGAAACTGCTTCAGGAAGCTCAAGTGGAACCCAATGACATTCAAAGGAGAATAAATAAAACCATCCATTTGCAGCAGACCAGAGAGGAAGTATATCAGAGATCTCAAGTGGTACAAGAGAAACTTAAGAAAATATTTGATAAAAGAACCAAGGCAGAGGACTTCTACATTGGAGACAAAGTTTTAAGATGGGATTCCAGGAGAGAGGACAAGGGAAAACATGGTGGAAATGACCTTTTGTTATCCATGCTTTACAAGGGAACAATACCTACTATCTCAAAAACTTGGATGACACAAAAATAGAAGAAGGACCAGTTAATGGTCGGATGCTGAAGCATTACTATGATCCCACTTTTTAATGTATTCTGATTCTAACATGTAAATACTATATCATTGGTAATGTCACAGTTTGGATTGGATGGTAACTTGCTGAAGTTGAAGCCCGGAGAGAAGGCCCTAAGCTTCAGAAGGATTATTGTTATACATACAATAAATAAACCAACAGAAGAATATTTCAGAGCACAGTCAAAGTTATTCAAAGGCCATCTAACCTACTGTTCTTGACTTTCCACCAGGAAAAGCCATCCCAAAGTGGAGCCAGTGTTATGCTCCTATCCAATAGGTGTCATATTTCATGATTGACTTGATGAGCTCTGTAATATGTTCATACCTTTTCTTGTTGCAAAGGTTTTCCATATTGTCAAAAAATCAAAAAATTTAAAAAATGTAAAGAGGGTATACCCTAAAAGAAAAATCAAAGGGTAAAAAGAATAAAATGGTCAAAAAAATTGAGAAGAAATGAACCCCAAACAAAAATACAATAGGAAAATGTGCAAGTCTAAATGCCACTACTTTTTCATTTTCTATAATAAGCAATTGTGTGCAACTTGTTAATCTTATGCCACAATTGATGAAGAGTCAAACTGTTCAAACTTGGCTCATTCATTTTTCAATTTCATGTTGTAGATAGAGAATAAAATCTGACCAAACTGTTTAATCTTGGCAGATAAGTAGATAGGTAGAGTGAATAAAAGGAGCTCAACATTTTAATCTGAGCCCTTGGATGCAATAAGGTTAGAATTAGATAGACTTCCATATGTAAAAGAAAAAGTGTGATAAGGGTTTTCCAGTCTAAGTGCACCCTAATAAAGAAGAAAAAATGTCAGGCTAAAGTAGGTAGGGTAGGTAAATGATATTGCATAATGATACTTGTGATGAAAAATGCTTCTAAATATGTTTATCTTTAATTTCCTCACCAGTGCAAGGCATACATTACACTTGATGCAATTCAAGAAAGGCAAGGATAAATAACTAACTTCCATTCACATTTTCCCCTAAAGATTTCACTAATTCCCCCTAAAAGTATTAAGGACTTTGAAAATCAAAGGGGCTCAGAGCATTTTTCTAACTTCTGGAGGGACCGGACCCTCAGCCCAATGATCTAAAAGCCTAAGTACTCACCATCCATCATTCATTTTGTTTCATAAATTTTGCCTAAGTAAAAAACCTATTTTACTTAGGAAATGCATAATGTCACCTAAAAAAGCCCTTTTCCCACTTTAGCCTAAGTTTTAAATGTAAATGCCTAACATTTTAACTTGGCGCTTATCATTTTGTTTCATATTAACTTTAACAGTTATTATATAATTCCCGACGAAATCATTTACCCATCCCGTATTATGTAATTATATTAAAAATCCCCACATTTTATGTAATTCCCACCCCGAAAGTATATAACCATTATATAGTTAAAACATGAATTAATAAGTTTATTTGAAACTTATTAAGAACCTTTCCCCGCTGCACTAAAGGGATTAATTAACCGTTTGGGTTAATTAATAACCTATCCATCAACCAATAAAATTGGCCCCGATATGATTAAACCATGTTTTATTGTGCAGGACCTGCTGCATAACTCCCCGCCATCTCCAAAGCCCGTCAGCCGTCCAATCATTGCATTCCCATCTAACGGTCGACAGCGATATCACGACCGCCCTTCCTACCTCATTTTAATCCACGATCACCTGGCGGTTTTTCACCGTACCCCCGCCATGCATCGCCCGCTCCATATGCTCGCTTGCCCTCCTTTCAAAACCGCTTAGCCCCAAAAGCGGTGTGACGCTTACCGCTTACCACCCTTCCGCATAAAAACAACACGTCCCATCACACTGACGTCATCCGCTTATCAAATGCCAAAAAGCCCCACCAAACCGAATTTTGTTAAATAAACGATAAAAATGTCATTTTCACCATTATCAACTACAAATTTTGCTCCATGCAAACTAACGTTCAGTCGACTGTCCAAGAATTCAGCCCACCACCCGGCCAAGGAAATCCAGCGTCGTGCTCTGCAGTCTGCCAACCAACCTGCAATTACACAGTTTTCCTCCTTAATCCAGGTATTTATCTGTTTTACCCTGTAAACCTGCAATTTCAGTTTCCACCGAGAATTCTACCAGCAAAAGCCAAAATTCGAGTTAAAGACAGTCTGTAATTACCATAAAAGACCCCAAAATTGTTGTTTAGTCCATTTTTTCCACAGAAAGCCCCAATTCCAGTTTGAATACACAAGAACCAAACATGGAAACTCCCATAGCCCTGAATGTCGCGCCCATTAATGCTCCTCACAAAGACTTAGATTGTCTGCCTCTTGTAGATAAAGATTTTCAAATAAAAGATTTATCTGGTGACAGGAATCATCTTCAGGCCTTCTGCCAAGTCATAGATAGCTATTTAAATAAGTCTGACATTTTTGGACTGTGGGAATCTAATCTTCCCATGTATTTCCTCCCCTCAGTCCATGTTTTCCCAGAAATAATTCATCATTGCTGTGCTAACTATGACCCTTTCCATAGAGCAGTTATGTCCCCATCCCAAACTATCATTTTTCCCATAACTTCTAAGTCGATTAATGAAATGATACAGTTCCACTCCACTGAGCCCCTTGCTCCTCTTTCCATGGGGTATCTACTTGAAAAAGCATCTCAATTGCCCACATCAGAGATAAGCCGTATTGCTCAGACCTTCATGCTACCAAAGCACCAGCCTAAAGGTCCACCTCCTTATTTGCAAACTTTTTTCACTGACACTGGCAGACTCATTGTTGAAATGATATCCCTGATCATGGGATTCAATTCGAGTGAATATGTTGATGACATCACCTTAGTTTTACTATCAATCTTTACTCCAGGACAGCCCCCTGCTGTCAAATATGACTATGCCACTTTCATTTCTAACAAAATCCATGATCAATTCATAAGTTTGGATAGGGAAGGAATCTTCAAATATACTTCTTTTATATACAATCTTTTGTTGTAGCATCAGCTAGACAACTTTTCTTTCCCCATCAAGAAATTGGACTCAAAAGGAAATCGAAGGTCTGTGATTTTTTGGAGTTCCATCTTTCATAATACCAGTGAGTCCCATTGTACTTATAATGAGTTCATTGACTAGTTTGTACATCCAGAAACTACTTTATTGATAGAAGTTTCCCCTCCTAGGATCACTGGTGACATGAAGAAGATTCTGCAGCTCTCTAAACAGTACAGGATAGGTGATTGGTACCTATATCAAAATTACACAGAAATCAAAATGTGTAGGTGTGAACTTTGCCCTTTCAAGTTACCCAAATATGTGCCCATGAGATTATTTGCACTAGAATATTTTAGACAGCTTATAAATATAAACTTAGTCCATTTTTGTAGCACAAATAAAAAGGCTCAGCTAAGAATCAAGAACTAGTAAGGCCCTTTTGTCATCAATTCTAGGGATGAATGATAAGAAGCTGAAAAGATTTTAGAAGACCACCTTATATTAAAGAAAAGTTTTTGGTGGGTGCCATATGACCCAAAAAGTTTCATATGTGACAAAAGGACAAAAAACATGCTATCAGTTTATATACATCATAGGATCCTAGAAATTGAACAGTTTGCAAATTAGGATGAATGGGTAGAAGGGACCCTAATAGAAGAGATTAGTGAACAGGAAAAGATGGAAAATGCTATGAGAGATCTTGAGAAAACCGTTGACCTAGATTCTTTTGGGAAAGTATTTTTCAAGCTATCTCAAGGGCAAGAAAAGGGGGCATCCATTGCTAGAACTTCTCAACGGCCTCCACCAGAAGTCAACATACCAGCCATAGGCACACCTAAAGGGAAGGAAGTAGAGACCACAAAACAGCCCACAATGACAGATCAGCCTAGAAAGTCCAAAGAATAGGGTCAAGAACCAACTCCTCCACCTCAAACTAAAACAATAAAAATTCCAGTTTTGCAAACTCCTCTAAATGAGGAAAGAGGCAAAAAGAGGGACAGGGAAACCACTACTCCTGCCAATGGACCCATGGAACAGCCTGGGACTAAAAGATAAAGATTGAATCCTCTGTCAGAAGAGGAAATGTTGAAAGAGACTATAGACAACCAGAGAGAAGAAAGGGCAGTGAGCCAACAAACTTCTCCATTGGGAGAAACATCTCTTAGCTCACAAAGGGAGGAGCTAGAAAGACAGAACAATGTAGAAGTATCATCCACTAGACCACAAAGCAAACAGGCCTCAGACATTAAGAAGACATTTACAAAGATAAAAGCCAGGAATGATCCAGTAAGGCTTCAAATTTACAATCAGTATCTGAAGATGGCCCCCTCAAACCAGTAGAGATTAATGTCAGCTTATGATATTAAAGAAGACAAAATGTTAATGAGTTATTTTAAGCCAAAGTTGCAACAACCTCAATCAACAACAGATTACATCAGAACAAATTTGGAGGTCCTAGCCAAAGATATTCATCCTATGGACCAGATTGAACTTCATAAGCAAACTGGGGAAATGGTCTATTCCACACTGACTGACAAAGCAATGATGGACCACAAGCTACAAAATTCCTTGGATAATACAGCTGCACAACTTCACTTGGAAAAAGCCTCCTCCCTAGCCAAGGATAACTGAATCAAATCATTAGAAGAAATCATCATTGGATTAGGACATGATCCCAAATATGCTAAAGGCATACAGGCTCTGATCAAGAAGAAAGAAGAGGACATTGCTGCCCTGAGGAAATAGCTGAAATTGCCTCCTTCAAGGCATCCTCAGACAGCAGAAGTTGTATAACAGAAATCAGAAGAAGATATGATGGACCCGCTCCTGAAACTTAATGGAAGATTGAATGATACATAGCAAGCATTAGAGAAATCACTGAAGGAAAAGCAGGGAGAGTCAACCTTCCAGCCTCCTGAAGTAATTCCTACAGGTACATCAATAGCAGTCCCTTCTGTACTTGGAACAACATTGGCTCCAAACATCCCAACAGGCACAACAGAGGTAATTACAGGCACATCAACAGCAGAAACAACATCAGGCAGAAGTACTAATATGAGCACTGAAGAATTGATAAAGGTCATGGAAGAACTGGCATTACAAGTTACAGAATTAAAACAAACAAAAGAACAATTGGCTAAATTAGAAAAGAAATATGATGCCTCAAAATTAAATGTTGCAGAAAAAACCAGGGATATTAAAGCCTTAGAAAGGAAAGTTAAAACATTAGAACAAGAGCTCACTTTTGACAAGCCTCTAGCAGAGATCAAGAAAATCCTTTGGGCCAACATCATTCAATCTATAAATGATGTGTAGGCATCTATCCAAGTGATTTATGAACAGATTGATTTAGTAAAAGGAGCACATGGAGAAATTCAAAGAACAAGATCAGAGTTAGGAAAAATGCCTGAAAAAGCCAACAGGCTTATACATTTTTTGAATAACAAAAATAGGGAACAACTGGAAGCACTTGGCATCCCAGACAAGACTGACACTATTTTGGAAATCAAAAGGGTGTTAACTAAAAGAACTTTGATGCAGAATCTAGAAATAAGATGTCAAGATATGCAGGTGGAAATCAATTCTTTTATGGAGAAGTTCACAGTTTTGCAGAATAAAGGGTTACCAAGTCCTTTGGCCATCAATGACAGATTAATGAAGCACATTGATTATGTAGATAAATTGAATAAGTATGTTGGAGATCAAGCTAGTTCATCAACAAGTGCATTAGGAACAAAAGCACTTCCCACAGGCCGAGTTCCCTATCATAGCTTGGAGAAATTATTCTATATTGAACATGAGGTAAAGCACTTGTTTCAACTCCAACATAATTTTTTCAGATATACAGAAACTGAAAAGACTCTGACCAAACTTCAGAAACACAGATTGCCAGAGCGAAAATGGTGGGAAGACATATTGATAATTTTGTAAATTTACCTTTGGGAAAATGTAAATTTTGGGATTTTACCATAGCAAGATGAATAAAGATGAAAAGGGTCAAACATGTTGAAGTGTATCAGAACAGGTGAAAAGTATTGGTCAAAACAAGGCAGCCAGCACAGAGTTACTAAAGAGGACAGTAGCAAGCCAAATAAAAGGACCTGCCTCCAGCACATTCAACGAGAATAGGAATATCACATCATCAGTTCACCTTTCTCCTATCTTCGAGACTAAGTGTCTCTATTTTTCTGTAAAAATAATTAGTCATCACTAGAATATATCTCACTCTGTTATGAGATATTTTTGTAGAGATTTTTTGTATAAATATCCCCTCAATTGGAGTATTGAGGGTGGATTCTTAGACATGGCTGTAACATTGACTATCTTGGAATAAAGTGTTGTTTCGACCAACTTTGTGGCTTGCTGGATGAAGAATTGGAGCTAAGGACTTTTCTCAGAATTCTTGAATCTAACATCGGATCAATAAGTTCATCTATACCTTATGTGTTACAATTTTCCTTGTTTAAAATATCATCTATGTTTCACATCTGAATGATAAATGAAAAAGAATAACTCAGAATTTTCTTAATTGCACTCTGTTTTCAATCGTTATTATTCTCAATTTTTTATTCTGAACTATATAAACAGTGAATTCTTGATTTCTCCTGTTTCCTAGTTTTTCTTTTTAATCATTTAGTGAAGAATTATTAATTGCTCTTTACTGATGGTTAGTCATATTCTGCTCATTTAAAGTATGTTAAAGGATTCTTAGTTGCTCTTTAACCCTTTAAGCCCATTCCATCTTTTAGTCTCTAATTGTTCCCTGTTTGATTACCTTGCTCTGTTAAACCATCTTTTGTGAAGAAACAAAGTCCAATTAAGCCATTTTCTTTAACTCCATCATCCCAATGGACTAAGCTACTCAGTCTTACCCCTTTGCTATTGAATCCCACCACCCAAACTCAAACAAAACCCCCAAACTTCACAATTAGCCTAATATGTTTTAAAAACCAAGCTAAATCATAAAGAGAGAGCCCTCTATGAGTATAGATTGGCTAGAATCTTTACTTAAAAGTTGGTTTGTGGTTACCTCAGACCCTTTTCCTCTTCCCAACAACTTCTAGGAAAATCTAAGTGATAACAGGCCGATAATAGAAAAATTGGTCAAAGAAGTGCAGCAGGTTGCAGCGCAGAGTGCTGCTGAAGTTTCAGTGTTATAGGTTGAGCTCGATGGTCTACGCAACAAGATTGAGGCGCCAACTGAGTGACTCAAGGGCGAGCCACGATATTTGTGTTGGGGGCCCATTGGGAGAGGGTCCCTAGGGTCAGTTTTGGGGTTAGTTAACTCAATTATTGTATAATTTTTTGTAAAATATGTAAAGTCTCCATGAAATGTGGATGCGAAGTGCACAAGTAGATAGGAGTCAAAGGGGTCTTAGCCCCTTGTTTGGATAAGTAAATAGCTCGGTTTTGAGACTCACCCATGGTCTGCGGACCATGGTATTGTATTAAGAATGTTATATATTTGAGTCATAGTGAGTCTAGAAGAGGTAACTAAGGAAGATAAGGAAAGATAGAGACATTTTTGGGTGAGTGCTAAGGCAGGAAGGCTCTACTTCTTGTACGGGAAAGGCTCCTACAGCTGAGTGTGCAAGAGGCCTTGGTAAGTCCATAATTGAGTGCGTGGACCCCTGCAGCTGAGTGTGCAGGGTAAAAGAGTTTGTCATCTAAACACTGAATATCAATAAAGACTGGTTTTGACGAATTACTATGCAATCTGAGCATTTCTGTTGATCTTTTTATGTTATATTTTGTCTCTCAATGATATGTTTCATGAAATAATATATGAATGCTGTGAGAAACTACTGAATCTATCTTATTTATGCATGATTTAAGTAATTATCTGGTCTTGAAGTTAAGGGTTGGTTCTACTATGTTTTCTAATGAATTGGATAGATATGCGTGAAATCAGATCTAGGGTTATTATTGATGCACAAAAGTAGGTAACTTTCATGTTTAAGGTCCACAAAGACTGATCATGGACCTTCGTGAAAGTCTTAAAGCCACTTTAACCGAGTTATAGTAAGGATACTAGTCTGCATGGAGGCAGATCTAAGCTATAGGAGCTTAAGAACCACTTATCTAGCATCCCCCAATACTGCTTCACGTGAGACTGCAGCCTACGCTATGCAGGTTGTTGCCAAAAGGGCCAGCAGTTAGGGTTTTGTTGGTTGGCGTGAATAACTCTGAATCTGGGTCAAGCCACCTTAATCCAATAGACAGAGTCGTCCTTGTATATCTTCAACCTTATACCATTCACTCGTCCTGGAATCATTTGATCATTCAACTTCACGAGTTGAACTACACTACCATTAGAGATGTGCTTGATGATATATGGTCCTAACCAATGTGTTTTAAATTTTCCTAAGAACTTCGCAAATCTGCTATCATATAATAATACAATATATCCTTCTTGGAATGTCTTCTTCTTGATATGCCTGTCATGCAAGGCTTTCTCCCTTGCTTTCTATACTTGTTGATGGAACCTTGCTACGAACATGTCTTCTTCTACAACTAGTATCTCTAACAGCTGCAATTCTCAAACTTGGCACAATGTATTCCATAGTCATAACTGCCTCTTGTCCATATACCAACATGAATAGTGTCTACCCTAGAAATTTCTTGCATGTTGTTCTATATTCCCACAACATCGTTGGAATTATCAAATCCCAATCATCTCTATTCACATTGCATACCTTGGTCAATACATTTTCTAGAATCTTATTCAAAGCTCCCACTGCTCTGTTTGCCTAAGGATGATAAGGAGTGCTCTTCTAGTGGTAAACCTGAAATTCCTTAGTCAGTGCTTCAATGGTCTTCTTCAAGAAATGTGTGCCTTGGTCACTCATCAAGATCTTCAAACAGCCAAAATTTGACAGTATATATTCAAAGATGAACTTCACAGCAATTTCTGCGTTGAAACCCTTCACTAGTTGTTAGGTCCCTATAATACTAGTGATTCCCCCATTACTATTTTCATCGTATCCCTTATTGTTATTGTTGTGCCCTTATATTATTATTGTTATGTCGGCTTTAATTATATTGTGGCCCCTTAGACTCCTATATATAGAAAGGAGGTTTTGTCATTTGTACATCCAAGAATTGTTCATTTTGTGTAATGTAAAGGAGGTTTCCCCCTCAAAGAGGTTGAATTCTAAGGCATTGATCTTTCTTTTCTATCTTTTTGTGAGCTGGTTTCATAACATTTGGTATCAGAGCTTTGGATTCTAGGGTTTCTCTACTCCAAATAGGTCATCGTGGCATTTTCACTATAACTTTTTTGTTGCGATGTTTCAAAAGCTACAAAAAACCCCATTTGAGAAGAAATCATTATGAACCTTAGTTCCTAATTTCAGATCTTGTGTCGCTATATTTTCAGAGATATGATCTGAGGAAATTAGGATTTTTGCAGACTCTTGAATTACTTTCCAAACTGGTGAACTTGGGAAAATCATCATAACTTTCTATCTGAGCATCAGATTGAAATTTCATAAGTTACAGAAAGAGGATGAACAGTGGTTTTTCATGTATATTTTTCCGATCCAAAGTTCGAAACAGTGACATGTGGCACGTCGTACAAGTTCGATCTACTGAAAAATTATATAATCAGACCATCTTGGGAGATTGGGCATAACTATTTCTTGGAGAATCCAATTTTAATTAAATTGGTGGCATTGGAAAGAGGACTCAGAAGGCTACCGTAGGAAGAAATTTCAAACCTTGGAGATCCAAAATTACAGAGATATTGTTGGAAATAATACTGAGAGGGGGGTGAATTAGTATTATCATATCAATAATTTTATTTCCCAAACAGATTTATATACGCTACTTCAATGAAATGAACTAGCATGTACACGCAACTGAGCTTAAAGAAACCAACGCATATGCAAATAACTTGTGATTTAGACAATTTAACATGTGTTGAGATTAAACTA
Source organism: Pinus tabuliformis (assembly GCA_031772625.1). Lineage (NCBI taxonomy): Eukaryota > Viridiplantae > Streptophyta > Pinopsida > Pinales > Pinaceae > Pinus > Pinus tabuliformis. The sequence continues at coordinate 1,112,671,383 of CM062805.1, forward strand.
GTATATCATAGATTTATTAGACAGTGTAGTAAAAGAATAATAGAGCATTACACATAAGAAACATGCATGAACACCAAGATTTAAGGTGGAAACCCATTGTGGGTAAAAACCACCTACTGCTATCATCTTTGTCTTCTTTTAATAATATAGAAAAATCTGTTTACAATCTTGTACTGGTGCAGACTCATACCAGTACGCAGGCTTCTACCTACAGAAGGTTACAACCTTCTCTCTTTCTCCAACTTCTATTGGAAGGGAGCTACAACCCCCCTAGCTCTTGTACTAGCCAATATGTTTACTAGTATGTAGGTGCCAGCCTACAGAAAAACTCCACTATTCCACGAGGGACCATGTTTCATGAATTTTCAAAATGGATACTCCTGGATCACAACACCACAATTTGAAGGCCACGTTTCATCGAATTTTCACACTAGACCCATTAAAGCTTTTAAACTGCATCAACAAATATTCAGTTAATCTAAACAATCAGATTACTAACACCAGAACACTGTGTTGAACCCAAAACCCTGCATCATCATTCAGAACTAGCTGTAACCTCAAAAATCATGCATTAGAGTGTGTACGCTACTTGGCTGAACCCAACCTGCATGTATACACTACTTCTATGAATTAAACCTCTGTATACCTTCAAAAACTTTTGAATCAATTCTATACCAACCATCAATATACTGAATATCTACTATCAACTTACAGTTCTCTACATAGGTAGGGACAAAGATCACTTCTTCACACTTATATAATCAATCAAATGCTAGCCGCCTTATGCATTCAGTTTTACATACAAATCTAAGAAGAATTCATTAACAGACAGCAGTAAAACAACAGAATTTGATTAGATATATCAGTCAGATCTGAAAAGATGCTTTTCTTTTGTATACACTACTTGAGGGAACCGAACCTGTGTGTACATGCTCTTTGGCTGAGACGAACCTGCGTACAGATCTGAAAATATTGACTCAGAACTTTGTTGCAATTCCATACTTCAGATAAAACTAGATCATGATAGATAACAAATAGAACAGGCACAAAAAATCAGATCTAGTCTCAACCAATATCAGATCATTCAAGAATAAGTCATTTCAAGCCTCATGATTTCTGATCCAATATTGAACTCAGGGTGCACATGAATATTTCAGATCCAGTCCCAAACATAACCTTGCAACATAAAATATACTTCAGATAGAAGGATTCCTTAGAATCTTATTGCTTGCACACTTGGCCTAATGATCTTCTCCTCCTTATATACTCTTAGGCGTTTCTTAATACCTTGGACCAAAACCACTTAGGACCAATACCTTGGACCAAATACCTACAGTCAATACCTTGGACCAAATACCTCGGACCAAATAAATACCTTAGATCAAATACCTTGGACCAAAAACTTGGTTTTCCAAAATGTATGTGCTTTTCCTTCTATGAAAGTGTGTGTATGTGTTATACGCTACTTTTTCTCTGGTAACCCGCGTGTATATGTCCCTTGGACAAAGTGAACCAGTGTATACCTTTCTTTCTTCATTCTTTGGAGCCTGATCTGTAATCCTTTGTTGTTGACCTGCTGCACTGTGAACTGTCATCTGAGTGAGTTTCCATCAAGGACAACACCTGTATCATAATGCCAACAATCTCCTCGTTTGGACTTGATGGCAACAACAACACCAAGACACTCTCCCCTTTTGACATCAAGGGCAAAGGGCAGATCAAGATATTCCCCCCTTTGACATACATTATGTTTTTTATGCTCCCCTTGAGTACATGCTGAATTCTCTGATTGATCTCCCCTTTGTACATGCTGAGTCTGCAAAAATATTTTCCAAAATAATAACATGACTCTATAACTCAACTAAGTGAGTATGACCTTGCTATGACCAATGAATCATACATACATCCATCTCCCAAACAAGTGGGGATATACCAATTGTTTATACATGACAAAAATACAATAAATATTACATCATCCATCCCATGCAAAGTGGGGATACAAAATACATCATTTGTCCAATAGGACTCATTCAAATGTATGAGAAGACATATCACACCCTAGACTTTTATATAACTTAAGCAACAAATGGTATAAATATCTGAAGCCATTGTTGGAATCAACAACCATAATGCCAACAATGCAGAATGCGTGTGAAGGCTAATGCTCCCCCTGAACCTGCGCTACATGTGCATTGTTAAAAAGTCAATGATCAAGGCATCTTTGTCAGTCAGATAAAAATTAATGAACAAAGCATATCAATAGACTGAAATCAACATCAGACAGAGCACCCATATCAGAGTTTGCCCCATTGTTTTTCTGTTTGAAAAAAAACATATACGCCCCTTCACCTACAAAAACCTGTGTGTATACACGACTACACTTCATGAAACATGTGTATAATAACCTTTCTCTGAAAAACTGGATTTTAACAGCAGGATGATGCAGCAACTACTCCCAGTTTTTGTCTGAGATATTCAAATGTTTCTCTGGGCAGTGGTTTAGTGAATATATCAGCAACCTGTTCTTTGGAGGGAACATACTCCAATTTGACCTTTTGTTCAAGCACTTGTTCTCGTAGAAAATGGTACTTGATGGGTATGTGCTTGGTCTTGGAGTGCATGACTAGATTCTTTGAAATACTGATGGCACTTGTATTATCACATAGAATGGAGATGGGTGGAGTACATGTGATCTGAATGTCTTGCAAAGTTTGCATCATCCAAAGTAGTTGTGTGCAACAAGATGCAGTAGCCACATATTTTGCTTCAGTTTTTGATAAAGCAATTGAACTTTGTTTCTTGCGGAACCAAGACACTAACCTGGAACCCATATATAATGCACCACCACTAGTGCTTTTTCTATCATCACTTCCTACCCAATCTGCATCTGTATATGCATGAAGAGTAATATCTGCATCCCTAGGATACCTTAAACCAAAGACCTAAGTTCCTTGAAGATATTTGAAAAAAAAATTGACTTCCTAAAGGTGTGATTCCTTTGGATTTGCTTGGAATCTTCCAACTATTCCTACTGCATGCATGATGTCAGGTCAGGTACATGTTAGATAAAGCAGACTGCCAATCATGGATTTGTAAGTTGGTTGATGTACTGTTGTTGATTCATCATTTGAGTTGAGACTACATCCTGTTACCATTGGGGTACATACAGGTTTAGAATCTTCCATTCCATACCTTTTCAAGATCTGTTTGATATATTTGGTTTGTGAAAGAAAGATACCATATTTATTTTGTTGAACTTGTAGACCAAGAAAATAGGTAAGTTTTCCAAGCAAGGACATTTCAAATTCTTGCTGCATTACTGAAGCAAAATTCTGACTCATGGATTCTTCATTGCTACCAAAAATGATATCATCAACATAAACAATAATAATTAACAATTTATCAGTTTCAATCTTTGTATATAGATTGTTATATGATGAACCCTTTGTAAAACCTTATTGATGTAGATATCTATCAAGCAGTAGTACCAGGCCCTTGGAGCCTGTTTCAGACCATAGAGAGCCTTTTTGAGTTTGCATACAAGTTTTGCATCATTTCCAAGAATGAATCCTTCTAGTTGTTCAATATAAACTTCTTCTTCTAAATCTCCATTAAGGAAAGTTGATTTTACATCCATTTGGTATACTTTGAATTTCTGAAAGCTAGAAAGAGCAAGAAACATCCTTATGGCTTCAAGTCTAGCAACAGGTGCAAATTTTTTTTCAAAATATATACCTTCTTGTTGAGCATACCATTTACAAAAAAATTCGGCCTTGTTTCTAATGACTTCTCCATTTTCATTCAGATTTTTTTGAATATACATTTAGTTCCTATAATATTTTTATCATGAGGTCTAGGAACTAATTCCCAAGTATCACTCTTTTCAATTTGCTCAATTTCTTCATCCATGGCCTTGACCCAACATTCATTTTTGCATGCTTCATTTACATTTTGAGGTTCGGTGGAGGATAATAATGCTAGATATCTTGAGGTCCCTGTAATAGTTCTTCTTGTCTGTACACCTGCCTCTTTTCCCCTCAAATTTGAGTTTCTAGATGATTTTTCTGAACATACCTGGATGGAGTCTTTTCTTCTACAATTATCTCTTCTTTTGGTGCTTCATTGGTTTCTTCTTCAATATCATTCTGATTTAATGTGGGAAAATAGTTCCCATCTTATTCATTTTCATAATCTTCTGTTTTATCTGTTCTGGATTTCTGCATGCTTCATCAACTACAACATCAATGCTTTCAACAATTTTTCCAAGTCTTTTATTATAAGATGAATATCCTTTATTTCTGGAAGAATAACCAAGAAGAATACCTTCATCTGCTCTGGGTTCAAACTTACCAAGTTTTTCTTCAATCCTCTTGATAAAACATTTACTTCCAAAAACTTTAAAGTATTTTACAGTAGGAGTCTTACCATACCAAATTTCATGTGGAGTTTGAGTGCTATTTACTAGATCATTTGCTTTATTGAGAATAGTCATGGCAGCAAATGCAGCTTCACCCCAGAAGTTTGCAGGAGTTCCAAATTCATCTAGCATAGCTCGAGCCAATTGTTGAACTATTTTGTTCATTCTTTCTACCACACCATTTTGTTGAGGAGTCCTTGTCGTGGAGAATTTCCTTTTTATTCCATGTTGTTCACAAAAGTCAAAGAATTCATCCGATGTAAATTCCCCTCCTCGATTAGATCTGAGGCATTTGATTTTTCGATTAGATTCATTTTCAACCAAAGCTTTGAAGGCTTGGAACTTTTCAAATGCTTCATCTTTATGCTTTAGAAGACCTATCCAACACATTTTGGAAAAATCATCAATGAACAAAATAAATTACTCTTCTCCACGAGGTGACGTTTTCCTTGATGGTCCACATAAATCGGTATGGACAAGTTCAAGAGGCTTACTAGCTGACCCTTCTTTTTCCATGAAGTGAACTCTAGTTTGCTTATCAATTTGACATGGTTTGCATATTGTATTTTCTGGGATGCTGATATCTGGAAGATCACAAACAACCTTGAGTCCGCATGCTTTTCTTATTTGAGAAAAGCTTAGGTGTCCCAATCTTCTATGCCACACCCAGTTTTCATCATTTTTGCTTAGATAGCACTATTGTTGTCCTCCCTTGAGTATGTATAAGTTGTTTGGAGTTCATGTACCTTTTATCATGATCTCTCTTGTATCAAGCTCATGAACAACACATCTATTTGATCGAAACATTACTTCATTTCCTTGATCACACATTTCACTGACACTCAACAGATTATGCTTTAAACCGTCTACATACATAACATTTCCATCTTTAACCTTTTCTTTCAAGAAAACAAAACCTTTACCTTTTATGACAACATGAGTGTCATTTCCAAATGAGACATTCTTTTCCTTTTCCAAGGCCTTATATGAGTGAAGTTTTTCTTTGTCACTTGTCATGTGTTTGGAGCATCCATTGTCGATGTACCACTGATTTTCTTGTCCTTCTGCATACATGGCTATACCACATCTTTTGGTTTGAGATTCTTTTCTTCTCCATATCTTGGGATTTAATGGTGTTTTCTCTTTTTGAGATGTTTGCCGAAACTTGCTCCTGCATTCAAATTTTTCATGACCAAAGTTTTTACAAATTGAGCATTCTATTTCTTTTTAAAGAGGAGAAAAGTTATTATAGGAACTTCTCTTGATCCCTATTACATTCCTTTGATTTCATGCTTTTCTAGTCATGATGGTTTTGTAAGCAACGCATTGAGAAGCTTTGTGCCCAAAATTATGACATGAAAAACATTGCCCATTAAAGAAGTTCCTGTGACTATCGAATCTATTAACCTGGTGATTGTAGTTTCCATTGATATTCATCTTTGGAGCAAATTGAGTATGATTTGCATAAGGTTGATTGCGGCTTCCATTCATCCTTGGAGTAAATTGAGTGTGATTTACTTGGTGATCAACTTTATGCTTTTTTTTACGAGTGTCATACTATTCACTGGTCTTTTCTACATCAAGATAGCTTTTGGTGGAGGTTGGCAGCTTCTGTGATTGAGGTGCTTCTTCAGTATATCCAAGACCTGTCTTTATAAGAGGAGAACGCTAAACTTTGATAATTTCATTTAAATTTTCTGATCCTTTAGCAAATCTGAGATTGAGAGATTTCGTTTTCTCAAGATCCTTTCTTAGACCCACAATTTCACATTCTAGTTTTTCATTGTGTTTTTCTTTTTCAGCAAGTTGGTATGTCAAGGTATCTATAATCATATTCTTTTCTTCTAAACATATTTTGATTTGAGATATTTCTTCATGAAGGTCTTCCTATTCTAAAGCATCCCAAAAATTATCATCATCATAAGCCATTAGAAGTCTATAATCATCATTATTATATAAGCCATCACTATCCTATTCTAAACTATCCCAAAAATCATTGTTATCATAATCCATGAGAAGTCTGTAATCTTGTCCAGTTTCATCTTCATCACTATTAGATAAACCATTGCTATCTTCATGAGTATAGTAACTCCTTTTATTCACAACTTGTTTTTTATTCCCTTTTTCATATTCCTTTCCTTTTCCATATTTATCTTTATGAGGACATTTGGCAGCATAATGACCGACTCTGCCACAAGCAAAGCAATTGAAGGGTAGCTTACCTCCAAACCTTCCAGAACCTCGTTGAAGCTTCTTGACAAAGTTTACCTCATCTTATTTTTTGAAATATGTCCTGATTTATTGTGTTCTTCCTTTCCTTTTGATAGAGCTTTAAATGTGGCTTCTCTCATATCTGATGGTCCTCCTTTTCTCATCTTGAAGGTAGTTAAGATTCTATGAAGCTGTGTCATAGTGATATTCTGAGATCCTGTTTTTCTTCTATGGTAGACACTTTTGATTCAAATTTAGCAGACAAGGATCTCAAAACTTTCTCAACTAAGGTATCTTCCTTTATTTCTTCACCCAGATTCTTCATACAATTAACAACCTCATTTATGCATAAGAAGTAACTAGCTATACTTTTATCACTATGCATCTTAAGAGTTTCATGCTGAATTCTGAGAGTTTGAAGCTTAGCATGTTTTACCTGAGAGTCTCCTTCATAGCTCAGAACGATTTTGTCCCATATTTCTTTGGCTGATTTGAGCTACATGACTTTGAAAAACTCTGATTATAACAGACTTCCCAATAAAGTATTGACAACTTTGGCATTAGTTTCATATTGCTTTTTACCTGCCGCATCTGTAGGACTTGTTGTTGGAAATGTATATCCTCCTTCCACAATTTCCCAGACATCCATTCCGTTCTTATTTTCCAATAAACAAAGTTGCTCCCATTGAAGATTGGCAGTCTGATGGATCCCATGATTTCTTGATTATTCGTGTTGATGGATCTCCCTTCAAGCAATCAAGCTTCTTCTGGAGGATCCGCTCTGATACCAATTATTGGAAATAATACTAAGAGGGGGGTGAATCAGTATTATCAGATCAATAATTTTATTTCCCAAACAAATTTATATACGCTACTTCACTAAAGTGAACTAGCGTGTACACACAACTGTGCTTAAAGAAACTAGCATATATGTAGATAAATTGTGATTTAGACAATTTATCATGTGTTGAGCTTAAACTAGTTTATCGGAGATTTATTAGATAGTGCAGTAAAAGCAGAATAAAGCATCACACATAAGAAACACACATGAACACCAAGATTTAAGGTGGAAACCCAATGTGGGTAAAAACCACTCGCTGTTATCATCTCTGTCTTCTTTCAATAATATAGAAAAATCTGTTTACAATCTTGTATTGGTGTAGATTCATACCAGTGTGCAAGCTTCTACCTGCAGAAGGTTACAACCTTCTCTCATTCTCCAACTTATACTGGAAGGGAGCTACAACCCCCTAGCTCTTGTACTAGCTAATATGTTTACTAGTACGTAGGTGCCAGCCTACGGAAAAACTCCACTCTTCCACCAGGGACCACGTTTCATGAATTTTCAGACTGGATACTCCTGGATCACATCACCACAATTTGAAGGCCACATTTCATCAAATTTTCACATTAGACCCATCAAAGCTTTTAAACTGCATCAACAAATATTCAGTTAATCTGAACAATCAGATCATTGACACCAGAACACTATGCTGAACCCAAAACCCCGCATCATCATTCAGAACCAGTTGTAACCTCAAAAATCATGCATTAGAGTGTATACGCTACTTGGTTGAACCCAACTTGCGTGTATACACGACTTTCGTGAATTAAACATGTGTATACCTTCAAAAACTACTGCAAACATAAACTTTTGAATCAAGTTTGTAACAACCATCAATATACTGAATATCTATTGTCAACTTACAATGCTCTACATAGGTAGGGACAGATATCACTTCTTCACACTTATACAATCAATCAAATTCCATCCTCATGCATTCAGTTTTACATTCAGATCTAAGAAGACTTCATTGACAGATAGCAGTAAAACAACAGAATTTGATTAGATAGATCATTCAGATATGAAAATATGCTTTTCTTTTGTATATGCTACTTGAGAGAACCAAACTCAGAACTTTGCTGCAATTCCAAACTTCAAATAAAACCAGATCATGATAAATAACAAATAGAACAAGGGCAAAACATCAGATCTAGTCTCAACCAATATCAGATCATTCAAGAATAAGTCATTTCAAGTCTCATGATTTCTGATCCAATATTGAACTCAAGGTGCACATGAATATTTAAGATCCAGTCCCAAACATAACCCTGTAACATAAAATATACTTCAGATATAAGTACTCCTTAGAATCTTATTTCTTGCACACTTGGCCTAATGATCTTCTCCTCCTTATATACTCTTAGACCTTTCTCAATACCTTGGACCAAATACCTGGGGTCAATACCCTGGACCAAATACCTCAGACCAAATACCTTAGACCAAAATACCTTGGATCAAATACCTTGGACCAAAAACTTGGTTTTCCAACATGTACGGGCTTTTCCTTTTGTGAAAGTGCATGTATACGTTATACGCTACTTTTGTTCTATTAACCCACATGTATACGCCCCTTGGACAAAGTGAACCAACATATACGTCTCTTTCTTCATTCTTTGGAGTCTGATTTGTAATCCTTTGTTGTTGACCTGCTGCACTGTGAACTGTCATCTGAATGAGTTGCCATCAAGGACAACACCTGTATCATAATGCCAACAAATACAACATATTCAATATCGAGCTTCTACAAAGCAAAAAAAGGTGTGTAGTCTTTTTAAATTTTTGCATAAGTTTGGGTTGAAAAATTAGGTTGAAGTTCAAAGGGCATAGTGAAGCATAATTATCAGTAATTGATGCCCTGAAGAAAGAAAATGGAAACACCTAGTAAGAAACTTGAATGGCATGGAAGCTAATATGAATGGTGTGCAAGTTAAGATGGATGGCGTGGAAGCTAAGATGGATGGCATGGAAGCTAAGATGAATGGCATGGATGCTAAGATGGAAGATTTGAATATAGATTTGAATAAGTTGCTATAAGAAATGCTTACTAATGGTGAAAGGGTAGTAAAGTTAACTCATGATGAGAACAAAAGAAATGTTAATCATGATTTCATAGACTCTAATGTTGGATTGAAGACCCACCATGTTATAAATATCAATATGAGGAAGTTTGATGGCAAGGATCCCATAACATGGATACTACATATGGAGCAATATTTTGATCTCCATAATGTGCAAAACACACAAAAGGTACACATTGCAACTTTATATTTGGAACCAAATCAGTTTGTATGGTATCGATGGCTTTGCTCTCGTAAAAAAATTGTCACTTGGGCAATTTTTACGGAAGAAATGATAGCACATTATGAGGATACAAAAAGCAACACTTTTTTTAGCCAATTGATAAATCTCAAACAAAAGGGTTCAATGATGGATCACATTGAGGACTTCCAAAAATTGAATATAAGGGTAAAAGATATTCCAGAGGAGCATAAGATTGATGTGTTCATAGGGACTTTAAAGGATAACATCCAACATGAGGTTCGTCTTTGGGAACCTAACTCATTAGAGAAGGCATTCAGGTTGGCAAGAAAAGTGGAAAGCAAAATTATGTTAACAAGGAAGCCTACCACTCACAACAATAAGGATGGAAGTGTTGTTTCCCCTAGCCTTACACAACCTACAAGGGCTACACCCCAACAATTGGAAGAAAAAGGAGTAAAAGGGCTTTGTTATAGTTGTGATAGAAAATACATTAAAGGTCATAAATGTGCTGAGAAGAAATTATTTTACATATATTGTGAAGAGGAGGAAGAAAAGGAACAAGAAACATCAAAATAAGAGGATATACACTAGGAAAAAACCCTTGACAAAGAAGAAATGAATACGAACATATCTTGTAATGCATTGGTGTTGGGCAGCGGATCCCCCCATAGCATGTTTTTGGGGCTTAAAGCCCAAGTGTTGGTCAATATAATGTAAAGACTCCATGAAATGCGGGTTCGGAGCGCGAGAGTCTAGGATGAGTCATAGGGTTGTCCGCCCTAAAATAATGTAATTTAATGTAAAGTTGTGTCAGCCTACCCATGGTCCGCGGAGCATGGGATTATATAAATAGAGCGAGGCATTAAGTGTAAAGAGGGTTAAGAGTTTCTTTGGTAGGGAATAGATAGATGTGAAGGCATGGTTAGAGGATAGAAGTGGATCTGAAGGTAGTGGGTCGTAGTAGTAGGTAAAGGCTCTGCAACTGAGTGTGCAGAGGCCTAGTAGAGTTCGTAGCTGAGTGTGTGGACCCCTGCAGCTGAGTGCGCAGGGCGGAGTCAGGTCTGTATTGAACTGAACTTGAAAAGGATCATTAATAAAGCTAAGTTGATTCAGCATATTGTGCATCTGTTTCGTAGATCTATACTTTGATGTTTGGCGTTAATGGTATCTTTTTATCTATAGGACGCACTTGTATATATGTTTATGTATGAAAACTTTCTAAGTAATTAACGAACAGAACCTAACTAAGGAAGACTTGGGTAATTAATACTGGTCGCACTGCGGCTAGATCTGCGCAAAGGCAGTCCCACAGGACGCAGGGAGCTCGTTGGTGCATGTAATCTAGTAAGCGCGAAGGTTGAATTGTGTACCTATCACCCACATTCGACATCCCCAGGGTGCAGAAACATGGTTCCAGCACCCTCCCATACTACTTTGGGTTAGACCTCACTTTGCGCTTCGTGGACTATTGCCAAAAGGGCCAGTAATACCAGGATTTTTTTAGCTAAACTCACTGTTGAACCTGGGTCAGACCCCACATAGCCAACAAATGGTTATGTTGCCAAGACCGGGATCTGCCTAAGGGATGTCTGATGTCGTGCCACTAGAACCCAAAAAGGAGGAAATTGAAGAGTGGTTGGAAAAGAAAATTCACGAGTTCGCGACATAGGAAAATAGAACTCCGCAGGTATCTGAGAAAAGGTGGCTGGATCGTTACGTGTATATGGAAATCCACGATATTTTCTTTACATCTTTTCCCTCTGAACTGTATGAGTGGATCACGAGATTAGCCGACAGCCAGGGAAGGTGTAAGCTCAACCAACCGATAGTGTGGACTCTAGAATTAGTGCGCAGACTAGAGGCATCAAAAGACAAGTTTGCGCAAGCTATGGACCATTGGCTCGACTGGATAATAGGGGTATTTATCACTGAGTTTGCGGTGGACAAAACCGTGAGCTAAAGCGAGGCAGAATGACATTTTCTCAAGGGACCGCGAGGTAAGTATATTAAATCTTTGAATACCTAGATTAAGATGTTGTTATGTGAAAAATGGGTTATGTGAATACATTAATGTTTGGGATGACACAGAGTAGAAAGATCTACAAAGGTAGCGGAGAATTATCAAATAGCCCATTAATTTCACCTTCATGAGAGAGCGAGGAAGAGCTCGCTTGGGTCTCTCCGAGAAGTGCGGTTAGCTTGATAAGGCAATGCATTCTGCAGTTACCACCTCCACCCATGCCACCACCCACTTCACCTCCCTCACCTCCATCTCCACCCACTCCACCTCCACCAACCCTGCAGTTAAGCATGGCAAGCATGATCAAGCTACCCATATTCAGAGGAGTAGGGAATGAGGATCTGGACCAGTTCTAGTTCGTGGTAAGAGCAGTGTGGGAAGCGCAAGGGGTCACAGATGACAGCATTAAGAAGGCTCTAATGACCACCCAAATGCAAGGATAACAAAGATCCAGAATGCATTGAACAAAGAATTTAGCCGACCGAAATCAGAGACATAGTCAATCATCAGGTTTAAAGAGATAGTGATGCTTCCAGGCGAGACCCCTTAGGATTTGGATCAGCAGCTGAAGAGAACGATCCACAAGGCTAATATGACCTCACAAATGCACAACATCACGCATGGTTTGTGGCATCCCTAACACCGCACTTGAGGATGGCACTATCACAACAGAAACTTTCCACCCAGGTCGAACTGCTGGAAATGACGATGAGGTTGCATGAGACCCTGATATGGGATCTCGGGTTGGGAGACCAAAAATTCCACGCGCAACTACAGAATCTATGCCTGGAAATGCAGAGCTTGAAGCAGGATAGGGCAGCACGTCCAAAAGCGCGCGAGGAAGTATGGTGCGTAAAATGCAAAGGCCAGGGCCATGACAAGGACCATTGTCCAGTATTTGCGAACTACTTGGCAGGAGGGTGGCCAATGCCATTGAGACTGGAGACACAGGCAGGGCCAAGTGTGACACCCATATTATGGTGTGCGATCTGTCAGATAGGAGGAAAACAGACAATGGATAATTTTCATTTGTTGTAGAAGTATACACAGACTCCCCAGTGGTTGTTTTGTAATTTTTGTAGGTCAGTAGGCCATGACAAGCGCACTTGTCACAATTACAAGTGAATGATGGATCGAACCCCAGCCTATAGGATGTAGACAGAAATGTGAGCCCTTGACCCAGCTGCGAGGATGGCGCGTGTTGGATTTTAGGGGCGAGGTCAAGGACCAGGAGGAATGGGACCAAGAAGGGGCCGCAGACAGTTGATTTGTTACAATTGCGGAGGACCAAGGCACTATGCCCGCGATTGTACCAACCTAACAAAAACATCTTATTCATATTGTGCTCAGTTTGATCATGAAATGATAGATTGTCCTATGTTGATCGCACAGATGCACGAGAAAGGGGTACTCTAGCCTCCTCTGACTCAAAATATCCAAATGATGAGGTCTGAACCGCACAAAGAAGACCCAAATGTGAACATGATGCTCAAAAGCGGCGCAACCACAGGGGAAAATAAGGAGAAGCAGCCTAAGGAAGATACATGGGTTGTAAGGCTCCCACAAAGGAACCTGAGTTTGACTTAGAACGCGCAAAGGAGACGTTCATGGAAGCTAAGAAGAGCTTCACGGAGGCCTCCACTTTAGGTAGTAAGGATCAACCAGAGACAGGAATGGATCCTTCCATGCTCACTACCTTTTTGGAGACATGCATGAAACTGTTGCATGACAATAAGGTAGTTAAGGGACTACAAGAGTTGATCACCAGGTGCGCAGGGTTAGGGGAACCGCGCATAGCCCGGAAATTGGGAAAGCATGCATTGTGCACTGGGAGGGAAATGAGATTGACGTCGTAGATTGGTGAGTACAAACTAGATCAAGTCATCCTAGATCTAGGATCGGACGTGAATATGTTACTGAAGAAAACATGGGAACACATGGGTAGGCCCACGTTGCAGTGGTCCCCTATTCAATTACGAATGGCGAACCAACAAAAGATTTTTCCCATGGGGAGGTTGCAAGGGGTAACAGTTGATATTGAAGGCGCGAGCACACAGACGGACTTTGAAGTAATAGAGATTGTCGATGACAAAAATCCCTATCTTGCATTGCTAGGAATAGATTGGCCCACTGATATGAAGGGAGTCATCAACCTGAAGAAGTAGAAGATGATATTCGAGAAAAAGCCCCTACGTGTAGTAGTCCCACTAGACCTAGCCGAAGGAGCGCGTTACATTGAACCTGTGCATGACGATGGAAGCGACGATGAGCTGGATTGTATTTACAAGATAACTATGTGAGATCAGGATTGGGTGAATCTGACTACAGATGGAAGGATCTCATGGGAGCGCGCAAGTTCCTGCACCTCGGATTCAAACGAAGAAGTCAAGCGTTGGCACAATCGGTTGAACGAAGTGAAAACGCTGAATTGCAACATGATGATTAGATCACTGCGTTGCATAACAACACAATCCCGAGATTTTCCAACATATGATGGGTTGACAGCGGTGGAGGAATTCTTGAGCAAGTTTGAAAGCACAGTACCGGAACAACAACGGTTCGATGCATTGAAGTGGACGTTGTGCGCAACACCTGCGCGCCAGTGGGGAACACATCAAGGAAATTTTGAGAACTGGCGCAGATGTAGAAGGATGATGTGCCTACGATTTGGGAAACCGAAACTACGGATAGAAGATAAATACGATGGATGAGATGACCTGCGCACACACCTCGTGAAATGGACTAAGGCCTATGGGGAAGAACCACAACCTGAATGGGTACATTTATTCTACCATACCCTATATGTCATACCCATGAATTGGTATACTGAGACGGAACTTCGACATGGTATGGGCGAATGGGATGTTTTACACGAGGGATTTTTGTTAACATTCACATTTGAAGACCGATGGTCAGATACTGTTGACGACACGTTGCAAGCAGTAAAATCTGTCATCTTCAAAATACCACAGGAACCACTAGAAGTACTTCGACCAGCATGGGCAACCCAGTCAAGTAGTGCCCTAGAATGTTATAACGTGCAAGTAGAGGAGGATGATGATGACCCCTGAAATATTAATATTCCAGAAACTGAAGGTTGTCATGAGGTTCGAGGACCATCAATTGAGGATCCCAACATCACTGCGCCGCTAAAAACAAAACAGGTAAACATTGGCACAAACGCGGAGTCGAAGTACGCGACGCTTGGGGACTATTGGGACGATGCTATGGTAGATAAGGTCACTGAGTTACTCCGCGAATATCAATATTTGTTCCCGACCAAAATCACGGACTTAAAGGGGATCATTGGCGACTTAGGGATGATGAAGATCACTCTAAAATCGAACGCGAAGCCAGTTAAGCAACGACCTTACCATTTGAATCCAAAGTATAAAGAAAAGGTCTGCAAAGAATTAGACAGAATGCTCGTAGCCAGAATTATTGAACTAGTGGAAGAATCAGACTGGATGAGTCCTATGGTAGTACAGGAGAAAAAACAGAAGAGCAAAATTAGAATATGTGTGGACCTTGGGAAGCTTAACAACACCTATGTTCACGATCCATTCCCGACACCATTCACAAATGAAGTATTGGAGAATGTTGGCGGTCAGGAAGCTTACTCATTCACGGATGGCTTCTCAAAGTACCATCATATCAATACCGCACCGGAAGATAGGAGCAAGACAACCTTTGCAACTGAATGGGGTTGCTTTCAATACACCGTTATGCCCTTTGGACTGAAGAACGCGCTAGTGATATTTTCACGCATAGTGGTGGCCGCGTTCAAGGAATACATCCACAAGTTCTTGGAGGTCTATCTAGATGATTGGACTGTATTTGGGTTAGTTAAACACCATATAGCGAGCTTACGTTTAATGTTGGGTACTTGTTGATGACACCGGATTGGGCTGAATCTTAAAAAGTTCACCTTCCTCGTTCCCTTTGGAAACCTACTCGACCATGTGGTCTGCAAACAGGCCTGATGGTGGACCTGGTGAAGATTATTGTTATCCTCAATCTTGACGCGTTGCGAAGTGTCAAACAACTACGCACCACTTTGGGGCACAATGCTTACTATAGAAAGTTTATCAAGAGCTATGCCCAAATAACAGCGCCAATGGAAAAACTATTGAAAAAGGACGCTACATATTGTTGGAATGATTATTGTATGAAAAATTTGGACGCTCTCAAGGAGAAACTGGCATCCGCTCCCATCGTGGTCTTCCCAAACTGGGACGTAGAATTTCATTTACATATTGATGCATCGTGTATTGCACTAGGAGCTATACTTACGCAGGAAGGCATGGAAGGCGTGGATCACCCGATTGCATTCACGAGTTGGCAGCTGTCCACAGCTAAAAATAAATACTCTACTACTGATTGCAAAGGGTTGGAAATGGTGTATGCACTTTGGAAATACCGACACTATTTACTTGGCAAGCACTTCAAGATGTATACCGATCATTTCGTGTTGAAATACCTGCTGAACAATCCTGTGTTGGGGGGCGCATATGCAGATGGTTGTTACTATTTCAAAAATATGACTTTGAGGTCATCGTAAAGCCAGGACGCCTAAATGCGGGACCAGATCACTTATCACGAATTGAGACAGGTGAGGAGCCAAAAAATTCAGAGGAGGGACTACCTGATGCACAGCTCTTTGCAGTGCGGGTTACGAATGGCCACTTCAAAGATATAATTCATTTTTTAACCACAGGGACTGCACCGAAGGAATATTCAGTCCAACAGAAGAAGGAATTGGTGGTGCACACGGTGGACTTTTCTATCATCGCGGGACACCTCTACAAAATGGGAAATGATGAGATATTGCAAAGTTATGTACCTGAATTTGAACGAGGATAGATCCTCGCGAAATAACATGGGGGGGTTGTAGGAGGACATTATGCAGGACGCGCGAATACAGAGAATATTCTTCGCACTAGGCTATGGTGGCCAACCTTGCATCAAGATTCGAAAGCACACTATCAGGCCTACGACATATGTCAAAGGACTGGAAAACCATCACGAAGGGATGGGATGCCACTCAATCCACAGATGACACTGCATCCATTCAAAAAATGGGCAATCGACTTTGTGGGACCGATCAAACGCCAGGGAAAGACAGGTGCGTGCTACATCATCACCACGACAGAGTACCTGACTCGATGGGTGGAATCACAGCCGGTTATAGACTGCACGGCCACTATGGCTACGAAATTTTTGTTCGACAATGTGTTGACACAGTTTGGTTGCCCGAAAAGATTAATGAGTGACCACAGAACGTACTTCCTGAATGAAACCATCAACGCACTCACCGAGGAGTTCCAGGTGTATCATCAACAAATTACATCGTACCATCCGCAAGCTAATGGGACAGTAGAAGCATTCAACAAAATTCTGGAGACTGCGTTGACCAAAGTATGTAATGCACAGTGAAACGACTGGGACCTGCGCATACCTGCCATATTATGGGCATACAGAACCACGTGCAAAAAATTGATGGGTCAAACACCTTTCAGGTTAGTCTATGGCACAGAAGCTATCATGCTGATGGAATATATCGTCCCCAGCTTGCGAATCACAGCACTTACAAACATGTCAGACCGCAAAGCCTTGGAATATAGGCTCACGCACTTAGAAGAACTCGAGGAAGAATGGTTTTTGGCAGGATTCCATCAGTAGGTACAAAAAAAGCGGGAGAAAGCCTAGCACCACCGCCATATCAGGTTGCGCACCTTCAAGGTAAATGATTTAGTGTTGTTGTATGACAGCAAGTTCGAAAAATTTCCTGGAAAATTCAGAATGCACTGGTTGGGACCATATGTGGTAAAGAGGTCACAGACGGAGGCGTGGTCCATCTAGTCAAACTTAATGGAGAACCTTTCCCAGGAAAGGTAAATGGAAATCACCTGAAGCCCCACACGGGTGGGTCGGCTATCTGACTACCCAACCAACGCATAGTCTTCGTGACCTGAGAAGCCAAACAAGGGTGTGGGACTATAAACACAAGTACTAGAAGCTAGCACCAAGGAAGAGAATCAAGTCAGATGTGGATGATTTAGAAGTAGAAATGTAACAAATCCAGCCAATCGCAGAATGGGGCATTGCTGACCTTCGCACCGCATAGGCACAGTTGGAAGGGCTTCGTGCCAAGATCACCACACAATGACTCAGGACGAGTCACGATGATTGTGTTGGGGGCCTGTTGGGCAGCGGATCCCCCCATAGCATGTTTTCTGGGCTTAAAGCCTGAGTGTTGGTCAATATAATGTAAAGACTCCGCGAAATGCGGGCGCGGAGCGCGAGAGTCTAGGATGAGTCATAGGGTTGTCCACCCTAAAATAATGTAATTTAATGTAAAGTTGTGTTGGCCTACCCATGGTCCATGGACCATGGGATTGTATAAATAGAGTGAGACTCTAAGTGTAAAGGGGGTTAAGAGTATTCTTTGGCAAGGAATAGATAGATGTGAAGGCATGGTTAGAGGATAGAAGTGGATTTGAAGGTAGTGGGTTGTAGTAGTAGATAAAGGCTCTGCAGCAGAGTGCGCAGAGGCCTAGTAGAATCCGTACTTGAGTGCGCGAACCCCTGCAGCTGAGTGCGCAGGGCGGAGTCGAGTCTATATTGAATTGAACTTGAAAATGATCATTAATAAAGCTAAGTTGATTCAGCATATGTTGCATCTATTTCGTAGATCTATACTTTGATGTTTTGCGTTAATGGTATATGTTTATCTATACGCACGCACTTGTATATATGTTTATGTATGAAAAATTTCTAAGTAATTAACGAACAGAACCTAACTAAGGAAGACTTGGATAATTAATATTGGTCACACTGCGACTGGATATGCGCGAAGGCAGTCCCATGGGACGCAGGGAGCTTGCTGGTGCGCGTAATCTAGTAAGCATGAAGGTTGAATCGTGTACCTATCACCCATATCAGACATCCCCAGGGTGCAAAAACCTGGCTCCAACACCCTCCCATACTACTTTGGGTGAGACCTCAATCCATGCTTCACGGACTGTTGCCGAAAGGGACAATAGTATTGGGATTTGCTTGGCTAAACTCACTGTTTAACCTGGGTCAGGCCCCACATAGCCAACAATTGGCCGGAATTGCCACTCCTCAAACTATCAAAATAGAAGGGCATATCAAGTAGAAAAAGGTAATAGTGTTGATTGATTCAGGGAGTACCCATAATTTTATTCATTGTAATATAGCCGAGTTGAATTGCTTCCTATATCTAGTACTAGAGTGTCAAGTGATGGTTGCAAGTGGAGGAACCATAAATTGCTCTAGAAAGTGCCATAATATCAAGTTATCCATGGGATAATATGTATTGAATAACCCAATGCTTTCCATTCCAATGGGTGGTGCTAATGTTGTACTAGGATTCCAATGGCTACACTCCTTGGGTACAATAGCTTTTAATTTTCAAGAACTTTTCATGAGATTTTCTTCGGAAGGAAAGGAAGTTGAATTAAGAGGTATCACAGGGAAACTAGGAAAGATAATCATCTTTAATGGAATGACAAAGCTTCTAAAGAAAGAACAACAAGGCATAATTTCACAATTATGTTCGCTAGAGGTTCCCACATCAAAATCATCTATTTCTTCAGATCTCCAAAAAGTCTTGGACAATCATTCCAAGGTATTAGAGACTCCCAAAGGCCTCCCACCTATTTGTGATCATGATCATGCTATTCATTTGATTCCAGGAAGTGTTCCTCCAAACATCAGGCCTTACAGATATCCCTATGCCCGAAAGAGTGAAATTGAACATATGGTTGCGGAAATGCTAGAGGTTGGTATAATTCAACCTAGTCAAACTTCTTTATCTGCTCCAGTAGTATTGGTGCACAAGAAGGATGGATCATGGCACATGTGTTTGGATTATAGGGAGCTCAACAAGCTCACTATTAAATATAAATTTCCCATTCCTATCATTGATGAACTATTGGATGAATTACATGGATCAATTTACTTCACCAAGTTGGATCTTCGTTCAGGATATCATCAAAACAGAATGAAGACTGAAGACATTCTGAAAACAACCTTTAGAAATCATGAGGGTCATTATGAATTTTTGGTCATGCCTTTTGGCCTTACCAATGCACCTTCTACATTTCAAGGTTTGATGAATTCCATTTTCAAACCCTTCCTTAGAAATTTGTGTTAGTATTTTTTGATGATATACTAATCTATAGCAATTCTTGGAAGGATCATGTTCAACATGTTGATGGGGTGCTCAAACTATTGGAGGAGAAACAATTACATGCAAGAAGCTCCAAATGTTTCTTTGGAGTACAAGAGGTGGAATATTTGGGTCATATTGTATCTCAGGAAGGTGTTAAGGTAGACCCTAGCAAAATTAAAGCCATTAAGGAATGGAAAATCCCCACATCCATAAAGCATTTGCAAGGATTTCTTGGGTTGACAGGGTATTATCGCAAGTTTGTTAAGAATTATGGGAGAATAGCAGCACCTCTAACAACATTATTGAAGAAAGATCCATTTTTATGGACTCCAGAAGCAACGAAGGCATTTGAACATCTTAAGGAGGCAATGTGCCAAGCACGAGTCTTAGCTATGATGGACTTCATGAAAACCTTTATTGTGGAATGTGATGCCTTAGGAAATGGAATTGGTGTTGTTTTAATGCAAGAAGAAATACCCATTTCTTTTGAAAGTCGTCCAATAAAAGGAAAGTATTTATAGAAATCTATTTATGAGAATGAAATGTTGGCAATACTACATGCACTTAAGAAATAGCGAACCTACCTAATGGGAAGACACTTCAAGGTAAAAAAGGATCATGATAGTCTTAAATACTTTTTAGAACAAAGATTATCTTCAGAAGAGCAATGAAAATGGGTCACAAAGATGTTGGGTTATGAATTTGAAATCATATACAAAAAAGGGAAGCAAAATGTTGTGGCAGATGCACTCTCAAGAAAGGATGAGGATATGGAAGCATTGCTTTGTGCCATTTCTATTATCCAACCAGTTGGATAAATGAAGCAAGGGATGAATGGAAGAATGATGAAGAAGTGTGGGCACTCATTCGAAAGCTACAACAATATCCTAGTACATCTGATACATTTAGCTGGAAAAATGATTCGTTATGGTACAAAGATAGCTTATACGTATGTCGGAATTCCCAACTCAAACAAAAGATTTTTATGGAATTTCACGCCTCTCCCTTAGGAGGGCACTCGGGATTTTTAAAAACTTGCCACAAGGTTAAGAAGGAGTTTTTTTGGGATGGCCTTAAATCTGATATTCAAAATTTTGTGGTGGAATGTTTGGTTTGCCATCAAAATAAAGTTGAAACAATTAAGACCTCAGGTCTATTACAACCTTTATCCATTCCAAGTCAACGTTGGGAGGAGGTTTCAATGGACTTCATCACAGGTTTACCCAAGTCTGAAGGAAAGAGTGTCATCATGGTGGTGGTTGATAGACTTACCAATTATGTACACTTTTGTGCATTATCTCATCCATTTAAATCTAGTACAGTTTCTACTGCATTTATGGAAACAATTCAAAAGCCACATGGAAACCCAAAGATTATTGTAAGCGACATAGATCCCATTTTCACTGCAAATTTTTGGACAAAATTATTTTCTTGTCTTGGTACTCAGTTAGTTCATAACTCATCTTATCATCCTTAATATGATGGCCAAACTAAGATAGTAAACAAATGTTTGGAAGGATATATTCGTTGCTTTGTATTTGATAAACATACACAATGGGTCAAATGGTTGCCTTTGGTTGAATGGTGGTATAACACTTCCTTCCATATTGCAACAAAAATGACCCCATTTATGTCCCTTTATGGATATCACCCAGCGTCCATCACATCATATTTAAGAGAAAATTACAAGGTTCAAGCAGTGGAGGATCACATCAAGCATCAACAACAAGTTCTCCAACTCTTAAAGGATAACCTAGCTTTGGCACAGAATAGAATGAAACAACAGGTAGATCAACATCGCAGCAAAATAAGTTTTGATATAGGTGACTGGGTATTTCTACGGCTATGTTATGCTCCTATTCCAATAGGTGTCATATTTCATGATTGACTGGTGGAAATCCCTGATATGTTCATCCTTTCCCCGCTGCAAAGGTTTTCCATATTTTGAAAAAATCAAAAAATTAAAAAATGAAAAGAGGGTATGCCCTCAAAGAAAAATCAAAGGGTGAAAAGATAAATGGTCAAAAGAAAAAGGAGAAAAGAAATGAACCCCAAATAAAAAGGACCAGGAAAGTGTGCAAGTCCAAATGCCACTACTATTTCATGTTCTGTAAATAAAGTTTCATGAAAAATTTGTTGAACTTCATGCTGCAGTTGATGAATGTCCAAACAACTTAATCTTGGCCAGTTCATATTTGAATTTCCTGTTTTAGAGATAGAGAATAAAATCTGTCCAAATTGTTCAATCTTGGCAGATAAATAGATAGGTAGAGAAGCAAAGGAGCTCAACTGTTAAACCTGAGCCCTTAGATGTGATAAGGATAGATCTAGATAGGAATGCAGTGAAAAGAAAAGAAGAGAATGAGGATTTGCCAGTTCAAAGTGCACCCAATGGCAAAAGAAGAAAAATGTTAGGTATTGTAGGCTGGGTAGGTAGTTTTGATGTTGCAGAAAGAAACTCGTGATAAGTTTTGTTTCTCAGAAATGATTAAATCTTACTTCTATCACCGGTACTATGGGAGAAGCATGACTAACTCCCCTCCATCCTTTCTCCAAATCATTTGCTATTTTCCCAAGAGATATTGAGATCTGCTCAATATCCCCAAATTACTCCATCTCATTTCATAAAAAGGCATAAGTAAAACCCTAGTTACTTAGGAGATTGTGCAAAGTCACACATAAACTTGTCTCCTTAAGCCTAAGTTTCTAAACTCTATAACTTAGCGCTATTTTTTCAACATATCCTTCATATTAACCCTTAACATTACGTAGCAAATCCCTTGCATAAAAGGCCATTTCCCGTATATTATTAATATGCTAAAAATCCCTATATTCTAATATCCTGCCCCGGTTTAAATATAAACCATATTACTATGAAAATGGGAATTAAGGGTTTATCAGAAACCTTATAATAGCCCTTCATGTGCAACCATGGGATTAATTAACTTTTGGTTAATTAATAACCAAGCCCGCAACCTCGCGAACCAATGGTAAATGACCCCGACGCGTTATAAAACTTTAAAATATTGAATGGGCCCCGCACCGTAACCCTGAGCCATCTCCGATGCCCGTCAACCATCGGATTCAGGCCCGCTCATCAGACAGTCCATGCTTATATCGCGCCCCCCCTTCCATCCGACCATTAACTCCTGGGGGGCTGGCGGTATTGCTGCCGTACCAGGGACACGCATCGCCTTCCCGCCGTGCTCCCTGCCTCCCCGCCCCAAACCACTCTGGCCGATAAGCGGTGCGGGGTGAAACCGCTTACCACCCTCCTACTGGCCTCCCCGCTGATGTCACCGCCACATCATCCTTCCGTACCCTCTGCTACGCGACAAGACATCACATCCCGATGACGTCATCCGACCAAAAAGCCCCACGAAAGCCAAATTTTGTTAAATAGTCAAGGAAATGTCATTTTCGCCCATTTCTCTCTACGAACTACTTTCATGCAAATTACGTCCAGTTCATTGCTCGAGCATACAGTTCGCCACCCGGCCAAACAAAGTCCAGCGTCCTGCTCTGCAGCTTGTCGGTTAATCTGAAGTTTCCCTATTTGCCTCTAAAATACAGGTATTTACCACGTTTTCACTTCCCAAACCTGTAATTTCATGTTTCCTCTGTGAATTTTACCTATAAGATCCAAATTCAAGCTGAAAATAGTTCACAGTTGCCATACAAGGACACCAGAACCATTGCTGTTTTGCCCATTTTTCTACAGAAGACGACCTCCAGTTTAAAAATACAAGAACCACATATGGAAGCTCCTGTGGCCCTCAATGTGGCACCCCTCAATGCACTTCATAAAGACCAGGATTGGTTACCCTTGGCTGACAGAGATTTTCAAATAAAAGAGTTATCTCGTGATATGAACCATCTCTATGTATTTTGCCGAATTAGGAATAGTCATCTGAGCAACTTTGATATCCTTGGAATATGGGAATCCAATCTCCCTAGGTCTTACCTTCCCTCAATCAATGTCTTCCCAGATATTATCCACCATTGATGTGCAAACTATGACCCTGTCAGTAAAGCAGTTATGACCCCATCCCAAACTGTTCTCTTTTACATAACTACTGAATCTAACAATGAGATGTTACACTTCCATCCCACTCAGCCCCTTGCTCCTCTTTCCATGGGATTTTTGCTTGAGCAAGGCTCTCAATTTCCCAGTTCAGAAATAACCCTAATTGCTAAATTGTTCATGAAACCAGATTGCCAGCCCCAAGGCCCACCTCCCTATGTGGATTCCTAGTTCACTAAAACTGGTGGGCTTATTCTTGACATGATATCCTTTATCTTGGGATTCAAAACCAGTGAATTTTTTGCTGAGACCATCTTAGTTATGTTGTCAATGTTTACTCCAGGGCAGCCCCCTGCTGTCAAATATGATTATGCCTCTTTCATTGCTAATAAAATCAATGATCAATTCATAAATCTGGACAGAGAAGGAGTCTTCAAGTACACTTCATTCATATACCACCTTCTGCTATATTATCAGCCAGACAGCTTCTCATTTCCCATCAAGAAATTGGATTCCAAAGGAGAGCGGAGGTCTGTGATCTTTTGGACCTCGGTCTTCCACAATGTTTGTGAATCCCCTTATACCTACTATGAATTCATTGACTTGTTTATACATCCAGCCTCCACTCTATTGATAGGAGCTCCTCCTCCTAGGCTCTCTGGTGATATAAAGAAGATTTTACAACTTTCCAGACAATACAAGATAGGTGACTGGTACCTCTACCAGAATCACACTGAAATCAGAATATATGGTTGTGAACTGTGCTCTTACAAGTTTCCTAGGTATGTGCCTATGAGGCTATTTGCACTAGAGTATTTCAAGCATCTTATCAATGTAGATTTAACCCACTTTTGCAATGTAAAGAAAAAGGCTCAGCTGAGAATAAAAACCCAGTTAGGCCCTTTTATCATCAATAAGAGGGAGGCATGGGAAGATGCTGATAAGATATTAGGGGAAGACCTTAAATTGAAGAAAAGTTTCTGGTGGGTGCCATATGACCCAAATAGCTTTATAAGTGATAGAAAAGTAAGAAATAGGCTATCAGCTTACATACATCATAGGATCCCTAAAATAGAACAATTTGCTAATCAGGATGAGTGAGTAGAGGGTACATTAATAGAAGAAATTACTGAACAAGAAAAAATGGAAAAAGCTATGAAAGATCTTGAAAAGACCCTTGACCTGGACTCTTTTGGACAGGTATCTTTCAAGCTGCCTCAGCAAACTGGAGCGGGTACATCCTTTGCTGGAACTTCATAGCAGCTTGTACAAGAAACTAGTGCACCAGTTACAGGGTCTTCTAAGGGCAAGGAAGTGGTAGGCCCGGAGCAGTAAGCAATCACTGATCAGCAGGGGAAAATTCCTCCAATCTAGACCAAAGAAGCAAATATTCCTACATTACAGACTCCTCTGAATGAGGAAAAAGGCAAGAAGAGAGACAGAGAAGAGGCCACACCCATTAGTGGACCTGCAGAATAGCCGGGTGCAAAAAGGCAAAGAATCTGTCCTCTGTCAGAGGAGGAAATCTTTGAAGAAACAACTGAAAGTTTAAGGGGGGAAAAGATAGCCATCCAGCAAACATCCCTGATGGTGGAAACATCAACTAGCTCACACAGGCAGGAGCTAGAAAGGCAGCATAGTGTAGAAGTTTCATCCACTAGGCCACCAAGTAAACAGACCTCTGACATCAAAAGAACATTCATAGAGATAAAGGCTAGAAATGACACACTAAGGCAGAAGATTTAAAACCAATATCTTAAGATGGCCCCCACAAAACAACAAATATTGATGTCTACCTATGACATAAAAGAAGGGAAGATGATCATGAGTTATTTCAAGCCCAAGGTGCAGCAACCACAATCAGCAGTTGATTATATCAGGACAAATCTGGAAGTCTTGGCCAAGGACATTCATCCAATAGACCATATTGAGCTGCACAAATAGACTGGAGAGATGGTATATTCCATGCTAGCTGATAAAGCTATGTTAGCTCATAAATTGCAAAACTCCTTGAATAATACCTCTGCTCAGTTAGATTTGGAGAAAGCTTCTTCTCTAGCAAAGGACAACAGGATCAAGTCCTTGGAATACATTATCATTGAACTGGGACATGATCCCAAAGATGCCAAAGGCATAAAGGTACTAATGAGGAAGAAAGAAGAGGACATCGTTGCATTGAGAAAACAGCTCAAAATTCCTCCTTCCATGCATCCACAGACTACAGATGTTGTACAACAGAAATCTGAAGAGGACATGATGGACCTGCTCATGAGACTGAATGAGAGATTGAGTGAGACAGAGCAAACATTGGAGAAAGCTCTACAAGAAAAGCAAGTTGAATCAACCTCCCAGCCACCTGAAGTAGCCCCAATAGTCACTACTGCCCCCTCCACACTTATAACAACATTGCCTCCCACTGTCCCGGCATCAACAACAGAGGTTATCATAGGCGCAACAGCACCAGGCAACAGTACAGGTATGAGCATAGAGCAATTAATAAAAGCCATGGAGGAATTGAAACTCCAAGTGTCAGAGATGAAGAAAGTCAAAGAAAAATTGGCAAAAGTTGAATAAAGTTATGATAAATCCAAGATGAATGTGGCAGAGAAAACAAGGGAGATCAAAACATTGGAGAACAAGGTGAGAGCATTAGAAAATGACCTCTCTCTACATAAACTTCTAGCAGAAATCAGGGGAATTTTGTGGACCAACATCGCCCAATCCATTAGTCATGCGTGGAGGTCTATTCAAACCATTTATGAGTAGATTGACTTGATAAGAGTGGCCCAAGTGGAGATTCAGAAAACAAGAGCCTTATTGGTACAGATGCCTGAGCAAGCTAACCGGCTAATACATTTTTTGAACACCAAGACCAGTGAAGAACTAGAAGCACTGGAAATTAGAGACAAAACAGGCACCATTATAGACATCAAGAGAGTTCTAACCATGAGAACTCTAGTGAAAAATTTAAACAGAAGATGCCAGGACATGCAGGTAGAGATTAATTCTTTCACAGAAAAGTTTACAATCCTGCATCAAAAAGGTTTGCCAAGTCCTTTGGGAAGTAATGATCATCTGATGAAACACAAGGACTATGTATATAAATTGAATACATATGCTGTTGATCAAGTTAATACATCATCAAGTACTTCAAGAGATAAGGCACTTCCATCTGCCCAGCCCTCTACGACAGCCTCGAAAATTTGTTCTACATTGAGCACGAGGTGAAGCATCTGTTCACCATCCCACCTAATTTCTTCAGATACACAGAGACTGACGAAACTTTATGGAAGCTTAAAAGACATAAATTACTAGGACCGGAGTGGTGGCAAAGTATGTTAGAGATCCTATAAACTTATCTTTGGTCAAATTCAAAATTTTGGACCATCTACTATAATGAGGAGAACAGAAATGAACCACAGTCATGCGGGTCAAAGCGCATCACATCAGGGTCAAAGAAAGTACGGCCAAGATAGAATAACTAGCACAGAATATCAGTGGATGGCGGACGTGAACTGACTTGCAACACCTACCTCCAATACATCTCATAAAGACGGAACAACCAGCACAACATCAAATTTATTGCATCGATTTATTGTTCCCCTGTTTTCAAGATTGTCTGTCTCTTTCTGTGTAAAACGCATTAATTATCATTAGATATTATTTCTACCAGATATTTTGTAAATATATTTTGACATTTTTGTACAAATACCCCCCCAGACAAAGTATTTAGGGTTGGGTGGTGGTGGATGTTCATAGTTTTGACTGTAATACTAAAGAATTTTGGAATAAAAAGCTGTTGGAACCATTTTTGTCGAGCTCACTGGATGAAGAATTGATGCTAAGGACCTGTTACAGAATTCTTGAATCGTTTTATGGATCAATAAGTCCCTTCTAACTTGTGTTTCACAGTTTCTGTGTTTACTATATCATTTATGTTTCATGATCTAAATGATAGAGAAAAAGAATAACTCAGAATTTGCTTGATTGCACTTTGTTGGAAATAATACTGAGAGGGGGGGGGGGTGAATCAGTATTATCAGATCAATCAAACTTTTCAATTTCATACTCAGAAACATATACGCTACTTCAATTAAGTGAACCCGCGTGTACACGCTACTGTGTCTAATGAAACTCGCGTATATCCAGAGATCTTATAATTCAGTTAGCTTAATCTTCAGTAAATGCATCAGATCATTATTAAGCATATTAACAGTAAACAGGTGCAGAATAACAGAACAGAACATCACACAAGAGCCACACACATGAACACAAAGATATAAGGTGGAAACCCAATGTGGGTGAAAACCACCTGCTGCAAGTCATCTCAATATTCTTCTTAATAAGAAAATCCTTTTACAATATTTGTACTGGTGCAGTCTTATACCAGTACGGGAGCTACAACCCCCTTAGCTCTTGTACTAGCCGATCCATTTACTAGTACGCAGGCTGCTACCTGCTACAATGCTCCAAAGATCTCCTTTAGCTTTTGTACTAGCTTAGATACTAGTACGTAGGTGCTTGCCTACAATCTTCTCACCTCCAGGTACCACGTTTCATACATTTTCAGACTGGATACACTGAAGCACAACACATAATCTGTAAGGCCACTTTTCATCCAATTTTCATACTGGACCCATAACTATCATTGAAGCTCACAACAATCATCAAACTCTGAATCACTGAAACCCTGTTAACAACAGTCACCAGAACACAGAGTAGACACAGAACTCTGTAATAACCATCAGATCCATCTGCAACTTCAAATATCAAGCTTTACAATGTATACGCTACTTCGATGAATCAAACCCGCGTGTATATGCGCTTTTGCCAAAGACAACCCGCGTACAGATCTAAAAATAATTTCTCATAACTTGCAGCTGTACCAGACATCAGTCATACTCATAACATTTATAGAACAATACATGCGTCAGTATGTAGATCTAGAATAAGCATCATAAAGATAGTTCATTTCAAACCATTTGATCCCGATCTCTCCTTAGATCTAGTTCTCCATCAACCGGTGAGATCTCTCCTTAGCTCAGATCAAGCAATGCATCATCAACCCATAACCCTGCATACTGGATCTAATGCTTCATCAGATATTCAAGACATTTCAGATGCACTTGCCTAATGATTTCCTTCTCCTTATATAGCCTTAGGCCTTGTTCAATACCAAGAGCCAAAACCATAGAAATCCAATACCATCAACTTCAAAACTAGGGATCGACACGCCCGTCGAGACACAATGGTCCGAAACCATAGGCACAACTTCCAAGGACTAACCACCATGGACCAAAGGTACTTTTCCATATACACGCGCTTTTGCTGAAGCCAACCTGCGTGTACACGCGACTTGGGCTTAACAAACCTGCGTGTATGAACTTTCTCTTCTTCTTATAGTCTGATCATCAATTCCTTGTTGCTGACCTTCTGTACTATGATTTGTCATCAGTGTGGTTTGCCATCAAGGACAACACTTATCTCATAAGTCCCTTCTAACTTGTGTTTCACAGTTTCTGTGTTTACTATATCATTTATGTTTCATGATCTAAATGATAGAGAAAAAGAATAACTCAGAATTTGCTTGATTGCACTTTGTGTTCATTCTTTGTTATTATTAATGTTTTCTTCAGAAGTAGAATAAATAGTGAATTCTTAATTGATCCTGTTTCCCTTGGTTCTTTCATTTTGAATATTTTCTAAGGAATTCTTAATTGCTCCTTAGCAATAATCATCCATTTTCCCTCTGTCAAATATGATGAAGGATTCTTAACTGAACTTTACCCAATTGACTCCATTCCATCTAATTCCAGCCTATAAATTGTTCCATGTTTGAGTACCTTGCTCTGTGATACCTCCTTTTTTGAAAAACCAAATCCAGAAATCTATCCGTCTTTGACTCCATGCCCAATGGACTGAAAATTTTTAGTGTTACCTCACTGTTCTATTGAATTTCCATCCCTCCAACCAAACTCCAAACAAAACCCTTTCACTTCATAACTAGCCTAACACAATTCAAAACAAAGCTAAATTATAAAGAGATAGCCCTCTCTAGATGTTGATTGGCTAGAATCTGTATCTAAAAGATTGGTCTGTGGTTACCTCGGCCGTATTCCCTTTCTTACAACTTTGGGGAACAACCTGAGTGATAACAAGATACAACCATATAAACAAATGTCCCTCAAGCAATCTAAGAAGGATGATAAATTAACACCAAAGTATTATGGTCCGTACAAGGTGCTGCAAAATATTGGTACTATGGCATACAAATTGGAGCTTCATGCAACTTCCCGAGTGCACCCAGTTTTCCATGTTTTATGCTTAAAGAAGGTTATTGGTGACAAGCTCCCAATTCAAACAATATTTCCATAACTTGATGAGGAAGGAAAAATCATGTTGGAACCTAAAACAGTCACAGAAACAAGAACTCGACCGCTGCAAAATCGATCAATTTTGGAGTATCTTGTCAAGTGGAAGAACTTACCCACTGAAGATTCCACATGGGAGGATGAGAATTTTATACAGAAGCATCCAAAACTACTCAAGCGTTGAGGAAAACACTTTTTTGAAGGAGAGGGGCATGTTAGGTCCCTATAATACTATTGATTCCCCCATTACTATTGTCATTATAGCCCTTATTGTTATTGGTGTGCCCTTATTGTCCCCATATTGTTATTATTGTGCCCCATAGTAGCCCACTATTGTTATTGTTGTGCCCTTATATTATTATTGTTATGTTAGCTTTGGTTATATTGTGACCCCTTATACTCCTATATATAGAAAGGAGGTTTTTTCATTTGTATCATCCAAGAATTGTTCATTTTGTGTAATGTAAAGGAGGTTTCGCCCTCGAAGAGGCTGAATTCTAAGGCGTTGATCTTTCTTTTCTATGTTTTTGTGGGTTGGTTTCATAACATTGGTTGTGCCTCTGCCCATCTTTTCAAATAATCAATTATAGTGATTATATACCTCGCACCAATCTTATTTCATGGCAGACTGATAGGTTCAAAAAAGTTAATACCCATTTGTCATAACCTACAAAGTTACCTATGGCACTAGTGGCATCTCGTCTCTTCTAGATGGCTTTCCTATTCTTTGACATACATCACATATTGAATTGAGACTTCTGTGATCCATATCAATTTGTTGAGGAATCTTCGGCGAAAATCACATAGAAAAACTTTTTTCGACGTGTTTCGAACCAGCCAGTGTGGTTCATCGTCAGGACAAGTTGAATGAGCAGATCTCACTTAGCACATTAAATAGATAGAGCAGAGAATCCCATGACTTAACGCGTCGACAAAAGTTTTTCTATGTGATTTTCGTCGAAGATTCCTCAACAAATACATCACATACTTGAAAGAATTCTTTTGTATCCTTATGTATTGTGGGCCACCATAGCCCAGCTCTCAAGATTTTCTACACAGTGGCCTTTCTTGCATAGTGCCCACCTATGAATCCTCCATAATCGTTTTTTAGAATACTCTGTTGTTCATGTTCAGGGACGTATCTGCATAGTACGTCATCCAATTTCATTTTATACAAGTGTCCAACAATCAACGAGAAATCAGCCACTCGAACCACCAAATCCTTCTTTTTCTTCATAGTGTACTCCACAAGTGCCATCCCTATGGCCAAAAACTAAATAATATCCACAAAGTGATCATCTATGACTCTAATTTTGAATATTTGTGCATTGGGCAGGTTATCTTTGATATTTGTGGGTTCTTCTCCTATCTCTATCCTTGATAGATGATCAGGCCTAGAATTCAATTTCCCTGGCTTCACTATAACTTCGAAGTCATATTCCTGAAATAATAACAACCATCGACAGATCCTTCCTCTTAAAACATGCTTATTCACCAAATATTTCAACGTGAGATGATTAGTGAACATTTTGAAATGCGCCCCCAAAAAGTAGTGCATGAAATTTTGTAATGCATACACAATAGTTAATCCCTCTCTTTCTGTCATGCTATAGTTATTTTCCTCATTGGATAGTTTCTTGCTTGAAAATGCTATGGGATGATCAATTTCCCCTGCTCCTGATTGTTCTAGAAATACACCCAATGCTATGCAAGATGCATCAACATGTACATGGAACTCCTTCTTCCATTTTGGGAAAAATAGAATAGGTGCAGTTACCATCTTCTCTTTCAGTACATCCAAGCTCTTCTGGCACTCTTCACTCCATTATAAAGTCACATCTTTCTTCAGCAATTTCTCCATTGGTGCAGTTATCTACACATATCCCTTTATAAACTTTCTATAGTAGTGAGTGTCTCCTAGTGTCATGCGCAGTTGTCTCACTGTTTTTGGTGTTGGAAAGTTCACAATAACTGTGATCTTCGTAGGATCCACCATTAATCCATGTTTACAAACGACATGTCCCAAAAATATACCAAATGGTGCACAAAATATGCACTTCTTCAAGTTCAATGAGATCTGGTACTACCTACACGTATCCAACATCAACCCTAAGCTTGCCACATGCTTCTTTAATAGACAAAAGATTGTTCAATCGTTGAAGTATACTTCCATAAACTTGTGTATATAATCTTTGAAGGTCACAACTACAACTTTGGAAAATACACTCCATGGGTTGTTGGGTGAAAGGCAATAAAAGGTTCATAGATGCAATACCTCCTACCTAAGATTCCTAAAGGCAAGAAGGCGAGTGTGATAAAGCATCTCCTAGCAGTCTGAAGCTCGTCCCCCCATAATATAATAAGGTTGCTCTGTTATAATGGACCATAATCCAAGTCATCCAGCAGTTCCACGATCTAAGCTAAAGGTAAAGCACCACCCCACCCCATCTTATGTGAGCCTCAAGTGTATTCTTTAATCCAAAAGGCATCATTGTGCATTGATAAGAGCCCCACTCTGTTGCAAAAGTCATTTTATGTCTATCTTTTGGCACAATTTTGATCTGATGGTATCCTAAAAATCTGTTTGTAAAAGAATAGACCTCATGTCCTCCTACATTGTCCAATACTTTGTCTGTAAATGGTGTAGCGAAGGGGTCATGTAGGTATGCATCATTCAATTTCCTTAAGTCAACACAAATTCCGATTTCCCTTTTCGCCTTGTTTTCCTGAACCATCATGGGACTTACCCATTCAGACTCTTCGACATGTTCAATTATCTTAGCTGTTAACATTTTGTCTAATTCTTCTTTCACC
The DNA here is from genome assembly GCA_031772625.1 of Pinus tabuliformis. Taxonomy (NCBI): domain Eukaryota; kingdom Viridiplantae; phylum Streptophyta; class Pinopsida; order Pinales; family Pinaceae; genus Pinus; species Pinus tabuliformis. Next base: position 1,112,704,546 of record CM062805.1, read on the forward strand.
TTCTCCTTGTATTTTGGATTCAGTTTATAAGGTCTCTTCTTGATAGGCTTCACATCAGGCTTTAGAGGAATCCTCATAACTCCAAAATCTCCTAATATTCCCTTCATATATGAAAACTTAGTGGGGAACAACTCTTGATATTCATGCAAGATATTTTTTATCTTGTTGACTGTGTCTTCATCCCAATAATCTCCTATTGTTGCATACTTCAAGTCAACCTTTGACCCTATATTCACCTTCTTCATCTTCAATGGCTTCATTATATCAGGCATCTCTATCTCAGGTCCATTTACTTCACGATGACCTTTTGATTCTTTGATGTCAATACTACGAGGATCTTCATCCTCTTTGGCAATGATATTATATAATTCCATTACATTACATATCTGTACAACCTAATCAAGTTGCCAGATAACTAGAACTTCGTTCTAAAAAATCTTCCTCTTAACTATATTCAGATTTGCATCTATATGTGGATAGTCATCTTCAAATCTGAATGTCATCATAAATCCATCAACCATTTTTTTCAAGTTAGCAATACCATGTCGAAGCTCAGTTTCTAGATACCAATTCTGAGGAATTGTCTCCATGGTATGGATGAAGCCGTGCACCCATTCTTCTCCCGAAATTTCTCCCCAAGTTATCATACAAAGTTGTATGTGATCTCTAGGATCATTCTGGCCATCATATTTGTATATGAGCTCTGTTTCTACTTGACCGAAGCTTACCCACATCAACCTTCTACATTTTTTCCAATCTCATATATTCTTCTTATGAGCACCCCACCATCTAGCAGGAGTAGCCCTCACTGCTTGATCCAAAGCTAACAATCTCTGACATTCAGCTACCCATATTTCACAATCTATAAAGAAAATATTTACATCACCCAAGCTATCATATAAAGGTAAATCATGTGCCTCATCTATCATACAGTGCACTGCATTTGTGATCCTTACACATCGCCTTGTAGACACTTCATGCAACTTGTTCTACCTGTTTTCCAATTCCTCTTCTGAATCTGAAGTGCAGTAACTATTTTTCTCCCAAGTCAGTTTTCCATTTGTAGTAGGGTTAATCCATTCTTCCTCTTTTGATGTTATCTGATAAATGTTGTTAATGTCTTTTGCATTGTATTCTTCTTTAACATGTTTTGTGTTAAATTGGAAACTAGGGCCAAACTCCATGTGGGTCAGCTTATTATGGCAGCTGATATTTTTATTGGATCCCTCTCGTTGAGAGGTGTAGGATTGATCTAAAGATCATCCGATTTCGATAAGCATTTATGAAGATATGAATTTATTTTTATTATGTAATTATTATCAAGCCGACCAGCTCTTGCGTAGGCTCAAGAAGCCCAGTAGACGTGTCTATTCATCACTTATGTTTTAGTATAAATATAAGAGGATTTGATGTCATTTAGATATACTCTCAAGGTGATCTCCTCTCCACATCTTGGGTTTTTGGAGAAGGAGAATCACTAAGAATACGCTAGTCTAGAAGCAGCTCTAGCAGCAAAATGATGCCCTAATTCTACACATGAAGATGATTCGTTGTTCATCTCTATAAGTTGTTCAGGAAATGATACATGGTGAAACCCTAGCACAACAAGGAAATAATATAGTCATGGAAATGCATATATATGTTGTTATGTATGACGCAGATATGGCAATGGAGATACGCTATATGGATCACAGTCATATAGAATAGTCATATATATTATGGGACGCAATGATGTATGGAACGCTCATGGTATATACGTTGGGCAGTCATACGCTGACTATGTATACGTAGGACATGAAGACCGCAGTCAAAGTATGAAGGCAGTAGTCGAGGTGAAAGCGTGGTTTAAGAGATAGCATGGGCATCAACGTAGTCAGATAGCGTGGGCATCAATGCAGTCAGGCAGCATGCTTTAAAAGAGATGTAGAATGCATCAACAGATAGCGTGGTTTAAAGAAATACGTGGAACGCATCAATGCTAGCCATACGCATAGTTGTACGCAGGCTATGATACAACGCTGCAATATATTTATATATGCAGGGAAACAATGCAGATATAAATATATATATATGATGGCATCATATATATACACAGCAATAGAGAAGATATTTACACGCTCAACTTTCACACTCATGCAACATATATACATACACGCAGTCAATATATATACACATAGTCAATTTATATACACACACAATACGCAGATATTCGTGGGCAGTAGGGAATCAGAACCGCAGGCATGTTACTTTGATGCTCTATCTACATAACTACAATCAAGATCTGGTGAGAACAAATCCCAATGGATCTATAGATATCACTAAGTCACTATCTCTTATAAAGAGGTCTGAAATGAAAATGGATCACTGTAGATGACAACATGATTGTGTAGTTTGAGACTGCATGGAGGATTTTGTAACTATAGCCTAGCTGCTTTGCTAGGCTACAAGCCATAGCAAGAAACTAAGGCTGATATCAACAAAAGCAAATTGTTGCAGCATGGGCAACATGAAGCTTGATATAATGCATGGGCAGCATGGGCAACATGAAGCATGATGAGACCATGGGCAGCATGGGCAGCATGAAGCATGATGAGATCATGGGCAGCATGGGTAGCATGAAGCATGATGATGCATGAGAAGCATGAAGTATGAAGTCATGGACAACTTGATGTATGGGCAACATAGTGATCATGAGTAGCATGAAGATGCATGATGCAGCATGATGGTGCTACATGGTAAGGTGCAATAGATGAACGAAATGGATAGGTGAAGTCATCACCTAGGAGATTCAGTTGAAGTAGAATGTCTTCAACTTATCTCGTCATTATAGGAAATGATCTATGCTCAGATTGGATAAGTCAAAGTGTTGACTTTTTTTGTAAATGTATTATCTCTCTCTCTCTCTCTCTCTCTCTCTCTCTCTCTCTCTCTCTCTCTTTCTCTGCTGAAATTTGAACATAAAAGAAGATTTGATCAAAGGGTTTCCCCACACACTGTGGGTTTTGTCCCTAGCTAGCACCACATCTTATGTCCTCTTGTCTTGGCTTGTCTTCTGCGATTTATATTTATGTTCTATCTGCAATTTACTTTATGCTGATGTGATTGCTAATGTAGAAAAGAATTGAAATAAATTGCTCTAGCATAGAACATACCTAAAATTAACATGGGATCAGAGCTGAGGTGAAGACAATGCCCAAGCAAGAGTGAAAGAGCAATCACAGCTAGGACAAGATAAAAGGATCAGTGGGTTCCTCACAATTGACTTAGGGTGAAGTCAAAGTAGAGCATATTATCAGAATGGCGCAGTAGAACTTCTAATGGCATACCTAAAGATCACTTCATTAGGAAGTTCGAATCTAAGGATGGAAGGAAAGGTAGATGCCTTGGCTACAATACGTTCGGCCCTTATGCGAAGGAGTGTCTGAATGGCAGAGAAGCAGGTCATCAAGGACACGACTGTCTCTTCAAAGAAAGCAATGAATCCCAGGATCTCTTTTACGTACTTGGTCGCAAAAAGAACCTAGTGTCCATATTGGAAATGGAAGTCAAAGGTTTCAGGTTGGCATTCGTCAATGAAAAGGTATGTATTTGAAAATAGATTTTTCTAAGATGCTTTTTAGTTCAGGGTTGTATTAAGTTACAAGAAGTCCACAAGTAGGACCATGTCCATTGACACATAGCATCAGAGGTCTGTGAGTCAAATGGTGACAGGGAAGCTTGAATTCAAAAAGAGCATGAAACTACATGTTTGAGATGTACAGAAGGAAAATCTTACAAGGGGACCATACCCCTCAAGTAGCAGGTCCACAGGTTTGAAACAACCCATGGAGTTCTGAGATTCATGAACAGGGAATCTCATGTAGACAGGTGGAAGAAAGCCCTCTATGGCTTGAAGAAAATCACCTCGGGCATAGTATGAGAGGATCAACAACTGTGTGATGAAGCTGAGATTCACTAGGAGTGAAATCGATCCAAACCATTACTCGAAGGTTGAGGATGATAGACCTCTCATACCAACACCTATGTCTGACAGGTGCAGACCCTCTCATTTGTAGGAGACAGAGGGAGTTGGATTTCGTATGTGGAATGATAAACTGAAAGCCTATGACTACCTCAGGGATATTAACTTTCAGAAGCTATATGGTAGTGATGTCAAACCAGATTTTGGAAATGACTTTGAGTCTCATAAACTCAATCACGTTGATGTTCTTGGTGAACTTCTGTTTGGACATATGTTTTGCAATTAGCATGGTGAGCTCATATTTGGTTGAGCCTTATTGGATTGGTGCCAAGAATCCTCTAAGATATCTTCGGGGCACAATCTCTCATGGATTGAGATACACTGCCGGAAATATGAAAACTGCATGATTATTCGAATGTTGATTGGGCAAGCATTGTGGAGGATCATTAGAGCACTTCTCAGTGCTGGTTCTATTTATATTCTACTTCGATATAATGGATAAGAAAGAAGTAGAAAACAATTGTTATAAGTACCGTCGAGACTAGATACATAACTACAAGTATGACCTCGTATGAATTTGCTTGGCTATGGAAACTCTTCAGTGAGTACACATGATGAATACCACTGTGATTCTTTGTGACAACCAGAGGTGGGATTCAATTATTAAGGAATCCCGTATTCAATGATTTCTCTAGCAGATAGACATCAAATACTTCCTTATCTAGGATATAATAAGTCAATGAGAAAGGAGGCTCCATCACACTGAGATGATGTACAGGTCAGAGCCCCGGAGAAAGATCAAATTTGTGATTTTCCCGAACGACTTGGAGTCGTCGAGAGACCTTTGTAAAAGGGTCCTGCATGTTGCATACATTGAGTTCTGGGAGTTCTGGGAGCTCTGGGGGCTTACGGTTCTTACTGGAGCAACATACGACCACAGGGTGACTCACCCTCCCCTAGTGGTGCGCACTGGAACAAGATGATTTTCTCTCTTGTGGGACAAGATGATTCGCTCTCTTGTGGGACAAGATGATTCGCTCTCTTGTGGAATAGGATGATTCACTCTCCTGTGTAGCAGGATGATTAGTTCTCCTATGAGGCCTGGATTGATGTGTTCTCCATGGCGATTGTAGCAAGATTTATGTGTTCTCCTATGAGGCCTGGATTGATGTGTTCTCCATGGCGATTGTAGCAGGATTGATGTGTTATCCTGTGATAGCTGGATTGATGTGTTCTCCATGGTGATTGTAACAGGATTGATGCATTCTCCTGTGAGGCCTAGATTGATGTGTTCTCCCTGGCGATTGTAGCAGGATTGATGTGTTCTCTTGTGAGAACAGGATTGATTAGTTCTCCTATCGAGGCATCCCACCCATGCACTTTGGGACTCATAGGAAGTACCTCTCATCTGATCAAAGAGCAGGGAAATGAAGTTAGGGACCATAGTAGTACCGATGGATGCATCATTGTATCTACCATACTCCCTATGCTAGGATGACCTCCATTGATCTAGGATCAATGATACTGGTTTGGGAACAGTGGTAGGAGTTGTACCATGCTATGACGCTGACTTCGGGTCAGTTGAGACTGGTCTGGGACCAGTGGCACATACTCTGAGACTGACTTCGTGTCAGTGTAGGACTGGTCTGGGACCAGTGAGAGTGGTACATACTATGACGCTGACTTCGGGTCGGTTGAGACTCATCTAGGACCAGTGGTACACTCTCTGAGCCTGCAATATTGGTCTGGGACCAGTGGTAGGAGTAGTACCCACTATGACGCTGACTTTGGGTCGGTTGAGACTGGTCTAGGACTAATGGTACATACTCGTGTTAGTGTAGGACTAGTCTGTGACCAGTGAGAGTGGTACATACTATGACGCTAACTTTGGGTCAGTTGAGACTGGTCTGGGACCAGTGGTACACTCTCTGAGCCTGTAATACTAGTCTGGGACCAGTGGTAGGAGTAGTACCCACTATAACGCTAACTTTGGGTCAGTTGAGACTGGTTTAGGACTAGTGGTACGCACTCTGAGACTGACTTTGGGTCAGTGGAGAATGGTATGAGACATTCTCAATCAATTCTTCTTCTTCATAGTTCAGCAGAGCTAAGCATAGTAGAGCCAGCAAAGTTGAGCTGACTAGAGCAGAGCAGAGCCAACAGAGCAGAGTAGAGCCAGTAGAGCTGAGTAGAGCAGAGCAGAGCTAGCAGATTCAGCAAAGCTTAGTAGAGCTAAGTAGAGCATAGCAGAGCCAACAGAGCTGAGCAGAGTTGGGCAGAGCAGTTTAGGGCATTTATGGCAGAGATAGTACAGTCAGACTTATGGATCATCGGATGGAGTTCTCCCTAGTTGAGAGGGAGTGTTAAATTGGAAACTAGGGCTAAACTCCATGTGGGTCAGCTTATTTATGGTAGCTGATATTTTTATTGGATCCCTCTCGTCGAGATGTGTAGGATTGATGTAAAGATCATCCGATTTTGATAAGAATTTATGGAGATATGAATTTATTTTGATTATGTAATTATTATCAAGCCAACCAGCTCTTGTGTAGGCTCAAGAAGCCCAATAGACGTGTTTATTCATCACTTACAGTTTAGTATAAATATAAGAGGATTTGATGTCATTTAGATACACTCTCAAGATGATCTCCTCTCCACGTCTTGGGTTTTTGGAGAAGGAGAATCACTAAGAATATGCTGGTCTAGAAGCAGCCCTAGCAGCAAAATGATGCCCTAATTCTACGCAGGAAGATGATTCGTTGTTCATCTCTATAAGTTGTTCAGGAAATGATACATGGTGAAACCCTAGCATAGTAAGGAAATAACGCAGTCATGGAAATGCATATATATGTTGTTATATATGACGCAACTATGGCAATGGAGATATGCTATATGGATCGCAGTCGAACGGTCATATATATTATGGGACACAATGATGTATGGAACGTTCATGGTATATACGCTGACTATGTATACATAGGACATGAAGGCTGCAGTCAAAGGGTGAAGGCAACAGTCAAAGTGAAAGAGTGGTTTAAGAGATAGCATGGGCATCAACACAGTTAGATAGTGTGGGCATCAACGCAGTCAGGCAACATGGTTTAAAAGATACGTAGAACGCATCAACAGATAGCGTGGTTTAAAGAAATACGTGGAACACATCAATGTTAGCCATATGCATAGTTGTAGGCAGGCTATGATACAACGCTGCAATATATTTATATATGCAAGGAAACAACACAGATATATATATATATATATATATATATATATATATATATATATATAGAGAGAGAGAGAGAGAGAGAGATACGATGGAATCATATATATACACAATAATAGAGAAGATATTTACACACTCAGGAAACATATATACATACACGCAGTCAATATATATGCACGTAGTCAATTTATATACATGCACAATATGCAGATATTTGTGGGCAGTAGGGAATCAGAACCACATGCATGTTACTTTGATACTCTATCTACATAACTATAGTCAAGATCTGGTGAACAAATCCCAATGGATCTATAGATATCACTAAGTCACGATCTCTTATAAAGAGGTCTGAAATGAAAATGGATTATTGTAGATGACAGCATGATTGTGTAGTTTGAGACTGCATGGAGGATTTCATAACTATAGCCTAGCTGCTTTGCTAGGCTACAAGCCATAGCAAGCAACTAAGGTTGTGTTGTGGCCAGCAACAACCCCCCTTCTTATTTAGTTTTATCACTAATACTAAATAAGTGGGGACCCTTATTCGAAAAATTTTAAAAAGAAATTAGTGCTTGTATTCCCTTTTTGAATAAATCTTACTATCATAAACTTAGGAGAATACCCGAAAAATCTTAAAAGACTTAAGTTTTATGATAAGTTTGAACAAAAACCATTCTCTCAATAAAAGTGTCGCATCGCAAAAAGGTAATGGATGCCTTCCTACAAGCGGAATCATAAGGTTGCAAAATCGCGATGTGAAATCACGCACTAAAAGACACTCATCACATTGCATGCCTCGAATATCACTTAAGCTGAAATGCATCAAACTGCCGACATACGATGGCGCATCTCGCAAATATCATTTCGCAGAAAACACATTGTAATGGATGATTGCCACACGCAACGGATTAGCGTATTGCGATCTACAATATTGTGAAGCAAATCGCAAAATCACCTTATCACAGATCTACAGGGCTCGTCGTTCAAAAAAGTTTTTACCATAAAACGATGCCTAGTTATGCACATTAATATTAATTAATGAGTTAGTTGGTAATCATTAATGAAATATTGTTTTGATCTGGTCGAAGAGCTATTTCACGTAGGGTGATATATTTTATATTTTTTTGGCATTTAAAGCTTTCCCATCACCTTTTTCTTATCATTTCTCTTACCTCATCTGTAAACTGCAGGAGCGAAGAGCAGAGAAGTATACATAGCAATGTTCAGAATATTATGGGAAAGAAGGGTAAAGCTCCAAGTTCTGAATATAAAGAAATGACACCCTTGTACACAAACACCACCTGCAATAGAGATGTCGGTGTTACTACTTGGGAATGCATGCATAGCCTGCTTGAGGAAGAAAATCCCAGAGTAATGGAGGTTACAGCAATTGCAGATTCACGCGGGTCATCTGAGGCATCAATTACAAAACTAGCATGTTCATTCTTGCACCGGATAGCGGCGAGGCCCAAGATTCTTCCATACATGGACATGGTCAAATGGGTACTGGATAATGTTGATATCAGAAACAGAAAATTTAATACTCAGGGTCAAGGACTTATTGAGTTGTTATTTCCACAAAATTTAAGGTTTATATCCTCTAACAAAAAAGCGCACAAGAGGTGAAAAATAGCACCAGGGAAGCCCGGATCAAGAAACGGAGGCAGTTTCCAATGTGTGATTAGCGCCTAGTGCTAATCGCACATTGCTAGGCAAAACCCTCGAGAAGGAAAGCCTCTAATCGCTCAGTCACCTGTAAGCCTAGAAAATTGTAGGAAAAAGTGCTAAAGGCGAAAGGCAAAACCTGAACTCTAAAAACCAGTGGTATTTATCAAGGGTATCCTCAAGTGGTATATAATGTTTTTACCAAACACACAGCATCTACACACAAGTTGGAGACAAAAGGCTCAAGAAAGAGCAGAGTCCATCAAAAGGTTAACGAAGTTGAATTGGGATTCTTACTAGACATACTTGGTAAAACCACACAGCCAGTGCATGACTCTCAAATGTATCATTAATTCTGCTGAGAATATGGTGCCAACACTTGCCGATTCTGTTTTCTCATGACAACTAAAGTCGGAGGTCGGCTAGCCAACTCTCCTCAAGCAAATGCTAAATGCTTGCGACTACAAGGAACAAATACATAGATATTTAGTTGCCAGTTTTAGTTTTAGATTCAGTTTTAGTCTTAATTTTGCTTTATTTTTTCCTGAAACGAGGACTGTCATTTAAACCGCTTCCTACATTTTTGTAATAGATTATTTTTAGATTTAGCTAGTAGTATTTAAACCCTTCTCAGGCATTTAGAGAAGGGTCCTGAAATTTGTCAAAAACTTGTCCTCAGAACATGCACTTTTTCACCCTCAGAGGAGGTTTTGATGAATGAATGGAACAGGATTTATTGATATCTACGTTTAATATCTACCATTGAAATTTCACTTTTGTACTCTTAGTAGATGTTTGATTAAGAAGAGATAAATCATTATTGCTGAAGCTCATGAGTAGAACTAGTTATAAATGGTACTTTTATCTCTTAACGATTTCTGCTTATGTGTTAAGGTGATATTCATGTTCAGTTATTTATATATGAATGCTTGAATGCTTGAGTTATCATTTGGAACTTTTGTACGGTGATAGCTATGCTATTTATGCTTAATATATGAGTAACTTATTATGCGATATGTTTTTCAAAATTGTTTCGTATAACTTTTTATACAAAATGGTTTATCTTTGTTGAATTCTCTTCTCATAGCAATTGAATGATCTTTATTACCAATTGCCATTAGAAATTATTTTAGATCGCATAATTGAAAGATTAAATCCCAGGTTAGTTTTAGAATTAGATATTTTTATTCATTAGAATACAATTGCATGTTGTTAAATTAGATTTAGAATAAAAGCATTTTACTTAGAAATTATTAGAAAGGAAATATCAATTCTCAACACACACACACATAAATTGGGAAACTGGTCCCATATCCCCAGTGGGACCCACTATACCAAATGAGAAAGGAGCTACTAACCAAGGTCCAAACCGGGTGGGTATCCCCCTTATTGTAGACCCGATTTTCGGGGCTTCAACAGGTTGATATCAACAAAAGAAAATTGTTGCAACATGGGCAACATGAAGCTTGATATAATGCATGGGCAGCATGGGCAGCATGAAGCATGATTATCATGGGCAACATGGGCAGCATGTGTAGCATGAAGCTTGATACAATGCATGGGAAGCATGGGCAGCATGAAGCATGATGAGATTATGGACAACATGGGCAGCATGAATCTTGATATAATGCATGGGCAGCATGGGTAACATGAAGCTTGATATAATGCATGGGAAGCATGGACAACATAAAGCATGACGATGCATGGGTAGCATGAAGCATGATGAGATCATGGGCAGAATGGGTAGCATGAAGCATGATGTTGCATGAGCAGCATGAAATACAAAGTCATGGACAGCTTGATGTATGGGCAGCACAGTGATCATGAGTAGCATGAAGATGCATGATGTAGCATGATGGTGCTACATGGAAAGGTGCAGCAGATGAACGAAATGGATAGGTGAAGTCGTCACTTAGGAGATTCAGTTGAAGCAGAATGTCTTCAACTGATCTCATCATTATAGGAAATGGTTTATGCTCAGATCCAGATAAGTCAAAGTGCTGACTTCTATTGTAAATGTATCTCTCTCTCTCTCTCTCTCTCTCTCTCTCTCTCTCTCTCTCTCTCTCTCTCTCTCTTTCTCTATTTAACTTTGAAGATAAAATAAAATTTGATCAAAGGGTGTCCCCACACACTGTGGGGTTTGTCCCTGGCTAGTGCCACATCTTGTGTCCTCTTGTCTTGGCTTGTCTTCTGCGATTTATATTTATGTTCTATCTACAGTTTACTTTATGCTGATGTGATTGCTAATGTGGAAAAGAAATTGAAATAAATTTCTCTAGCATATAACATACCTAAAATTAACATTTTGTATATCTCGCTCCCTCTTATAGATCTAATGGCACAATAAATCTCATATTATTAATTTCAAATAACATTTGCCTTTTCTTAAAGTCAATTATATTCATGTTATCAAATTCCCAATCCAGTCCAAGCAATGCGAGGTAGGGATTGTTGTCATCCACAATCTTAATCACTTTGAAGTCAGTGGTAGTGCGCACTCCATCAATGTCTATTGTGATACCTGAAAATCTTCCTAAAGGGACAATATTCTGTTGATTCGCCATCTTCAATTGGATAGCTGACCATTACAGCTTCGTCTTACCCATCAATTCCCAAGTTTTCTTTGGCAAGACATTGGCATCATATCCTAATCCAAGATAACCTTATCCATGTCATATTCCCCAATCTGTACTGTAAGCCTAATTTCATTTCCAATCCACTTCTTGTGTCTATGAAAATTATTCACTACACGCATCTCACTCTGCGGCACCTCTTTAGGAGCACAAGAGACTATCAATTCCTGCAATCCCTCTATAACCTTCTGATTTCTCAACAACTTCATGTAATTCTATAGAAAATACTTCAAAATATTTGGATCCACATCTTGTGTTGTAACCAGTACTATCTCATAGTTATCCTTTTGAGTTGGTTACACGGTAGAGTTTGAGACCCAATCATCCATAAAGCTTCGCATCGCCTCCATGAATACCTATTTTTCCTTTAGGTTATCAAATGCAGGAGATTTTTTCAGTAGTTTTTCTTACCCATGTAGATTGAGCTTCCTTTTTTCAATTGGATTTATCATTTCCAATAATAATTCACTTCTTGTTATAGTGTCGATGTGCAGTTGATCCTCCCTTTGCTCAGTGGTCATCATTTGAATATCTGCTCCAGGCTACTGGTTTCTTTTCTCCTGCATCTTTGCAATAAGGACACGGCATTCTTCTATCACATGATCAAAAGACTTATAGTAACTACAGGTTTTCATAGGGTTTTGAAAGTCTCTTGCGAAGTGTCCTGCCTGTCCATAGTTATAACATATAATATGGCCAAGTCCCTGACCATTGCCTCCTCCTCCTCCTCCTCCTCCTTGAAATCCTACTCGACCAGCATGTTGACCTACCTCCTCATGTGTATGTCCCTCATCTTGCAGTCTATAAGTATCATCAGTGCGCTCCATCATCAAGTCATAAATTCGGAAAATTTTCTCATCGTGGCCTACTGATATACAAAAGTTACAAAACATTTGCTTTGGGGTCAGCACTTACTTCTGTAATAGGTAGCAATATTCAAAGCAATTTTGGCCTCTCGTTCTATAAATCTCGTACCACAAACCTAGGTTTACTGGATTAGGCGCTCCACTTGCTAAATAATCTCTGAACACGAGGCATTGATCCTTATAATGACCCTCTTCTTTGTATTTTGTACACCATACTTCTAATATGGTCCCTTTACCTTTCTTGAGATCCTGCAATTCCAAGATCAAATTGGCTAGCTGACTCTATATGTTCTCTACTCCTACATGAGTATCTCCAATCGATGAAGCTTCTAGCTTCATCGCAATCTCCAATGCTTCAACTTGAGTCACGATCTTCTATTGCGTCAAAGGTAACCTCATGTGTGGCAATAGCACAACTATGAACCATTCTTTATGTTGTTTTTGGGGTATATTAAAGCTTACTTGACCCATCAACACCTTGCATCGTTGATCCAAATCCCACACAAATTCAATCATTGTCTGTTTGATTTCTTTTAGATCTGTGATGCACTGTGATTTTCATTTCGACTTCTTGAATTCTCATACCAATTCTTTCTTAATTTCATCTGATGAAGCAGTTAGGTTAGTCACAAAGTATTTCAAATACCAAGTTAGCTCTGTTTATCTTAGCGACGTGACGAGTTGTGCCTTCTTTACATCATCACTAGTGATCTGTCTTGTTGTCCATACTGCATCATCTACAAACCAGAATTGATTAGGATCCTCTGATCCCAATACTTTAAAAATAGGTATCTTAATGTCATCGGACATTTTCCTTCTCGGGGGGCTAGGTGGAGGGGGAGGGGGTGGGAGTGTAGGGGTATTATAGGAAGGGGTGTGGGGTGTAAAGGGGGTGGATGGATGGGGAATACCAAAGAAGCCCTGATTCTTCTCAACTCCTACTCCATGACGAGTGAGGGAATGTCATGGGGTTGTAGGGTTATTTCTTTCTTCTTCACTCTCATATCCTCCTAACAAGGGGCTATACGCAGATTCCATAAAATTCTTCATATCTGTTCTGTATCATTTTCCACTTCGCGTAGACCTAGTTTAGTCTTAATTCCTCTTCGTCCAATTATTAATCTCACTGAATTCACAAAATCCCTTTTTCGCACAATAACATCTTAATCCATAGATGAAATATCTTAAGAACTTACCTCGTGGTCCTTTGAAAAATCTTCGTTGAACTTCACTATAGGACATTATCGCATCTATTACGAACTCAGTGATAAATCCTCCCAAAATGCCATCAATCCATAAATCAACAACCCTTGAGATATTGTTATTGACGTTCTTGAGTCGCCATATCAATTTAGGATTCTACTCCTTAGGTTCATCGTTATTGAAACAAGTCTTATGCTTAGTCAACTTAGATACCCACTCATACAATTCAATGTGGAACAGACTAAAGAAGATTTCGTATTTCTCTTCGAAGATATACTTCTGAAACCAGTCTTTAGCTGATAATTGAGAGCTTTTGTTCTCTTTTTATGTAAATTCTCTTTATTTTTGTTCAACCCACTCCTGGATTTCTTTCTTCGACAGATGCCAAAACATATCCCTTAAGCAGATCCCGGTCCGAGAAATGGAACCATTTGTTAGTTTAAGGGGGCTTGACCCAGGGTTAGAGTGTACTACGCACCAAAAAAATCCTTAACCACTGGCCCTTTTGGTAAGGACCTGCATGCAGATCGCAGTCTCACCTGAAGCGTTTATGGGAGGTTGCAAAACCAGGTTTTTGTAGCCAAGGGGTTATGCACGCTATTGCATCTATGTGTTCACTTATGTGTTATATCTACTTACAACTTCGCATACATGAACAACTTCACATTGATGATTAACCTTACATATTGGTACTTAACACGTAGACATAACAGAAAATAGTATAACATGTATTCTTTCGCATAATTTAGTTAAAAAACATGCATAATAATATCAATAACAACAAAGAATGAACACAAAAAGATACACAATACTTCACCAAAACTTCTTCTTTATTAATAAGGATCTTCAATGCATTCTCTTCCCTGACCTACACACCCAGATGCAAGTGGCCTATGCACTTATCTATAGACTCTTCAAGGCCTTTGCACACTCAGGTGTGAAGCCTTCCCAAAAAATACAGACTCAAGGCAGAGAATATGAACAATCTTTTCTTAGTTATTTCTTCTCATATTCGACAAAGTATTACATATTCTTTATATAGACTTACCTACTACAATACCATGTTCCTCATACCATGGATCTGACAAAACAATGGACTAATACCGAAAACCATTACAAAATAAGGAACTTTTGAGCCACCCCAAAGCCCCTAAACATTGCGCGATGAATAGAAATTCTCCAGCTCCATGCACTCCACTCCTCAAAATGCGGAGTATTTCACCAAAAACTTGGACCAAGTTGGGTTGCGAACAACATGAGGCATCCACCGCCAGCAACAAGTCTTTTAGGCCACCTTTCTTTAAAAAGAACAACAACATTTCAACAACCCAAATCTTCTCAAAGCTCTAACACAATGTTCAATGTCAAATGTTTGGCATGGATAATTTCTACACTTTTCATCAAGAGAAAAATTCATAAAAGGCATGCCCACAATGGAACCACAATATGAACACTATGATGGCTAATCTGGTTAATACTTTGTTAGCAAAAGAACAACTAGAGCAAATTGAAGAAACAAATGAACCTATCACAACTAAAGAAATTTCGGGTGTTGGAAATTCAATGAACATGTTGAGTGTTATATACAATGTTGATAGGCAAAGTGATTATCATCCATTAGTGAGTGAAGCTCCTCCCAAGCAGTTAATTAGATGTTACAACTTGATGAGCAAAGGGCATATTTCTGAGTATGAAATTAAGAAGAATTTGTTGCATAATATTCTACCACCTTCCAATCCAACTCCAAGTTCGCAGAACAAGCCTGGAAGTGTTCCTTCTTCCAAGAGCACTTCAACAAACAACAAGAACAAGTCCACCACTCCTAAAGTAGTGGACAAAACTACATCGTTTGATTCATTAGCATAGCTCGTTAAGAGAGAAAGCATCAATTGAAACATCGTTGAAGATATGAAAATAGCTCGCAATAAAATTTCAATCTTCGAGCCCACAAAGATAACAGGACAATGAGAACTAATTATCCAGGCAATCTCAACACACTCTAAATAAGTTTCTACTTCTCAGGTAATATTCGGTTACTCTCACGATATCATCGAATCTATTGTTAATAGTTTAAATTTGAGTTCTAACACTCTTTTCCCTCCATTCCTTTTAAATTTCAAAATTTTTAATTATAATGTCCATAATTGTTTGGTTGATTTTGGTGCATCCGCAAACGTTATTCCCTTGTTTGTTGCAGAGAAAAAAAATTCTAAATGGGATAAAACTAATGCATGGAGCATACGATTGAACATATCATTTTTCCAACCATTGGTGAACTCAGTAATCTTATCATTCATTTTTCATCTGATCATAGAGTTCACCAATGCATAAATATTGTAATTGTGGACATTCCTAAAAGCCTACGGTTTACTAATTAGCATAGATTGGTCCAAAAAATTACAAGGATACTTTTCAACTGACTTGACACACCTATGGCTTCCATACAAGGGAAAAAATAACCAGATTTGAGTCGAAAGGAAGTCTTACATGAAACATACTGTTGAAAATAGCAACGAGAAGTGCTAAAAATAGCACTGCTATAAATAGCATTTCAGGATACATTCCAATTTTAGTTAGTCCCTGAACTAAAATTGAGAATTAAAATTCGAATTTGATCTTAGAGATTGTTTGTAAAATAATTAATTAATTCATATTGAGTTAATTAGTTGTAGAAAATCAAACATGAAGTCTATGTGAAGACTTGCAACATTTTCCCCTTTGATTGAGGAAGTTATCCCTTGATTAAGGAGATCAGGATGAGTTGTACTTTGAGTTATAATTAGTTAGCTCAGTTAACTCAGTTAAGTCCAGTTAGATTAGTTCCAATAGTTTGTGGAAATGACTGTGAGTTCAGTTAGTTAATGCATGCATGCATGTAACTGTTGCACTTCAGATAACTGAAAATTCTCTCATAAATAACTCATACATGTCAGTTCAGTTAGAGACCCAGTTGAGATCAGATGATGGGACAATGTACTATCAGTTGCAGGAATATTCCATTGAGGATATCTCTTGCATGCAGAAGGAATTCATTCCTTGGAGATTTCGCAATTACTTCTGAGTTTGGTGAGATGTGTGAGAGGTGAATTCACACAAGTGGCAGCCAGAGGACCCAAGAGAAACTACACAAGAAAATAGGAGGCTTGGAGGACTGAGGGAAGGCATATATGTTGTCTATTCTGTCTATGAGCAGTATTGAGGGATTGTACTAAGAGATGGATAGCTTGTGAGCTAAAGCTTTGTGTAATCCGGACATATTTCCACTTGTATGATAATACAAAGATCGAGGTTTTTTAGCTGAGGCTTTCCCCAGAGTATTCTTCTGTGTTCATGTGTGATTTCTTTCTCATTATCTATTATATGTGTTCTATTTGATCTTGCTCAAAATCAATTAAGCTTCCGCAAGTTTGTTTGTAGAAGTAGATCAAGTATCTTGCTTTAGTATGTTGCACTATCAGGTGATCTACAGTGGGAAATTCTACATGGTATCAGAGCAAAGGTGGTCAAAGAGAAGAATAATATACAAAGAAGGGATAAGTTCGAAGTTCGAAGTTCCTGATTATAGAACTTGAATTCTTATCACATCTCAAATTTCACCAATGGCGCTCAACGGTTTAAGACTCGAGTATGCCCTTGATGGCAGCTCGAATTATATAGCCTGGAAGGATCGCATGGAAACGGTATTAGAGGAAAATGGTTTGAAGGACTTCATTGATCAAGAAGTCCCCAAGCCAACAGCTGCCAATGCCCAAGAATTGGCAGAATGGAAGAAATGTGTGGCTAAAGCGAGGAGAATCCTTCTAGAGGGAGTTCGAGACCACATTGTCTCGAGTCTCCATGGGAAGGAGACACAGTTTTCAATGTGGAAAAAATTGAAGGATCTATATCAGGACAGTAGCGATTAGAGGAAGTTGGCGCTGAAAGACAAGCTTTGGAAAATCAAGTGTGAAAAGGGCGACACAATCTATACATATTTGAACAAGCTCACCACCTGTAGGGATGAGCTTGGAATTGTAGGAATCACAACAGCTGATGATGACATGGTGAATCTTGATCTCCTCGGTATTCCTAAGAGCTGGCATAGCTACCAAGACTTGGCAAATGGAAGAGAGAAACTGCCAAATTAGGGACAACTTTGGTCGGATCTGATGTAGGAGGAGATAAGAAGAAGCACCAGAGATGGATCTTCATCAA
The DNA here is from genome assembly GCA_031772625.1 of Pinus tabuliformis. Taxonomy (NCBI): domain Eukaryota; kingdom Viridiplantae; phylum Streptophyta; class Pinopsida; order Pinales; family Pinaceae; genus Pinus; species Pinus tabuliformis. Next base: position 1,112,722,294 of record CM062805.1, read on the forward strand.
AGCAAGATGATGAAGAAAATCTAGCCTTAGCGAGTAAGGCAAGGAAAGGGAAAGGGAAGGCATCCCATTTCAAATCCATATTGTCCCATGGTGGGAAGAAGATTGACAAATCGAAAGCGAGATGCTTTCATTGTCATGAGGTGGGCCATTATGCTACAAATTGTCCATAGAAGAAATCCAAGAAGGGATCCTCGAAGGGATCATATGGTGAGGCACTAGCCTCACAGTTCGAATTGGATTTCTACCTCATCGCATGCATGGTTTCATTGATGGTGGGATGTGTTTGGTACCTGGACAGTGGAGCTTCATTCCACATGACTGGTGACAAGAATATTTTTAGTACCTTGGAGGAGAAGGATCTCCAAATGCGGATCGAGATGGGCGATGATGGAAAGTACCATGTTTCAGGTGAAGGTATGATTGTGTTTTAGAGGGAGCATGGAGCTCCTCTCACCCTGACTGATGTAAAGTATGTATAGGATATGAAGAAGAATACTATTCCTGTCGCTACGCTGGAAGACAAAGGCTATGATGTAGTCTTTAGTAAAGGAAATTTATTTCTAAGGCATATCGGCACTAGAAAGACCAAGAGGATTGGGATTTGAGTTAAGAATCTCTACAAGCTGGAGGTAGACGACTGTGCTGCATTGAGTTCAAAAGCAAAGTTGGTGCAGAGCCAAGATGTTGCCGAGCTATGGCATAGAAGATTGGGCCACTTGCACCATGGGGCCTGGAAGATCATGCAGCAGATTTCTACCGAACTTCCCAAGGGAAAACTGGAGCAGATTGATACATGCAAAGGTTGTACCTTGGGTAAGTATGCGAAATTTTCCTTTCAGGATCGAGACAGTAGAGCTCGAGCAATCCTAGAGCAAGTTCATACAGACGTGTCTAGACCATTCTCCATAGCCTCCACTACTAAACAAAGGTACTACGTTATTTTTATTGATGATTTTTCTCGTAGATGTTGGATCTACTTTATGCAGAAGAAGGGTCAAACCTTCTCAAGGTTTTGTGAGTTTAAAGCCTTGGCAGAGAAAGAATTTGGAAAGAAAATAAGGGCCTTGCGTAGCGACAATGGTGGACAGTATGTCTCCCAACAGTTCAAGGACTTTTGCGCAGCAGAAGTAATTAAACAGGAGTTGACGACACCCCATAACCCACAGCAAAATGGGGTGGCCGAAAGGAAGAACAAATCGATTGTGGCAGTAGCTTGAGCGATGTTGCATGACCAAAGCCTACCACTTCATTTGCGGGCTGAGGCATGCAATACAATAGTATACTTGCATAACAGAAGCCCACATCGAGTGATGTATAATATAATCGAAGTTGTATGGCTTCAAGAATGAAACCATGTTGGCGAGATGGAACCGGCGCGCTCTGCAGCTAACCGCGAGGGTTTCGGTTAGGGCTCTCTGAAACCCTACCTCTTCAACCTGCAGCCTTCTCTCAACAACTGTTTCGTCCTTCTTACCTGGCCCGACTTTTCAGGTTACAACTGTCGTTTTCAGCATGGATCCGGTTACTGTCGGTGATGTTATGGACACGGAGGAGGAAATCGATTATACCGAAGACCCGCTCTCCTCTCAGGTTATTTTCGGCCGCCCATCCTTCGCATCGTCGTCTGCTGGTCCTGGCCCTCTGCAATCCGAAGCGCACCTTTCCCCAGTGGTCTCTATCCCGGTCCCCCCCCCTCTTGTTCACCTGAAGGCGTTGTTCCCTCTGAATCCGCTGGTCTGGAACTTCCCCCTCTTTCTCCGGGGACCCTCCGCTTCTTATCATCTGTCATTCCCCCATCGCCCCCCTTTGAATCGCGTCCTCTGTCATCCTCCATCCTGGCTCCACCCTTATCGGGACCGCCTCCTCCATCGACGGCTGGTTTTTCTGCGCTTCTCCATTCTCCCTCGGGATGTTTTGAAACCCCCGCTGTCAAAGTCAGCTCCTCCAGGTCGAACCCTCAAGATTGCTCCCCGGACCCCTTGGTAAATCACCCTTCTGCGCCGCGCACGGGGAAAAAAAGAACAAAGTGTGTCAAATCTACTTCCAAGGACATCACTATTCGGTTCGGAGAGACCACGGCCATAGGAGAAGCAGCAAATATGGCAAATACTATCCTTGTGGGTCATGTCCGAGGGCGAGCTTACTCTGCGACCCGGTTAACTCAGTGGGTGAAAGAGATCTGGGGTGGGGTTCTGATGGAACTCCCTGAAGTTCATGTACTCCCTCGCGGCTGGTTTGCTCTACATTTTGCCAAGGAAAATTATACGGATCTTGTCTTGGCCAAATTCTGGCACATAGAGATGGCGCCGGTTCTGCTCAAGCGTTGGAGTCCTCTGTTCGATCCCAAGCGAGAACAGATTGGAGCTGGGCCATTATGGGTGCGACTGCCTGGCCTCCCCCTCCAATACTGGAACGAAGAAGTCTTCATCCGCATTGGAAATGCTCTGGGGACCTATCTCGACCACGATCGCACCTTCGTGGAATCTAGGAATAGAACGCTCGCTCGGATCCTGGTTCACCTAGATACCCGCGAAGGCTTGGAGGAAAAGATCACTCTTCAATGGGGCCGATACACTCGAGTACAGATTCTTGATTACGAAGGCGTTCCTTTCAGATGCCGACGCTGCCATAGGGTAGGGCATGTCTTCAAGGATTGTCCGCTCAATCAGAGGCACGTTGATGCACTAGAGTCCACCATCTTTACTCCGAGATCCACCTCTCCGGCTGCTCAACACGCTTCGGCCACGAGCATTCCCACAAGTGCTACTCCTCAGGCACCGAGGGTTACTCTTGGTCGTGCAACAGCTCTGGTCACCAGATCTCGGGCAGCCTCAGTAGCCGCATCTGCAGCCCCTCCGGTTAATTCTCTCTCACCTCCATTGTCTAATTTCACATCGACTTCATCATTTACTCCATCATTGTCTGCTGCATTTTGTTCGATGCCATCCTCCTCTGTCATTGCCCCTGTTGCTACATCCTCTCAACAGCTCCTATCACCTGCATCTTCCCCCTCATCCTCCAGGGGCTCAAAACACTCATACTTCCTGCGCCCGCGCACTCACTCACAGGGATCTCACCCTACCCTTACCGGCTTGGGTATCATAACACCTGGGCTGTCCTCTCTGCCTACTCGAGGGAGAAAATCAGATCTTACTAAGGCTATCAAAAGAGCGGGGGCTGAGGTAGCCATTGGGCGTCAATCCACTATTGATGGGGTACTTAGAGCAAAGAACACCCCTGGCCATCCTCCCCCATGAAGTGCCTCTCCTTCAACTGCAGAGGCCTGGCTAGTGCCTCAAAGAAACTAGCCCTCAAGCGATTGATTGAATCCTCTCCTGTCGATATTATTCTTCTCCAAGAAACTCTTGGACCTGCGGACTCCATATTGGCCTCTCTATCAACTATCATCCCCGGTTGGCATTTCTTGGCCATGGATGCCTCTGGTAGATCAGGTGGCTTAGCTATAGGATATAATCCTGTAACCATAAAGGCTCAAGGTACTTGGGGGGGTCCAGGCTTTCTGGGGCTCGATCTATTCTCTGCAGACTTGGGCACCACCCTCAGGGTTATCAACATATATGGACCGTGTCACCAGCGTGAAACTTTCTGGAACAACCTCCTGGGTCTATCCATTCTATCAGCAGAGAACTTAATCATTGGGGGGGATCTAAACTTTTCATTGGGTTACGGTGAATCATGGGGAGCCTTGGCACAAATTGACCCTATAACCGCATACATGACTGACCTTTTGGAACGTCATGACCTAAGTGATGTCCCCATGATTAAACCTCTTCCCACCTGGAGGAACAGAAGAATCGGCGATGCTGCCCTGGCTCGTAGACTAGATAGATTCATGATGAAAGGATCTCTTCTTCAAAGGCTTCATCACTACAAACAATGGGTGGGATCTGGCGGCATATCAGATCACCATCCTATCTATCTGGAAATAAATGGGCCCAATAAAAAACCAAAAGCCCCTTACAAGTTCAATCATGGCTGGTTACAGGATCCCTCCTACATCAAACTTGTAAAGGACTTCTGGCCTCTCAATCCGATAGATAGAGCCGACTCTCTGGCTAAGGGCTTTTGCACGAATCTATCGCAGATCAAGGAACTCACCATCGAATGGGCCAGAAATAAGCACAGGCAGGAGAACTCAGCTCTCTTGCACATTGAAGCTGAGCTTACCTCACTCACAGATGAAAGGGGTTTGGGTTTCACATCAGAGGCAGATAAATCTCATCTAGTGGAGTTGGAAAATCAGAAGCAAAAAATACTTAGGGAGAGGGAAGAATCTGCTCGACTGTGCAGTAGAGCAATCTGGCTTAAGGCTGGAGATGACAACTCTCGCTTCTTTCACAATTATGCCAAGGGCAGAAAGGTCAGCAATACTATATGGAATCTCCCTATGCCCGATGGTGGAGTGGCTGATACTTTCAATAAACTCTCTCAGATGGGATCATCCCACTTCAGGAATCTATACAAGCAACCTCCGGGTTCCAACATTGCAGACATCATCAACATTGCTGGACACTTTCCCAGGTTTGTTAACGAGGAAGAAGCAGAGAATCTATTCGATCCGGTGACCCCTGAAGAACTAGAATCCACCATCAAATGGTTTAAGAAGGAGCGTAGCCCGGGGCCGGATGGATGGACCATCGAATTCTACATTGCTTTTTATGAGACGATCAATCAGGACCTTCTTCGGGTAGTAGAGGAATGTAGGATGACGGGATCCCTGTATAATGCTATCAACTCCACTTTCATTGCTCTGATCCCTAAAACTGACTCTCCCTCCTCTTTTGATGAATATCGTCCCATCTCACTCTGTAATGTCCTCTATAAGATCATCTCAAAAATCATTGCAAATCGCATTCGCCCCATTCTGTCTCGCCACATCGCCCCTCAACAATTTGCCTTCCTGGAACACCGTCAGATTCATGAAGCTATTGGGGTTGCTCATGAGGCTTTTCACTCTATCTGGTCAAAACACCATAAAGCCATCATCTTAAAAATTGATCTTGCTAAAGCATTTGATCGGGTCAGCTGGCTCTATATCAAAATGCTCCTTATTCATTTGGGCTTCCCTCACCGATTTATCACTTGGATCATGGCTTGCATTACCACTCCCTCCTTCAGTGTGCTGATTAATGGATCTGCATCCCAGTTCTTCCACTCTGAACGTGGCCTCAGACAGGGGTGCCCTTTGTCTCCCCTTCTCTTCCTCATTGTCATGGATGGCCTCAGTCGCCTTATTGCCTCAGCCAAAAGAAACGGAGATATTTGTGGTCTCAAGATAACAGAGGACTGTTACCTCACCCACCTTCTATTTGTGGATGACGTTATGATCTTCCTAGATGGTAGTATCCGGGACTCCCGTACATTCTCTAATATTATCTCCCTCTTCTCATCCGCCACTGGGATGCTGGCCAACCATTCAAAATCATCTATTATCCTATCCAGAACCTCTGTCCATGAATCTCATCTGGCACTTCAGCTATTTCCATACAGCATACATCCCCTAGATCAGGGCCTTAAATACTTGGGATATTGGATCAAGCCTATTAGCCCTAAAATAGCGGACTGGATTTGGCTAGTTGCTAAATTGGAGAAGAGACTCAATATCTGGAGCCATCGATACCTCTCTCGAGCAGGAAGACTTGTCCTGATTAAATCTATCTTGGAAGCTACCCCGGTCTTCTGGATGGCTTTGGCCTGGATCCCGCGCAACATCCTGACCAGATTACAGCAAACCTGCAATAGGTACTTATGGAATGGGGCTAAAGAGAAACGCATTTTTGCATGGATTGGATGGAAGAGGATTGCCATTCCAAAGAAATGGGGTGGCTGGGGGCTCAAAGATCTCCCTTCCTTCGCACAGGCTCTGGCAGCAAAGATGGGATGGACCTTAATCACTGGAGACAACCTATGGACTCATATGGTATACCACAAATATATTTGGCCCCTTCATATAATGGATTGGATCCGTCTCCCGACCTGGCCCAAAGCAGGAATATCATCAGTTTGGAAAGCACTACTTCATGCTATTCCTCTTATCAGAGATAACTTGATATGGAAAATCAATGATGGCACACAAGCCAGAATCGGCCTGGATCCTTGGAATGGAAGCGGAGGCAGGCATATATTGCCCGAAGCCCTCATCCGGTACCTGCACACACAAGGGATCACTTATATAGCTGATATAGCCGATCCACAGCGCACCACCATTTTTGAACAGCGATGGAAAACTGTAGATCAGATCAACATCCCACCTCTTTGGCACCAAGATTGGTTGTCTTATATCAGTGCCTTATCTGAATCGCACATTAGAATCAAGCAGGGTCCTGATGAGCTTATTTGGTATCCCTCGGAGCATGGCATTTGCACCCCTAAAACTGGGTACCTATCTCTGATTTCACATAAGGTCTCGGATTTATTATCTTTCTGGTGGAACTCCATTTGGAAACTGACATCCCCACCCAGGCAGAAGCTATTCTTTTGGTGCATCCTTAAGGGTGTAGTTCCCACGGGGGAATACCTCATGAGACGTGCGATCCATGGACCGTCTTGGTGCATCCTGTGTAAACAGTCTGCCGAATCGCGCACGCACTTATTTCTTCAATGCTCTGTTCTGTCACACATTTGGCAAGCAATTTCCATTGATATACAATACACCGGTAAATGGGAGGGTGCTGATATAAATCAAACTTGGGAGACTTGGTTCCATCAGCACAGTAACTCAAAACTGCAAAGCTTGCCCATCATCACCTGTTGGTACCTCTGGCTGGCCCGAAACCGTTTGACTTTCGAGGATAAACCAGTTCATTGGCCGCATCTAATTGCTAAGATCATATCAGCCTACAATGAAACTCCTGAGCCACCGCAGCCAAAGGTCCGCCGACCCCGTGACCCCCCACAAATCAATCACAACAGCCCATGGGCTTATTTCGATGGTGCTGCCCAACAGCAGGGATGTGGAGGGGGTTTTCTCCTCTTCATAAACGAACAACATTTCTATAAAGCAAAGCTGGGCTTGGGAGCTGGTTCTAACAACTTCGCCGAGCTCATCACTCTTCGTCATCTTCTTCATTTTGCATTGAGCCACAATTGCTTGCACTTAAACATATATGGGGACTCAAAGATTGTCATAGATTGGTTCAATAATAATTCTGTTTGTCATTCACACACACTCAGCAGCATATTGGATGAAATTAAATTACTGAAGGATCAGTTTAATGACATCACTTGCACTCATATCTACAGGGAACACAACAACAGTGCCGACCAACTATCCAAGGAGGCTACGACACTTCCCAGAGGCGAGTGGATGATACAGGAGCAGCGAGGTACAAATGCATATCAGTACTACCATCGCCCATACATAGATGCACAGTATCATAGGGCAGCCAGCCCATGAAATCTGATATGAACAGATATTTTTTGAAAATTTTGTATATAGCTGATAAATATTATAACTGATAGCCCTGCGTGGCAATATGTATATATGACAATATAGAACATCCTGCGAGATGAATTTTGCTTTTTGATAGACAGTAATAGAACTACAGCTTCCCACATGTGTGGTGGAAGAACATATAGCATATGCAAAACGCATCTACAACATGTAATTTTTCCAATCAATGAAAGATTACGATTTTTCCAGTGGAAAAAAACAGAAGCCCACATCGTATACTGGTAATGAAGACACCAATGGAAGCCTTTTCCGAGAAGAGACCAGATGTGAGTCACTTCAAGATCTTTGGATCATCAGTTTATTGCCATGTGACTAAAGATGCCCAGAAGAAGCTAGATCCAATAGCTGAGTTGGGGATACTTGTGGGGTACACTGATACACCCCACAACTATCGTGTGTTCTTGCCTACCAATTAGAGGATAGTGGTACGCAGAGATCTGAAGTTCAACAAGCAGAAAGACATGCGAGTATCACTTGAGAGGGAGCTCAAGTTGCATGCAAAGGAGGAACTTTTGGTTCCAAAGGAGGAGGAGCCTCAAACTGATGCGGAGCAGCCTCATGCAGTGGATCCGGGAGTGGAGACATCCACTCATGCTAAGTCTTCCAGAGATGGGCAGAAACTCTCAAGGGAAGATGACAAGTTGATGATGGATGCGTGAGAGAATGTGGGATAGCCATCTTCTTAGCGTAGACAGAGGAGGTCACCCGAGCAATACACTGGTTACATGGCCCTGGTTGGGGAGTGTGTAGAGACCGAACCTTCTTCTTTTGAGGAAGAAGTGTAGCAACCAGTCTGGGTTGATTCTATGGTGGAGGAGTATGACTCCATCATTCGGAACTTTATTTGGGATGTTGTCCCAAGACCTGAGGACAACTCAAAGGTGAGTTCCAGATGGCTTTACAAGGTAAAGCAGGCAGCTGATGGTAGTGTTGAGAAACACAAGGCAAGGTTTGTTGCCCGTAGTTTCTCATAGGTCGAAGGGATCGACTACAATGAGACTTTTTCTCCTGTAGCAAGGTACTCATCTATCAAATCGATGTCGGCACTATCAGCTTAGATGGCTTGGAAGATCCATCAGATGGATGTGAAGACTATGTTCCTTAATGGGAAGATTGAGGAAGAGGTGTACATTGAGCAACCGGAAGGTTTTGAGACCTTTGATCATGAGTCGCATGTGTGCTGACTCAAGAGGGCTTTGTATGGTCTGAAGCAAGCACCTCGTGCTTGGTACACCAGAATCGACAGTTATTTCACCGGGTTGGGCTTCACCAAGAGTGAAGCAGATGTGAACCTCTACCACATCATGGTAGAAGGTAAGCCATTGATCATTGTTCTTTATGTTGATGATCTGATTTTGACAGGTGATGATCAGTTGATCAAGTTTTGAAAGGAGGACCTTGCAAGAGAGTTCGAGATGAAAGACATGGGTCTTATGCACTACTTTCTAGGCATGGAAGTGTAGCAGAAGGATGGGGAAATGTTTTTGTATCAAGGAAAGTATGCCAATGAGATACTTAGGCGATTCCACATGGAGAAGTGCAAGCCCATGCAGACTCCTCTAGCTGGTAACTGGAGGAAGGAGGATGCTACTTCAGGTGAGGTAGTAGCTGCTACTGTTGATCGGAAGCTTGTGGGTTCATTGATGTATCTAGTGAACGCACAACTAGATTTTTGCTTTGTGGTGAACCAACTGAGTCAAGCTATGGTTCAGCCTACCAAGTTGTTTTCGAAGGCAGCGAAGCATGTGCTGAGATACCTCAGAGGCACATCTCAATATGGATTGGGGTGCATACGGATAGAAGGAGTGAAGCTTTAGGGCTTCACATATGCAGATTGGGCAGGGAGTCCATCAGACTGGAAGAGCACTTCAGGAGGAATCGTCAACCTTGGTTCAGCGGCAGTTTCCTAGTACAACAGGAAATAGAGGTTAGTTGCACTTAGGTCAGCAGAGGTTGAATACATGGCTGCCAGTCAAGCAGCATGCAAGGCCATTTGGATGCGGAAGATTCTAGTGGGATTTTTTGGTTAGACGATGGATCCAACTGTGATCTATTGTGATAATCAGAGTTGTATCAAAATCTTTGAGAATCTAGTATTTCATGATAGGTCCAAGCACATAGATATCTGGTATCGTCATCTTCGAGACTGTGTGGTGAAGAGGATCATGTTGTTGCTGTATGTTTCGACCGAGGAGCGGGATGCAGATATTTTGACTAAGGCATTGTCAAAATGCAAATTTGAGTTCCACAGAGACAGGATTGGGGTGACTGATCTTTCTTGTTGAGAGGGAGTGTTGAAAATAGCAACAAGAAATGCTAAAAATAGCACTACTATAAATAGCATTTCGGGATACATTCCAATTTTAGTTAGTCCCTGAACTAAAATTGAGAATTAAAATTCGAATTTGATCTTAGCAGTTGTTTGTAAAATAATTAATTAATTCATCTTGAGTTAATTAGTTGTAGAAAATCAAACATGAAGTCTATGTGAAGACATGCAATAGTTTCCCTTTGATTGAGGAAGTTATCCCTTGATTAAGGAGATCAGGATGAGTTGTACATTGAGTTGTAATTAGTTAGCTCAATTAATTGAGTTAAGTCCAGTTAGATTAGTTCCAACAGTTTTTGGAACTAATTGTGAGTTTAGTTAGTTAATGCATGCATGCATGTAACTGCTGCACTTCAGATAACTGAATATTCTCTCATAAATAAATCATGCATGTCAATTCAGTGAGAGACCCAATTGAGATCAGATGATGGGGTAGTGTACTATCAATTGCAGGAATATTCCATTGAGGATATATCCTACATGCAAAAGGAATTCATTCCTTGGAGATTGCACAGTTACTTCTGAGTTTGGTGAGTTGTGTGAGAGGTGAATTCACACAGGTGGCAGCCATAGGCCCCAGGAGAAACTACACAAGGAAATAGGAGGCTTGGAGGACTGAGGGAAGGCATATGTGTTGTCTATTATGTCTATGAGCAGTATTGAGGGATTGTACTGAGAGTTGGATAGCTTGTGAGCTAAAGCTTTATGTAATCCGAACATATTTCCACTTGTATGATAATACAGAGATCGAGGTTTTTTAGTTGAGGCTTTCCCTAGAGTATTCTTCTGTGTTCATGTGTGATTTCTTTCTCATTCTCTGTTATATGTGTTCTATTTGATCTTGCTCAAAATCGATTAAGCTTCCGCAAGTTTGTTTGTAGAAGTAGATCAAGTATCTTGCTTTAGTATATTGCATTATCATGTGATCTACAGTGGGAAATTCTACACATATCGTGACACAACTTGAGGGAAAAAAGAACCAATGGGCTTTCCATATGTTATTAGCAGACCTTGGATGTTATCTGGCTCATCCTTCACCTGTCCCACCTAATACACAATTGGAACTCCTTCCTCGAAATACAATTGGTGCAAATGATATTTGTACAGTAGATGTAGATGGTAGTATTTTAGGACGTAGCCCTAGTATTTCTAACATTTAGATTTTATAATTTGATGGTTCAAAAACACAAGAGGGCTCTCGAGCTAGTTTCATTTTAATAGACCCACAATAGAGAAAACATATGATCTCTTTTCGCTTAAAGTTTGAGTGCACCAACAACATTGCAGAACATGAAGTACTTATTCTGGGTTTGAAGAAATCCATTGACCTCAAAGTTGAGGTGCTCAAAGTAATAGGTGACTCATAAATCGTCACACGTCAGGTACAAAATACAATAGATTGTGTGTCACCTAATCTCAAAAGTTATCAACAAGAGGTATGGCATTTGATTTCGCAATTCCAAGATTTTAATATTATTTATGTTCCTAGAATCCATAACGTTGTTGTTGATACATTAGAAAATGTTATTGCAAGGTTGTCATTGTTAAGAGATGGGTTTTCTATTGAAATTACCCTTCCATTGGTAAATAGGCTTACATAGTTTATAAGGCAGTAAAACATTTTAGGCCTTATCGTCTAAAGAATCATGTCATTATCTTTGTGCCACACCCAACTATAAGATCGTTGTTTGTTCAACAAGAACCAGGTGAAAGAAGAGTGAAATGGATGACCAGTTTTCAAGAATACGACATTGAGTTCAAGGAAATTCACACAATCAAAGGCCATGGTCTGTGACAACTAGCAGCAGAAGTGGAAATTTCACTAGAAGATGACTCTCTTGGATGGGAGAAGGAAATATAAATGTATAATATAGAACAAGATACCCCAACTGACGCATCCACATCTCAGTACGCAGATGTGCGATAATATCTTGAGCATGGTACCCTGCCCTCTCATTTATCAGTGGGACAAAAGATGGCAACCAAATTTAAAGCTCTGTCATATCAGTTGGTACACAAAGTTATTTCTGGAAGCACCATAATGTGGTCCTGCTTAGATGGTTAGAAGAACCTAAATCAGAAAGCGTATTACATGACCTCCATGACGCACCAATTGGAGGACATTTCATGAGTGACACTACTACACATAAAATTATGTAGGTCGATTTATATTTTCCCACACTTTTCAAGAATGCTCATCCTTATGCCCACAAATGTCCGGTTTGTCAGAAATTCATTTTCTGAGATTAGAAGTCAGTTGCCCCATTTCATCATATCATTGTAGAAGAACCATTTCAACAATGGGCTTAGATGTTATCGGTGAGATATTTCCACACTCATCGAAGAAGCACCTCTACATTCACATTAATACATATTACTTCACATGGTGGACAAAAGCAGTTCCTCTCAATCTAGTGAATGGTCAAGAATTCATCAGTTTCCTCAAGCAAAAACTTATTACTAGGTTTGGCATTCCAACATCACTTGTTTTTTATAATGTAACATACTTCTCATTACTTAAACTATGTGATTTTGAATTACAAAATGGAATTGTATTGAAACATTCAGCTAATTGTTATCCATAAGGTAATGGTCTTGCCAAGTCAACTAATAAGAACCTTAGCAGTATTATAAAAAAATACCATGTACTCTGAACAAAGGAACTATCACAATGCTTTGTTGAATGCTCTATGGGTTGAATGTGACACCTAAAACTTCTCTGAAAACCTCTGCTTACTTTCTAGTGTATGGAAAAAAAGACATCCTACCTATGAACATTTACCTACCTTCCCTTCAAATTTCACAAGAGTCTTAGGGTAAGCCTTGTATTTTGGTTCAAAGTAGGATAAAAACACCATTGAAGCTACTGAAATAAAGGAGGAAAGCAAAATAAAAAATGCTCTTCATCATAATTGCATCAAGAGATGGTTTAATAAGAAGTATGTAAGGAAAAAAGAATTCAGTGTGGGTGACCTAGTATTGAAGTGGCACAAATCCCATGAGTCGAAGGGGAAACACACTAAGTTCGATTCCCTGTGGATCATACCTTTTGTTGTTCATGAGAAACTTGGCCACCACACTTATTGTCTCTAATTTTTTGATGGGAAGATGGACTCTCTCATTATCAATGGCCAAGATTTAAAATAGTATTTTCAATAACAATCTAGGGTTGTGCCCTACCTTATGTATATATTTTGTCTTCGTTGTTTGTTTGTTTTTCATGTTCATTCTTTTCGTTGTATTTTCATTTTTGTGAATAAGCCTCGTTTGAAGTGTGTGTTTCGTTCCATGTGTGTGGAAATATTGAAAAGGGTCTTGTAACACCACAACATTTGGCTAACCTTCAATCCTTCTTCTTCATCTTTTCTTACACCTTTTGGTCAATGATATTTTGATGTAAAATATGATCCTTACGTAAGGAAATCTTTGTTTCAAACCATGATATCTGTATCTATTCTAGTAACCTCATCCCTACACTCGGTTCTTTACGTTTCGATGTTTTCCACTCTGATCCAATCAAGTGGAGAAGTAAAAGGAGAAAATATTAATGAGCATAATAATATCATAGGTATATATATAAACTTATATGAAGTAATATCCTCTTTGGCTCTCAATAACTTAGGATACTACTTCCACCCCATGCAATGAATAACTGTCAAAGCAAAGTCCTATAAATAAAATAAATAAAGGGTGAAAGAAGAGAAAGGCTTTGTGCACAACGAGGTGAAGCAAGTAACTTCATCGAGGTATTGTCCAAGCTTGCTAACAGTGAAGCAATGATTATTTTCCTTTAGTGTCTCTACCAAGGTACTGTATTGTCCAGGCCTGCTGGCACCAGAGCAACACCAGATATGAAAACTAAGACTTTGAATATCTAAAGCTCATGGACTATATTACCCTTCTCCTAAATCAAAACAATTGTGATATGGTCGGTTTTATGTATGTTTTCAACTGAGGAATGGATGAAGGGGACTATGTCTACAAATGGGGTAAGTGGGGAATCCAAAGTAATTTTCATGATGAATTAATACTTCCTGGAGAAATAGACCCTAAACGAAACATTAGACCATGGTAGAGAAGCTAGAGTTCAACGATATTGTCACCAAATGTTGTCGTTGCTACAACACCCTCCAAAATTTTGGCCTACATCTAAATTTCAAAGCCTACTTTGACTTTGTATGTTGTCATTTCTAGTAGAAAGACTCCTTCCGTGTGTTTTCTCTAAGATTTCAAGTCCCTTTTGGAAGAAAACAAATATGTCATATGTTTGCTTAGAAAGCGCCGCATATTGCATAAGCATAGTTATGGTTCATTTCAAGGTTTAAATTTGGTGCTAATGAGTCATACTTATCATGTAGAAATGTATTACACTAATTCCCAAAGTTTTATGCATTATCACAGAAGTGTAGTCATTCTCATCAAAAAGTGTATCTTTAGTTTCGCACTTGGGGAAGTTGTTGTATTGTCGTCGCAGCTTTATTCATATTTACCCCTGCTGTGAAACTCCTAGGGATTGTACTAATGGAATTGGAGTAACCCAGTTCCATTCATTGGTTTCCAGTTTCCTCCCATCCATTGACTTACTTTCACCGCTTCTTTACCTAGTTCCGGAGGAGGCTTACGCAAAGGCAAAGGCTGCTACTCACTAGTGACCAATTCTATAGCTTTATCCGAAGCTCGATACCACCCATCCCTATGTCATTTTCTACTGTTAGCCGGCATTGGGTAGTCCACCTTGTCGACCATAGATCCCAGTTACCTCCATCTATATGCCCCGCCTTTTCTAACTATTGAAATTCCCAGCTACCTGAAGCTTTTCTTCTCCAATTCGATCGGCTTTTGCAACTCCAACTCGATCGTTATTGCTGCATTTCCTTTCCAAGCTTTACCTCATACGTATAACTATCCCCTATATGACAGGATATGCTGGTGGGTGTTGTGGCCAGCAACAACCCCCCCCCCCCCCCCCCTTTTTCATTTAAGTGTTGTCCAAAATACTAAATGAATGGGGACCCTTAGTTAAAATTTAGGAAAAGCAAGAGTTTCCTTTCTTCAAAATAAGGTTACCATCGTAAGCTTAGGAAGATATTTTGAATCCTTTAAAAACCTAAGTTTATGATAAGAAAAATCTTTTAAAAAGTCGCATCATAAAATGACAGAAAAACACCTCCATTTGGGTATAATCCTGGTATGTGCAAGATTCTCGTACTAAGCAATATATCGCATCGCAATAAGGTAATGCCAATGAGAAAGACTTCAAGATTTTCCGATTTGTGATAACCCCGATCGCAAGATCGCATATCGCAGGAAATGGGCTAACAAAATATGGCAAGCATAAAACTTCTGCGATGTTGCGATATCGCGATAAAGCGATGGTTGCGATATTAAGCCAAATCAACTCTGCGATGTTATATTTGTGAGCCGGTGCGAGAGCGCGATAGTGCGATAATGCGATGTCGCGATCTGCGACGATTGCGAACCAAATCGCAAAATCACTCCATCACGAATCTTTCAGGCACGTTATTCAAGAAAAGCCACTTACCATAATCTAACTCAAGATCATGCGCTTTTAATGATAATAAAGGAATTAGTTGTCATCTATTAAATGTAGACGCGTGATTTTGCAAAGAATTACTTTACGTAAGGTGGCATATTTGATATATATGTTGCATTTAAGACTCTCCCATCACCTTTCTTGATCAGTCATTTCCATTTGTGAGCTGCAGGAATGAAGAACGAAGGGCGATACCAAGCCATACGCAGGAAGAAATGGGAAAGAAAAATAAGACTCAGGGCTCTGAGGTGAAGGAAATGGCACCTTTATATACAGACACAGCTTGTAGCAGAGACGCAGGGATTTCGACGTGGGAAAGCATGTACAGACTGCTTGAAGAAGAAAACCCCAGAATAATGAAGGTTACCGCTGTCACAGACCCACAGGGCTCTTCCGAAGCATCCTTAGAAGAACTAGCGTGCTCATTCCTTCATCGGATAGTAGCAAGGCCTAAAATTCTCCCATATACGGTGTTATGAAACCAGCTCAAGAAAAGATAGAAAAGATAGATCAACGCCTTAGAATTTAGCCTCTTCGAGGGGGCAACCTCCTTTACATTACATAAATGAACAATTCTTGGATGATACAAATGAAAAGACCTCCTTTCTATATATAGGAGTCTAAGGGGTCATAACATAATCAGAGTCGACATAACAATAATAATGTAAGGGCACAATAATAACAATAGTGGGCTTCTATGGGGCACAATAGTAACAAAATGGGCACTACATGGGTACATCAATATAATAAGTGGGTTATACTAATAACAATAAGGGGTTACACTACTAGTATAGGGGCCTAACATGCCCCTCTCCTTCAAAAAGCGTTGTCCTCAACGCTTGAGTAGTTCTTGATGCTTCTGTATAAAATTCTTGTCCTCCCATGTGGAATATTCAGCGGGTAAGTTCTTCCACTTGATGAGATACTCTGAAATTGATCGATTTCGTAGCTGCCGGGTTCTTGTTTCTGTGACTGCTCCAGGTTCCAATATGATTTTTCCTTCCTCTTTAATTTCTGGCAATATTGTTTGAATTGGGATCTTTTGCAACTTTTGAATAAGTGGCCATACTTCTTCATCCTTCTTCCATTCATCCCTTGCTTCGTTTATTCAATCTGGTTGGATAATATAAATAGCACAAAACAATGCTTCCACATCCTCATCCTTGAAGAGTCTTCCCATTCGGTAAGGTCGCCATTTTTTAAGTGCATGTAGTATTGCCAACATTTCCTTCTCATAAATAGCTTGCTTGAGATGTAGCAGTAAAAATACCCAATCACCTACATCAAAACATTTTTCACTACGATGTTGATCTACCTGTTGTTTCGTTTGATTTTGCACTGAAGTGGCGTTATCCTTTAAAAGTTTGAGAACTTGTTGTTGATGCTCTATGTGATCTTTCACTTCTTGAACCTTTTTCTTCTTGATATGTCCTTCTATCTTGAGAGTTTGAGGAGTGGTAATTCTTGCCAATTCTTTACAAGATATGGTCTAATTCATTTCTTCTTTCTCTGGGTTGGGGTCCTGGTGTATATCTTCTTCTTTTGTTGTTTCTTGATCCTTTTCTTCCTCCTCTTCATATTCTATGTAAAATAATTTCTTCTCAGCACACTTATGACCTTTAGTGCATTTGCTATCACAATTGTAACAAAGCCCTTTTTCTCTTTTTTCTTCCAATTGTTGTGGTGTAACCCTTGTAGGTTGTGGAAGGCTAGGAGAAACAACACTTCCATCTTTATAGTTGTGAGGGGTACACTTCCTGGTTTCCATAATTTTGCTTTCCACTATGTCACAAATCCCTTTTACTCTTTCCAATTGTTGTGGTGTTGCTCTAAAGAAGGTGTTGCTCTTTGTATCCTCATAATGTGCTATCATTTCCTCCATGAAAATTGACCACGTAACAAGTTGTTTACGAGAACAAATCCCTTTGTACCATAAAAATTGATCTGGTTCTAAATATGAAGATGCAATACATACCTTTTGTAACAGTTGTACACCATGTAGATCAAAATATTGCTCCATCTGAAGTATCCAATTTACCGAATCCTTGCCATCAAACTTCCTCATCTTGCTTTTTCTTGATTTTAGGAGCTCGACCTTGAAATGACTGTAACTTTGTACTTTTGGATCTTTAAGTTCTGAAATTGTGATCTATAGTAGCCCTCTATGTCCTCTTTCCAATGCCACCAGTTTGATCCAAATTGGATTCTCCAAGAAAGAGTTATGCACAATCTCCCATGATGACCTGATTATAGACTAGTTCAGTAGAGCGAACTTGTATGACGTGCCACGAGTTAATGTTTCAACCTTTGGATCTGAAAAATGCATAAAAGAAACTACAGTCCGTCCTATTTTTGTACCTTCTTACGAAATTTCAATCCGATCCCCATAGAGATAGTTATGACGATTTTCCCCAGGTCACCTGTTTTGAATGTAATTCAGGAGTCTGCAAAAAAGACCAATGGGTTTTTTTTACGACTTCTGAAACGTCATAGAAAAAAATTTATAGCGAAAATGCCACGATGACCTGTTTGGAGCAGCGAAACCCTAGAATCCAAAGCTCTGATACCAAATGTTATGAAACCAGCTCAAGAAAAGATAGAAAAGATAGATCAACGCCTTAGAATTCAGCCTCTTCGAGGGGGCAACCTCCTTTACATTACATAAATGAACAATTCTTGGATGATACAAATGAAAATACCTCCTTTCTATATATAGGAGTCTAAGAGGTCATAACATAATCAGAGCCGACATAACAATAATAATGTAAGGGCACAATAATAACAATAGTGGGCTTCTATGGGGCACAATAGTAACAAAATGGGCACTACATGGGTACATCAATATAATAAGTGGGTTATACTAATAACAATAAGGGGTTACACTACTAGTATAGGGGCCTAACATATGGATATGATCAAGTGGATACTTGACAATGCAAAAATGAACAACAGGCAGTTCAAGATTCAAGGACATGGGCTCATCGGGTCATTCGCTGGACAAGACTTAAAGCTCATGTATCATCTTCCTGAACCGCAGGCGACTTACAATGCACAATTCATTAAAAAATTTGTTGCAGAGAACCCAAACCTATCAAAGACCACCAAAGATTGGTCCAGAAAAGATGAACCGCTCAAGAAAGATAAAAATGGTATGTACAACACTGGTTCCCTCACCTCTCCGTATTGTTTTGCTGCGGCCATGCTTTGTAGATTATTTGGGATGCCAGATATCAATAAGTTTTTGTCTGAATGGTTACAATTAATCGATGCTGCCACAAATTCCATTATTATAGATTGGGCCAAGATCTTTTCTGATAACCTATTCACGGCTATTATCAATTACCGGTCTAAAAGATCCATGTCTCAAAGGATCTATCCTCCTTTTTACCTATCCGCATATGTTATGGATTCTATTTGATATGTGTCTAAATTTCCCGCTATGGGTTGGAAGTGGACAACTTAGGACCCATTACCCATCCATGTTTATCATAAGATATTATGGGATTCTCAGTTCACTCCACATTTCTACCAGATTTGTCACGGGCTTATCTTACCCATGTATAGAATGATGTATGATAAAGAACTCCCGAGGTGCTCACCTGAGGCACAGATAGATATCATCCCCATCGCAAGATGGTTCGGAGAAGAATGATTCACCTATATTAGAGTATTTGGAAGCACAGTCCCCCCTCATGTCCTGCCTTTGTATATTCCTGACAAACTTCTGGCTCGATAAATTGCATATCAAACCTGTTCAGAAGGCGGCCTGACTAAAGACCTAAAAGACAAAAAGAAGGCCATATGGCCTCAGTTTCCATCAGCTTGTGGGGCCTTTTCATTGTTCGATGTAGGTCACGCGTTCACCGAAGTAGAGATTATGATGTGTCTACAATTATTTAAATTCCCAGCAAGGCCATTTGACCCAAATGAGGTTGCCCAGGATTTCACAACGACAGTCAAGATAAAAGTGTTCGTTGGAAAGAAGGATCTATTTGATGATTTATTTCAGAGTAAAAGCTCACTCCAGGAAATTTTGTGGGAAGCTCAATCGTGATTGTCTCCAGATGACCTCCAAAGATTCATGGTATACAGGGAAAGAAGACTAGCCAGTGTTCCTCTAGAAAAGCTGCAACTACCTGCCAGAGAACCTACTCCAAGCATTAGCCTTAGTGGGAATTCAAGCGCTTCCGGATCTAAATCTAAGATTGGACAAGAGATGCCTGAGCATTCTAAAAGATCCGAAAACAACCAAGATAGAGGCGAAGAGTCAGCTAAGGACACCGCTCAGTCAATGGAATTTCCACAGCAGCAAGTTATCGCCTCCTCATCAAGAGATGTCCCCCCTCTCGTCATTGAAGCACCACCTGTCACAACAAAATTAGATAAAGAATGGGAAACCTTCAACGAACTGATCAATCTTGAAGGATAGGCCCCAAAAACACCTGTGAGCAATACACAGGTAGCACAAGAAGTGGACCCAGCGTTGCTCTTCAACGAGTGGGACGATCAAATCAGGGAGGCAGAACAAGCAGAAGGCGCAAGAAAAGGAAAAAGCGGTCCAAGAACTAAATAGGTTAAATTGGGAGTGTTACTGGGCATACTTGGTGAAGCCGCATAGTCAGTGGATGACTGTGAAATGTATCATAAATGCGGCCAAAAAAGTGGTGCCAGCTCTCATAGATTCCGTTTTCTCAGCCCAACTCAAAGCAGAAGTCAGCCAGCCGACTCTCCTCAAACCAGTGATGAATGCATGCAGCTTTAAAGATTAGCTTCAGAAGTAGCTTAATTTAGAATGTTGTTTTTTTCTTAAAAATTAGATTAGAAAAAGGATGGTCATTTGAAAACCGCATCCTAAATTTTGTAAATAAACTATTATTAGAATTAGGAAGTAGTATTTAAACCCTTCTCATGCATTTAGAGAAGGGTCCAGAAATTTGTCAAAAACTTGTCCTCAGAACATGCACTTCTGCACCCTCAGAGGAGGTTTTGATGAATGAATGGATCGAGGTTTATTAATGTTTGCATTTGATATCTGCTACTTATGTTACACTTCTGTACCCTTAGTAGATATTAGAACAAGTAGAGATAAATCATTGTTGCTTGAAGCTTATGAGTAGGACCAGTCATAAATGGTACTTTTATCTCTTGGCCATTTCTGCTTATATTCTTAAAGTGATATACAGTTTTTAGTTGTTTATATGTTATTGCATGAATGTTTGAGTTACCATTTGGCACTTTTGTATGGTGGAGTCATTTATTTATGTTTGATATATGAATAACTTATTATGCGATATGATGTTCACAACTGTTTTGCCTAACATTTTATGCAAAGTGGTTCATCTTAATTGATTTCCATTCTTATGATAGCTGAATGATCTTTATTACCAGTTATTATTTGAAATCTCTTTAGATCGCATAATAGAAGAAATACATCCTGGGTTAGCATAGATTAGATGTGTTGTTTTCATTAGATTACAATAGCATAGAATTAGATTAAAGTAGCTTAGATTAGAACCCTTAGATCAGCATCATCCAACTCTACACACACACACCCTTAGATTGGGAAACTGGTCCCATTATCCCCAGTCGGACCTGCTATACCAAACGGATAAGAGCTACCAACCAAGGTCCGGACCAGGTGGGTATCCCCTTTGTTGTCGACCCGATTTTCGGGGCTTCAACATATTTAGCGCTAGAAGGAGGGCCTGAGCATAGTGTCTGTTGGAATGGTTTGAAATCGCAATCATCTGAATTAGGATGGCTGCTCACAAACTTCCCATTTGGAGTTGCATCCATGTTCGTGCCTCTTCCAACACTCTACCTGAAGTGGTAAGACTCTTGTCTCAGGTAAAATTCAATGGTAAGAACAATTCTTCTGCTTTTAATCATGCCCTTCAATTTATTCAAAGTGTTTCAAGTTCGAACGTTCAAAGAATTGATGAAGGCATTTTATGCAGAATTTTTACTCTCACATTCACGGCGGAAGCTAGAAAATGGTGTAGAACCCTCCCAGTTGCCTCAATTCACAGCTGGGACCAATTTGTCAAGGCTTTCATTTGTAAATTTGATTGCTATGATTATGATCAGGTATATGATGAAATTGAGTATCTATGAAAAGAAGATGAATCTGTTAGGGATTTTAATATGTGATTTCATCTTGATTGTCTAAAATATGATCTTGAAAATGAACTCATGAATGAAGAATCTTCAGATTATGCTGAGCATTCCCTACCTCCTATGTCTGATCCATCATAAATTAGTCCAAGTCTTGTTTTATTTTCTTCTAATAGGAATGAAAATTCCAATTTGAATGTGCGAATCACTCATGATGAAGAAACTTCCCAAAGCTTAGGAAACATGCCTGCTCTAATGCAAGAAGACAAAAGCGAGAACGTTGCAAGAAAGTCTACCTTGGAACCAGAAAGCAACTTGGAGACAAGGTTAGATAATATCATCGCAAGTCAACAAATGCAGACGCCAAGGTTAGAACAGCAAATTAGTTCTCTTTCGGAAAATACAAACACGCAAAGGTATGATCTAAAGCCCTATGTCTACAATGAATGTGATGAACAAGAATTTTTTCACGATGATATTTTCAAATGCATTGTTTCAGAATCACATTTTTCTCTTTATCCTGATGTATTTAGTGATGATAATTTTTCCCCCCTCAGTATTAATGATATCTCAAAAAGTACAGAGGATTATTCAAATGAATCACCGTTAGGTTTTCAAGATAAAGAGGCAGCTATAGAACATCCTTTGGTAATTTACAAACAAGAATGACTTGACCTTCCTTTTCTGAAAATATTGGATGAAAAAGAAAAATCTAGAGAAACCTGTAAAATCATTTATGATAGCTACTATGATGATGATGATGATGTTGATTTATCTCAAGTAACTCAACAGAGCTCAGATAATGAGAGATATTCTAATTCGAGAATCATATCAGTCAATCCTCATTCCAGAGTGACAGATCATTTGCATGATTTTACTATCCAAAACAATATCCCGATCTATGATTCGTATCATGAGAAAACCCCCATGCCTGTTCCCAATCATAACTTGGTTTCTGATTCACAAGACGTAATTCGAAATTACTCGGATCCCATAATTCTGGCTAGTTCTTGTGAAAAAGAAGACATTTCAAGTCAATCCCAGTTGTGTTGTAACATTAGTTGTACAGATAATCATTGCATTCTTGTTCGCTTGCACTCATTTTGTATAAAATCGGATTGTATTTTAAATTTGTAGACTTTTGATAGATTACTATGGTATATTGAGCACCTTATCAAAGAACATTCGAAAGATGTATTACCATTTTGGAAAACTAAATTGTGTCAAGGAAATACAGAACTTTTTCAATTCCACGATCAATCAATATCAGTCTTTCAGAAGAAACTTCTGTGTCATCCAAAACATCATCAACAAAAAAAAGTATTTTTGGAAACTTGCCAGCAATTCGCGTTAATTGATAAATCTCTTTCCAAAAATTTCCATCTATTCTTCATTGATTTATTTAGTGATTTATATGTGGAAACTTTCCTTTTACGAGAAATTGGTAAAAGCTTGACTTTAACGCATAGTAGATTACAGGCCATTAAAACTAAAAAATCATATTCGCAACCTGGCTTGTCATCTTTCCTATTACATGATCACCAATCCATAACAGAAATTCATCCTGATTTTTATGATCCAATAGGTATCCAATTGGACAGAAGATTTCATAAGAAAGAAATTTCAGGTGGAATTCCGACTGAAGTTACACTTTCTAATCCTACATTCAATATTCACAGTCTAAGAAAAGTTGTATTCTTAACACTGATGTTTCAAAGGTACATACGTGTAGGAATAAAAATGAAAAGATGGTTCCACTGGAAATATCATTTTACCTAGTTAATTTTTCTGTGTATAGTTAGAATAGGAGTAGGGGTAGTTTAGCTAGGTTATTAGGTGGATAATTTAGTTTTTAAATATTGGTAGGCAAAATAAAAGAAGAAATTATCCCTATCATGTACATAATCCAAGGGAATAGTTACCTCTCATTTCTTTAAATATTTTCCTCCCTAATAAAATTTGCTTGTGGTTAACAACATTTGACATTTACTAAAGACACCATTTCTCTATCAGATTTTGAACTTCTGCTTGTATAAATAGCAAATCCTTTGGAAACTTGATCTTTATTATTAATAGATACAGTTAAAAACTTTAAACTAGATATGATACTAGTTTCAACTTCAAAAAAATTTGACGAAAGCAATCTTAGTGAAGAAATTGTTTTATATCAGTACAATGAAAGGTATCAATAACAAAATGAGGATTCCCTGTAGAACAGCCATGTCCAAAAAACTCTATTATTGTCATCCAGGGCTTTCTTAAGGAAAAAATGACTTCCTCCCTGCTAAAGAAAATTGCAGCATTTAGAGAAACGACCCAAGGATACACTATATCTTGAAGAATAAGAGGTCTCATCACGAGCCGGCTTATCATGATCACAGATATTATAACTTTGCTGACTTTTCCAAACACTGTCCATCAAAACAGGGCAATGACTCAAGATTGTTGAAATCAAAAGACAAGGGGTCTCATCACGAGCCAGCTTGTTCAGCGAAAGTGTAAATCAAGTGAATGACTGTGTCATAATTTGGCTACCAAACCAAGACATTATTCTTTAAGAATAAAAAAGGAAAAAGTGTCAATATGGGTTTTTCTTTGAAAGTTGTAGATCACCTTAAGCAGGATAAAGGATCATTACTGGGTAATAGGTAACCCTGTCGAGGCTATGAACGCCTGCTGGCAGCAGAGGCTCTACCTACTGTTGTTGGGAAAAGTATCTATTCAAAACGCCCCTATCCCACTCTAAGGTGTGACAGTGCCTTAGCAACAAACAAGGAAAACTACTTGAGTCTTCTTCTTTATGAAATGTAAACGAAAAGGAAGGATAAACTAACCTGTGTCTTGCGCTAGTTTGTTGATCCAATCGCTCCTCTCTTCAATAGCTCCCAGCTCCCTGCTCCCTTACCGGCCCAGCTTCACCAAGTTCCTGCAATATCACAGAAGAGAGAAACTACACGAAGATATAGATTTACATTCATAAAAAGCTTAGGATCAGATTAAGCTAAACATGCAAATATAACAAAACATCATTGATACACAGCATGTAGGAGAAACTCAAATAATTTTATTGATATGATAAGAAAGTCCAAGAGGAGATACAACCAAGTGAGTCCCGATCCAGCATCTACCTCCCAGCAAAGGAATCCCTTCCTCACCTCCAACAAAGCATAAATCACCCAATGTACTAATCTCAATCTCAAACCAACAGCAATTCTCTGCAAAGTACCAAATTCCAGCCTCTTGGATCTCTGGGATGAGGGATCCATATATAGATGTAAGCAGAGAGGATGAGTCAGCTTATGTTTTGACTTGTGGCTTCTCTCTGTCACTTCTTGCTTCCACTTGGAGACTGAGAGCCTCTTACTCATCACTGGTCGAATTCAGTGAGGCAAGTGTCATTGGAGAAGATTCTGGAAGCTTCCATTGTCTCTCCACCTCGTTGAATGACTCTGCCACTTGTCATTTCCCGCTCAACGCACCTGGGTAGTGCATTCAAGTGCGTTGCAACGCACCTAGATAGTGTATTTGGGTGCTTTGCAACGTAGGCAGCTAGTGGAGCTTCTGAATTGATCCTGATTTGACTAGTTCTGAGTGGTTTTTGGTGGAAAACTTCTGGGAGAAGCTGTCATTGGTTGACCTTGTTCCTTTAGGGGCAGGAACAACACTTTTAGGGACTTTGGATCCCTTGGATTATGGACTTTTCATGCTTAGAGCTGTAAGGCACAAAAATGTCTATAACAGTTGCCCCCTAAAGTATGAGGCCGTTTGTCGGGTGAAATGCTTTATTAGGAGGATCCGAAGTTCTTTCAATGCTGGGAGGAGACCTGTAATAAGATACAATACAATACATTATTTTTCATACTGTTTTCATGATCTAGCTGAGGCGGGCATTCCCATGCTCAACTTTATAAATTCATTTTTATGTACATAGGACAGACAATCGTCTGATGGTAGACTGATGATTCTGATGAAATCATCATCCTTTTGGTAGGATGATTATCTGTTCTGCAATGTTGTACATGTCAATGCCTTTATTTTTCCTGAATATATATCGCAGCCCGGATGGATGAAACTAGATCTGGGGTCTTCAATCTCGTCCGATCTTCACTCTAAGTACAAGTCGGTCCATGTGAGAAATGTTTTGAAGTCGAACATGGAAAGACATCGCTTGATTACCAGTCAATGATGTAAACTGTTAACAAGCGCGAGAGGAATCACCGATAATGATAATGACCCTCAAGGTACTGCAGTAAAATTCACGTGGTGTGAATAAAGGACTCGGCGTCGAACACCACGCAAAATCTTTCGGTCGAAGGTCATTGATGTATACCTGTCGGCGGAAGTGAGAAACTTGCCATTGACGCATGCAAGCTTCAAAGTACTGAAGGGGGTGTTCCTAGATCAACTTCTTGGATAATGAGCTGATGTCGACAAGAAGCGATCCGTCAAAGGAGGGCCTTAATGAATCCCACATCAATGACATGGAACGGAGCAAATGATTTTGATGGAGGTGAAAACGATCTGATGATATATGGTTCAGGGTGGCGGTCATGAAAGAATGAAGTATAATGTATGGCAGTGGATGGGACACGGGTGACTTCTCTGGATGACTTCTCTTGAACATGTCGGCGACACTTATGTGATGGATTGGTAGCATTTACCCCAAAGGTGGATGGTATGGCGAGACCATGGTGATGTGACCGGTGAATGAAACAACCCAACCCGACTCAGGCACGGAGTGGAAGTGTCATGTTCAAGAGCGACTTGCTACCAATAAAAGTTCTTTGAGTTTCTTCCCAATTTTTCCCCAGTCATTGCTGACCAGTACCTCTTTATTTTTGTCAAGCTTGAGGAGGATAACATATGCGTGTTCTATAATTTGCCCTTCGGGAAAACCCATCGCTATGTTTTAACGAGCCTAGCGATAGTGAAACTCGTTCTCGTCTAAAGACAAGTTTGTCGCTATTAATCTTTTTAACGAGTCTAACGACAAAGATAACTCGGTCCTTTTCATTTTTAGAGAGTCTGAAAAGGTACGTAAAGTTAACTCCGAAATTCCTTTTTCATCATCTAATCCCTTAAGTCTGAAAAAGTATAAAACAATACAGAAGGGATGAATTTTCGATAGTTTTAACGAGTCGAACAAAACAAGCGCTCGATCTTTTCGTGCAATAATCCCTCAGGTCCAAAAAGATTAAAATCTAGAGGAGGGATAGCTCTTCCGGTCGCTTTAACGAGCTGGAAGGCCAAAACTCGGCAATCTTTTCATATTTTACGAGTCAGATGAAAAGAGATTAAAGAAGACTCGTCTTTTGAGGAACGAGTGATAAAATGGGTAGCAGCTGATTCTAGGTAAGGGTTGGAATTTTCCAATCACGGCAGCGTCACAAGGATGGCTAGTGAAATCACTCTTCGCAGCTGTTCCTCAAAATGGGTAAACAATCAAATGGAGGTGAATGATCGGCCAATGGAAAAGTGGAGGTGACGGTGCAAACACGACCAAGGCTTTAATGGCTGATAATGTTACATTCATGGTGGTTATTTACCGGAGGATAGTTCATTTTTTAACGAGCTTAAACGCGGGTTGAAACACTTGCTCGATCTTATGTTTATTTTTTAACGAGCATGAACTATGTGCTAAAACTGCTCGATTAGATGGTCTTGTTTTGATTTTTTACCATAAATAGCTTTGATTTTCAAAGATAGTACTGCATTTTCAATCGCTTCATCAAAATAGTTAGAAATGAATAAGATTTGCTTGAAAATGAGATTAAAACGCTAATAAATTACTTTGAACTACGTAAAAAGCAATTAAAAAGTGTTTTTACCTCTCATTTTACCATTTCATTTGGACTTGGCTTGTTGGAGCTTTGGAGGTGCCTCTTCCCCCTTGATTTTCATCAGCTGATTTTGGGAGATTCTGTGGACGATTCTCGGCGCCGTCTGGACCAGGTAGGAGCTAAACCTGAGCTCTTTCATTTCATGGTTCCTTTTCTACATTCTGTGCTTCAGTCCCTGCTTTTTTGAGCCCCTGGGGTTTGATGGGTGCGTTCTTCCATCAACGCACCCTGGGCATATCGAAACCTGCGCTGAATGTGGGTCATCATGAAGGTGACTTGACATTCAATGCACCCATAACACATGTGTAGGTGCGTTGGGCGCAGAAAGGAAAGTTGTTGCACAGTTTTTAATGGAATTTTTCCCTGTTTCTAATCAAAATCAGGATCTAATCTCCTCTCTTGTTTGTTTTTGCAGAGATATTGGAGCAAAATGACCCTTACATGGCGAGAACGAGAACATGAAGAAGAGGACATGATTGCCCTACATGATCCTGTGACAGTGAACGCGCTACGGAACTGTGGTTTGCTGAAGTTCTTCCGCATCTCTAGCATGAGACAGCAGATCAACCTACTGCAGTATTTGCTCGATGCTTGGGATCCTATCAATCAAGTTTTCCAGATTAGGGGCAAATCTATCCCCTTGACCGCAGTAGACATTTACTTCTTGACTGGCTTGTCGAGGCAGGGTGCCCCCATTTCTTTGTCAGGTTCGGCCCGAGGGAGTGACTCTATGAGAGATTATGTCCGTCAGTATTGGAGGGAAGGATCTCAGCCGAGTAAAGACGGCAAGATCATCATCCGAGATGTTGCTGACAGGTCCCTTAGGTCTATCCTGTTTACTTTTGGTAGGATGGCCGGGAGTGCGTCTCTTCATGTAGCCAACAGATCCTATATGCAGCATGCCTTGGAATGCCTCCAACCGAAAATATTCAACTGGTGTGATGCAGTACTTCTTGTGATGAAGAGTCAGTTGACCAAGATAAAGGATGGGAGGTCGAAGAACTTTGGGTTTGGTTCTATTTTGACCGCCTTTGCCTTGGAGAAGATACCACTGATGCAGCCGCAGTACATTGCACTCGACATACCTCCTCCTACTGAACCACATATGCAGAGATGGGTTGACCATATGTCTAGGCATGCTGGTCAGTCTCAGATTTCGTTTTCCGATACCTTCTTCAGGTGGTTTGATCAGCAGGAGATGGCTTATGCCGAGTATCCATATGCTGGCATGGACTTCCGGGGTGATCTGGATTTAGTACTGTCGGATGGCGAGCAGTGGGGCGCTATTGGTAAAATCTTTGACCATATCACTATTTACTATTTTTATTTATAATGTCCTTGTGCTTTATTCTATCAAGACTTTTAATCAAACTCTTGTGTTCATGCAAATGTTGGTCCTGTTCGTCCAGTAGTCCGTCTGAGAGTGTCGGTCGCTGCCCCAGCAGGAGAGGCTGCCGGGAGGGTTATTCTTCGTGACCTTGATGTGGCCGAGACTCTCACAGCTGTGCAGGAGCAGGTTGAGAGCCTTACTCTCGGTATTCCAGATGTGAGGATCGATGAGCTACCTTTGCAGTTACAGCGACATACTACTGGTGTGCCTAGACGATGGACTCGTCTCTTGTGTATGATCGCACAGGCTGTGACTTGCTATCACGAACATCATTAGACTAGGGTGCCCCCTAGCATTTTGAGTTTTTGGGTCATGTGACCGATTTTGTCTTGGTTACAGAACATTATATGTAAACCATAAACAGCTATATATATATATATATATATATATATTGATTTTCGGGTTTTATTCTGGTTGAGCTATATGATCCACATGTAAAACATTGATGATGTGTTTCTTTTTACAAATGTTGCAAATGTCTATCTAACACATAGTTTGCTAATGAGTCGGTTAATGTGTTTAAGTTTCTGGAAATATGTTGGTATTGAATAAAATCAAATTGTCTTTCCAAAATCTTAACCCTTAGGAACATGCGATAAATAGCTGGGTTTCGGACGGAATATGTACCATTGAGTTGTAGTATTACGAGTTGTGAGTCTAGCCTGACGATTAGTCGGCGTATACCATGGGTGATGGCATCAGAGAGAAGTTCTATCGACGCGCTATACTCAGCGATGTTATTCGTTGATTGACCAATACATACACCTCTGAAACTTACTAACTCGCTGCTTGGATAAAAAATGGCCCAGGCTGCGGAGGACAGGTTCCGTGAACTACGACTCGCTCCGTCGGCATATCCAACACATGTCTCCAAAAGGTTTGACATCTGCAATAAATGTAAAAAGGTGGATTACTCGACCAAAACGAACACTTTAGCGAAAACAAAATACAACAAAAGCATATTGGTTACTATTTAAGCATAGTAACACTTGAGGTACAACCCATTACGAGGTTGCACCAGTGGAATTCCGTCATAATCCATTAACTCGTAGGCTCCTTTTACTAACACACGTTTAACAATATAGGGGCCCATCCATAAAGAATTAAATTTACCTGCTCCCAATTTATCGGATTCTTGGTCGTAAAGCAAGACCAAGTCACCTTCTGAGAAGACACGGGGTTTGACATTTTTGTCGAACTGCGCCTTGACTCGTTTCTTATGGGCTTCGTTAGCCAAAGCAGCATCACGACGGGTTTCATCCAATTGGATTAATTCCAAGAAACAAGCCTCTTCTTCTGATGTTCCGGGGAGGAGATCGATTGCGAGTTTAAGAGACGAGATTTCACACTAGACTGGTAGGACTGCTTCCAGGCCATATACCAATTGGAAGGGTGTGAACCCGGTCGCATTCCTTACCGATGCTCGGTAAGCCCACAAAGCTGAGTACAGGATTAGGTGCCATCTTCTTTTGTGAACTCCGATCATCCTTTGCAACATGCGCTTCAGGACCTTGTTGATCGCTTCAACCTGTCCGTTGGCTTGCGGATAATACGGAGTAGAGCTGTCGTGAGACAATCCTAGTTTGGCAGCTAATTCGAGCATCATGTGATTGTGAAAATGCGATCCATGATCCGTGACTATATCCTGTGGTACGCCGAATCTGGCGACTACATGATTGAAAAAGAAAAGGGCAGCTGTTTCACCAGTGTTATCTAATGTAGGCATCGCCTCGGCCCATTTGGTAAAATAGTCAACTGCGACTATGATATACCCATGCCCCCCGGTCGAGGTGGGGTTACATGTCATGAAATCGATGCCCCATTTGGCGAACGGCCCAACAGCAAATATTGGCTGCAGAGGTGCGGGTGGTCTTCTGGTTTTACTATCAAAAATTTGACAAGCATGGCAACTTCTGACTGCAGTTATGCAATCTTTGAACATTGTTGGCCAGAAGTATCCTGCTCGTAAGATTTTTTGTGTTGTAGCATATCCAGATTGATTCCCTCCACACGCGCCTGAATGACACTCATTCAGGGCTTTTTTGGCCTCCTCATGGGTGAGGCACCTTCTCAGAACTGTATCGATACCACGACGGTAAAGTGTATCACCGACGATCATGTAGTCTTTTGCTTGGTATCGTATACGTTTCTGTTCGGAGTGAGAGGTGTTAGGCATAAACTTTTGGGTTTGGAGATAAACTATTATATCTCCATACCACTCATGGCTTGTAGATATCAGAAACAGATTCTCATCCACGATTGATTCTTCGGATGTTTCATCGTTGGACGACGATGGGAGATCGCATAATAATTCTGCAAAAACTAGAGCTTTCTTTGATTTGGATTTTACGAATTCCAGATCAAACTCTTGAAGGATTGCTATCCATTTTGAATATTTGCCCCCAAGCAACTGTCGCGACAATATATAAGTCATGGGGTTGCAATCTGACAGAATGGTAGTTTTCCGAAAGAGGACATAGTGTCGAAATCTTTGTATCGCTTGAACAGCTGCAAGCGCTAGTTTTTCAACATAAGAATATTTACTTTCTGTATCATTTAAGTTTTTACTTAAATAATATATAGGGTGTTCAATTCCATCGACTTCTTGAACTAAAACCATTGCGATGGTCGTATCTACTACAGCCAGATACAGGTTAAAATCTCTTTGATAATCGTGGGCGTACATTAATGATGCTTTCATTAAGGAATCTTTTAAAGCATCAAAGGAAGCTTGCGCAACCTGATCCCAGACGAAGGGTACCTCCTTTTTCAAAAGACGTGTATAACCTTTAGCAAGTTCGGCGTAATTTGGAATGAACCTCCTCAGAAAGTTTGCTTTCCCTTGGAGTTTCTGAATCTGAAGCAAATTTGAAGGTGGAGGCAAATTTATGATTGCCTGTACCTTGCATGGGTCGAGACGAATCCCATCCTTGGAGACTACAAAGCCAATTAAACGACCAGAACTTACACAAAATACACATTTGTGCGGATTGAGTCGTATCTTGTAGTGTCGGCAACGTAGAAATATCGCTCTTAAATGTTGCGGATGATCAGTCTTCTTTCGTGAATGAGCCGGAAGGTCGTCGAGGTATGGTTGAACGATGTTTTTGATGTCATGGAAGGCATAATTCATTGCCCTCTAAAACGTCGCCCCTGCGTTCTTTAAACCAAAGGGTAATTTTCGATATGCAAATGTGCCCCATGGACAAATGAATGCAGTTTTTGACTGGTCTTGTGGGCGGATATTTATTTGATTATACCCCGAAAATCCATCCATGAATGAAAAGATTTCACATCCGGCGCATTCATCAATTATCTGGTCGATGAAGGGTGTAGGGTAGTTGTCTTTCGAACAAGCTTGATTTACATCCCTATAATCAACACACACTCTAATTATCCCTTGTTTCTTCATAACAGGGACAATATTCAATACCCAATCGGTTAGAGGAACTAGGTAGATGAAACCAGCATGGAGAAGTTTTTCAACTTCTGCCTTAATGGCAGCGGCTTTCTTGGGGTGCACCTGCCTGAAACGTTGTCGTACCGGTTTGACATATGGATACATCTTAATTTCGTGTTCAACGATACTCGAGTCGATGCCTGGCATTTCACTATATGACCAAGCAAAGACATCTCTGAATTCGCGAAAAAGAGCGTTATATATTTCCAGTTCTGAAGGAGAACAACATTTGCCAACATAAATATTCTCTACAACATCTGTTTTAGTCGAGATATTTATGGCTATAGTCTCTTCAATGTTGGATAAGTTTCGCTCGGAATCCACTGTATTTACAGTATTTGAAAGGAATTAAAAAACTGAAGGATGATGAAGGTCATCTTGAGTATCTTCTTCATAATCCGGAAGAAGGGAACGATGGTGGTAATCATTCCATGGTGCCCCTTCAATCAACATTGATTGTACAATTCCTTTGTCGGTTCCATGCACTCGCGACCAAGGATCTGAAGGGGTACCATATTCTCTAGACCTATCTACCCAAACGCTTGATGAGCGTTGATTCGGGTTTGCCTCCCATGCTAGTAACATTGATTGCTATAATACTTCTATTGGGCTTGGTGGCAAAACCATTGCATGATCCATGTTGATATCGTTTTCTGAAATCTTTGTGGAAGATATCATATTGCAGGTTCCTATTGATGCTACTTCCGCCAGATTGATTGGAGGTGGAAGAGCAAAAGTTCCCATTAGTATAGGATATTTTAGTAGACCTACTCCAATATTTTGAAGAGAATGGGGGCTTCCATGGATCATGGGAATGCTTCCTGTAACTTGTGAGCCATTGGGGAGGAAGTTTTGTTGGTCGACGATTGTAATCCCCCCTGAAAGGGAAATGCAATCTTTCTAAAATAGGTCGACACAACAGCTGCCATGGCATATATCCACGGTCTTCCTAGTAGGATGTTGTAATCAAGATTTCCATCAATGACTTCAACATCTATTTCTACTGTTTTTCCCCCTAGTTCAACCTTCAAGTTATTTAGAATACCATATGGGGTATATGTCCTTCCGTCGAATGCTTTTAATGTCGTCAAAGATCGCGACAAGGCTGGTGATCCTAAATTTTTCCAGCAACTCATCGACATAATACATGTAGATGCCCCCTCATCAATAATTGTTCGATGAATAGTTTTGTTGAGGGCTTTCACTTGAATAAGGAAAGCTAGTTGGGCTGGTAACCGAGGATCGTATCCTTTGTGGTCGAAGGATACAAGATTGGAATCCTTAGGATCAACCCCACCAATGGCTGATAACAAGGCCTGCCTTTGGGATGGGCAATTTTGTAGTACTTCAAGAGTCGACATAGCGGATGGCGATTGGGCCAAATCTTCCACTATGTTATAATGTTACGCCGCTCTAGCGCGGGGATTAAACGTTGACCTGTGTACTACTCCCTTTGGCGATTTTATTGTTAATTCAGGAATGATGGGTGGTACAACTTCTGTCGAAGTTGTTGTCGAACTACTTGGTTGATCTTTATCCTTGTCGTTCGATAGTTGCGGATTCCCGTAATCTTTGTTCCTTGTCGAAATCAAAGCATCATTTTGCTGTTTTGAAATCGACAGCATTAGCACTTGTGACGGGGAAGCATTTCCACTATCAACCAGATTTGGAAATGGATTTGGAAATGGATCAGTTAACACAGCTGAGGTTTTTGAACTCTTAAAGAATCTTTTAAGCTCAGCTTTGTACGGACATTGTGAGGTCCAATGATCCTCATCACATATCTGACACCCTGAGGGGGGTTTCCTATTTCCAGGAGGGTTTGAAGAAGTTTTTTCAAGAGATGACTCACCCTGTTTCTTCTTCTTCCCTTTGCCTTGTTTCTTCTTCTTGCTTCCTGGTTGTTTGGTTTCTTTGCCCTTATCTGTCGATACAGCATTTACTTCGGAAGCAAGAATTTCGTCTTTTGCATTTTGATCTGAAATCTTACGGGCTTTCTTGGACGTAACCTTTGTCGATTTCGCGTTTGTCGTGCCAATCACGCCATCGCCGGCGTGAGAGTCATTGTTTGATTTAGGAGGAGGAGGAATTGATAATTCCGGTCTAGGGGCGTCAGGTATTTTTTCGTAGAGCGTGCCAAACTGAGTATAGACCAAGTCCAGATATTGCGCACGAGCGATGACTTGCTCTTCCGTTACGACTCCTCCCTTTGCCACATCTTACGTGATTGTAGGAAGTAAGGACTTGATAAACCATTCAGCTAATAGCTGATCGGTAACGTACGTTTTTACCATCCTACGACGACGTCGCCACTCATGTATATGATCAGATATGTGTGTGGCCGTTGTCTATTTGAAGTTGGTTAGGAGTTCCGTTCCCGTTTCATACCTTATCGGTAATTGAAAATGGGTTAAGAAAGTCGTGGCTAAGGTACTGAAGTTGTCGAACGAAGCTCTAGGCAATTCAATATACCATTTTGCCGCTGGACTCGTTAACGTCCTCCGAAAAAGGCGAAGCCTTATCAAATCATCGTTTAGGGTGTTTGATGAACACCATAGATGAAATGTCATCACGTGATTCGATGGATCTTCACCTAGATTTCCATTAAATTTAGGAATATCTGATGGAAGTTTATGAGGGATCGCTGGCCACCAAGGGGCGTAAGCAATTGGATCATTTTTTAACCGATGTAAATCAGGTAACTCTAAAGTTGCCACGAATGGTAACTGTTGATTCAGGTTAGGTGAAGCATACCTAGGATATGATGGAATTGCCTGAGTAGTTGGCCTTTGCATACCAGCATAATGCAGTTGATGCTGGTATGACTGATACGGTTGGTGGGCATGACCATTGTAAAATGGTTGATTTTGACCGTTTTGAATGTACGGTTGTCCACTGTTCGCAAAGATCTGCTGCTCAGAACCTTGGTATACTTGTTGGAATTGTGGTTGTTGGTATTGCACCAGCCACGGTTGTGAAGCCATGTTCTGTTGTGCTATACTAACCGTTGGACCAAGGTGTGGGGTGATTGTACCCGTCTGGACCTGTGTCGCCCCACTAGTTGGCAATTGTGGTTGAGTCACAGGGTCAAGGGGCTGTTGCATTACAACCTGAGAAATCTGAGGTTGGCATACAACAGGCAGCGTTTGAACTTGTGACACCGTCACAATAGCTGGTGTAGTTGGGATGTTCGACATAGGTACACATTGTCGCATTGAATATACAACTCTTGGTTGTTGAGGTAGCATAGGTACCCAACCACTTGAGGCTATTCTGGTATAACCTGAATATTGTTGTGAACTCCCGTATGGATATCCTCCCGGAGGGGGTAATAAAAGGGCATACTGCCCCCCATACGGTGGTAATCTGGAACTCAAGGGTATTGTCTGTCCTTGGGGACCGGATTGCCCAAATTGACCTCCAAATGGATCAATTTGTTGAGACTCAACATAAGAGTTGCCGGATATTATTCCGGAGGAACAAACAGGAACGGACCATACTGTCGAAATAGCCACTGGATGGACTCCTTCTAGCGGTTGTTAGCTAGTCGGGACAGATGGTACGCCGGCAAACATTGTCGAAGTGATGGCAGGGAGTTCTGCTGTCGCTGTGTCAGTCGACACAGTCCTAGATGTTGACAGTTGTTCAAACATTTTGAGTCTATCCAAAAGATTACCTAGCGATTCTACAGGAACTTCCACTGGTGGTAGACTAACTTCTGATGTCGAAGGAAATAGAGTGAACCCGACTCCAAAATGTATTGGAGTACTTGCTTGCGGATCTTCTACAATTTCCTCTATCGCAATCAAACCAGGTGGAAGGGGAAGACCGTCAGGTCCATAAAATATTTTTGGTGCCAAAGAACGGGTTGAATCGACAGCGACAGATGTTTGAGGAGCAAGACTCTTCGAACCGGTTGCAGATGGAACTGGTTCAATAACACAAGTGTTTGCTCTTAGATTAGGATCAGTATCATTGTCCCTCTGTGGCTGTTGAACTTCTTCTGTAGAGGCAGGGTTCCCAGAAATTTTTGGAGTAACCGGAATCTCGGATGTTGTTGGAACACTTGTTCTAACTTTAATAGGAGATTTCGAACCGGTTAAACGAGTTCGCTTTGTCCGTACTGTTTTCGATTCCGGAGACAAAGACGGTTGACTCGTAAGCCTCCGCGAACGACGGGGTTTTAATTGACTTTCTTCCACGATTGCGGATTACTCGATCAACTAAAATACAAAAGGGAAAATGTGTTTCCGAATTAAATGAATTTTAGACGCTTTAGACACAACTTGCTTTTTCAGTTTTTAAGAGTCGAGAAAAAACAAAAGATGACTCTAGTCTCCTTCGATTTTTAATGAGCCTGAAGTGAAAAGTGCTCAGATGGACGTTTTCCGTTAAGGAGTCTGAAA
The DNA here is from genome assembly GCA_031772625.1 of Pinus tabuliformis. NCBI lineage: Eukaryota > Viridiplantae > Streptophyta > Pinopsida > Pinales > Pinaceae > Pinus > Pinus tabuliformis. The sequence goes on from CM062805.1 coordinate 1,112,758,861, forward strand.
AGGAATGAAAGGGATTGCTCTGGAGTTCTAGGTAGAGGGTATGCCAAACCAATCGCAAAACCGCAGAATACTTTTTAAGGTACGGGTGGTCAATCTTCCCGAATGCTGTGTTTAGTGCATTGCGATCAGTAGGGCGGCCGACACGGCTTCCTATGGATAAAGGTTTTATGCCTATAGGGGTCTCCCAATATATACTCGACGGTACGTGGGAGCACAATCCGTACTGGCACTTATCGTCTCTCAGGAGGAATCACCCAACCATCAGTGAGGCCGACAGTCACCAGGTTTTACGACGCCGGAACACGTCTCTAGCCTAGACCTCTATGTTGTGCGTTAAGTTACAAAGCGTTGTTAAGTTCATTCAATTTATTTTAGGTTGATCTTTCTTAGAAGTTTGCCTTTTTGGATCACCACGAGATGTAGATACAATTCCTAAATGCAGTCTAAAGATGATAAGCAAGCTTTTATCTCTTTTCGACAATGAAAATCCTAGATACAAGGGGAAAAGAAAGACACAATCTTTTCTCAAAGAGCAAATAGCACATTGTAAATGCACTTCTCCTAAATCAAACCATACAAACTGTCAAAATGCAAATGCACTAATGCATGTATTTGTTTTCACTTTCTTAATATTGATGCCTAAAAAGAAAGTTGTTGTACAAATTTGAATTTGCTTTCAAGTGAAAAACACAAACAAGCTTCTTTTTCGAAATAAAAAAGGCAAAGAAGATTACGACACTTTATGATTTTGAAGTAAACACTCGTTTCGACACTTAGAAAGAGACAAATTCAAACCAAATCAAAAGTAAAAGCGCAATCAACTGTCAACAGCAAACAAATTTACTCCTAAGATCAAAACGACACTTACGACAGGTCTAGATCTAAGGGCGACAGTATGACTAGTTTACTTTTGTAATGGGAAACTGCAAATGATGTAACAAATACACAAAAACAAATACAGTTTCTTTTATACAACTTAGGCGGAATTAAGGCAAAGAAAAGGGGTTTTCAGATAGCTACACACACTGATAACAGGCTGCAAAAATCAGAGATAAAACTGAACAAAATGAAGCAAAGAACCACAGCTGCACAGGGCAAAGGCTGATCAGCGCACCTGTTGCACAGAGAAACTGAATTGCAGCGCAGGTATCCCTCTCGGGACCTGCGTTGAAATGCAGAACCTCTTCATAGGGCCTGCACTGAAGCAGAAACGAGAATTTTCTCTGGGTTCTGGGTTCTGGGTCACGGTTTGCAGTTTAATCTATGGTTTTTGGCCGGATAAAAGCTATCAATAAGGTACAATTAGAAGGATGATTTAAAGGAGGACTAAGAGCTATCACAAAGGGCAGTTAGAGCATTTGTGGATCAGCTGTTCAGATCATAAACAGGCCCAATGAATGGACTAGAGTAGCAGATCTCTACTTTGCATTTGTAAATGGCAAATGCAGTTCGATTCGCCACTCCTAAGCTTATGAGAAGAACAACAATAGAAACACAAATAAACTAACTAGATACGATCCCCAGCGGAGTCGCCAATTTGTTGTTGGGAAAAGTATCTATTCAGAACGCCCCTATCCCACTCTAAGGTGTGACAGTGCCTTAGCAACAAACAAGGAAAACTACTTGAGTATTCTTCTTTATGAAATGTAAACGAAGAGGAAGGATAAACTAACCTGTGTCTTGCGCTAGTTTGTTGATCCAATCGCTTCTCTCTTCAATAGCTCCCAGCTCCCTGCTCCCTTACCGGCCCAGCTTCACCAAGTTCCTGCAAGATCATAGAAGAGAGAAACTACACGAAGATATAGATTTACATTCATAAAAAGCTTAGGATCAGATTAAGCTAAACATGCAAATATAACAAAACATCATTGATACACAGCATGTAGGAGAAACTCAAATAATTTTATTGATATGATAAGAAAGTCCAAGAGGAGATACAACCAAGTGAGTCATGATCCAGCATCTACCTCCCAGCAAAGGAATCCCTTCCTCACCTCCAACAAAGCATAAATCACCCAATGTACTAATCTCAATCTCAAACCAACAACAATTCTCTGCAAAGTACCAAATTCCAACCTCTTGGATCTCTGGGATGAGGGATCCATATATAGATGTAAGCAGAGAGGATGAGTTAGCTTATGTTTTGACTTGTGGCTTCTCTCTGTCAGTTCTTGCTTCCACTTGGAGACTGAGAGCCTCTTACTCATCACTGGTCGAATTCAGTGAGGCAAGTGTCATTGGAGAAGATTCTGGAAGCTTCCATTGTCTCTCCACCTCGTTGAATGACTCTGCCACTTGTCATTTCCCACTCAACGCACCTGGGTAGTGCATTCAAGTGCGTTGCAACGCACCTAGACAGTGTATTTGGGTGCTTTGCAACGCAGGCAGCTAGTGGAGCTTCTGAATTGATCCTGATTTGACTAGTTCTGAGTGGTTTTTAGTGGAGAACTTCTGGGAGAAGCTGTCATTGGTTGACCTTGTTCCTTTAGGGGCAGGAACAACACTTTTAGGGACTTTGGATCCCTTGGATTATGGACTTTTCATGCTTAGAGCTGTAAGGCACAAAAATGTCTATAACACCTACGACAAATGAGCATATTTAAAAAACTGGTACACAAGGAAGACCTTATTTTATCTTTACAAGACCAAGTAATGGCTTATGTAAATGCAAGGACAAGCTAAGGAAGCAAATAATTAAAATAGAAAGAGGTTGGAACAAAATGTCATTGACAGTTTGGAGTATAATGCGCTTTATCTTTTTATAATAAAGTTTAATTTTCTAAAAAAAAAATTGTTTTGGAAATTTGAAAAGTTCAATAAAAAATTAGAGATAACTGGTTCTCCCAAGTGAATCGCCAATTGTTGTGGCCAACAACAACCCCCCCCCTTTTCATTTAAGTTTTGTACAAAATACTAAATGAATGGGGACCCTTAGTTAAAATTTAGGAAAAGCAAGAGTTTCCTTTATTCAAAATAAGGTTACCATCGTAAGCTTAGGAAGATCTTTTGAATACTTTAAAAACCTAAGTTTATGATAAGAAAAATCTTTAAAAAAGTCGCATCATAAAATGACAGAAAAACACCTCCATTTGGGTATAATCCTGGTATGTGCAAGATTCTCGTACTAAGCAATATATTGCATCGCAATAAGGTAATTCCAATGAGAAAGACTTCAAGATTTTCCGATTTGCGATAACCTCGATCGCAAGATCGCATATCACAAGGAATTGGCTAACAAAATATGGCAAGCATAAAACTTTTGCGATCTGCGATGTTGTGATATCGCGATAAAGCGATGGTTGCGATATTAAGCCAAATCAACTCTGCGATGTTATATTTGTGAGTCGGTGCGAGAGCACGATAGTGCGATAATGCGATGTCGCGATCTGCGACGATTGCGAACCAAATCGCAAAATCACTCCATCACGAATCTTTCAGGCATGCTATTCAAGAAAAGCCACTTACCATAATCTGACTCAAGATCATGCGCTTTTAATGATAATAAAGGAATTAGTTGTCATCTATTAAATGTAGACGTGTGCTTTTGCAAAGAATTACTTCACGTAAGGTGGCATATTTGATATATCTGCTGCATTTAATACTCTCCCATCACCTTTCTTGATCAGTCATTTCCATTTGTGAGCTGCAGGAACGAAGAACGAAGGGCGATACGAAGCCATACGCAAGAAGAAATGGGAAAGAAAAATAAGACTCAGGGCTCTGATGTGAAGGAAATGGCACCTTTATATACAGACACAGCTTGTAGCAGAGACGCGGGGATATCGACGTGGGAAAGCATGTACAGACTACTTGAAGAAGAAAACCCCAGAATAATGAAGGTTACCGCTGTCGCAGACTCACAGGGCTCTTCCGAAGCATCCTTAGAAGAACTAGCGTGCTCATTCCTTCATCGGATAGCAGCAAGGCCTAAAATTCTCCCATATATGGATATGATCAAGTGGATACTTGACAATGCAAAAACGAACGATAGACAGTTCAAGATTCAAGGACATGGGCTCATCGGGTCATTCGCTGCACAAGACTTAAAGCTCATGTATCATCTTCCTGAACCGAAGGCGACTTACAATTCACAATTCATTAAAAAATTTGTGGCAGAGAACCCAAACCTATCAGAGACCAGCAAAGATTGGTCTAGAAAAGATGAACCGCTCAAGAAAGATAAAAACGGTATGTACAGCACTGGTTCCCTCACCTCTCCGTATTGTTTTGCTACGGCCATGCTTTGTAGATTATTTGGGATGCCAGATATCAATAAGTTTTCGTCTGAATGGTTACCATTAATCGATGCTGCCCCAAATGTCGTTATTATATATTGGGCCAAGATATTTTCTGATAACCTATTCACGGCTATTATCAATTACCGGTCTAAAAGATCCATGTCTCAAAGGATCTATCTTCCTTTTTACCTATCCGCATATGTTATGGATTCTATTTGTTATGTGTCTAAATTTCCCGCTATGGGTTGGAAATGGACAACTCAGGACCCATTACCCATCCATGTTTATCATAAGATATTATGGGATTCTCAGTTCATTCCACATTTCTACCAGATTTGTCACGGGCTTATCTTACCCATGTATAGAATGATGTATGATAAAGAACCCCCGAGGTGCTCACCTGAGGCACAGATAGATATCATCCCCATTGCAAGATGGTTCGGAGAAGAATGGTTCACCTATATTAGAGTATTTGGAAGCACCGTCCCCCCTCATATCCTGCCTTTGTATATTCCTGACAAACTTCTGGCTCGAGAAATTGCATATCAAACTTGTTCAGAAGGCGGCATAACTAAAGACCTAAAAGACAAAAAGAAGGCCATATGGCCTCAGTTTCCTGTAGCTTGTAGGGTCTTTTCATTGTTCGATGTAGGTCACGCGTTCATCGAAGTAGAGAATGTGACGTGTCTACAATTATTTAAATTCACAGCAAGGCCATTTGACCCAAATGAGGTTGCCTAGGATTTCACAACGACAGTCGAGATAAAAGTGTTCGTTGGAAAGAAGGATCTATTTGATGATTTATTTTAGAGTAAAAGCTCACTCCAGGAAATTTTGCGGGAAGCTCAATCGCGATTGTCTCCAGATGACCTCCAAAGATTCATGGTATACAGGGAAAGAAGACTAGCCAGTGTTCCTCTAGAAAAGCTGCAACTACCTGCCAGAGAACCTACTCCAAGCATTAGCCTTAGTGGGAATTCAAGCGCTTCCGGATCTAAATCTAAGACTGGACAAGAGATGCCTGAGCATTCTAAAAGATCTGAAAACAACCAAGATAGAGGCGAAGAGTCAGCTAAGGACACCGCTCAGTCAATGGAATTTCCACAGCAGCAAGTTATCGCCTCCTCGTCAAGAGATGTCCCCCCTCTCGTCATTGAAGCACCACCCGTCACAACAGAATTAGATAAAGAATGGGAAACCTTCAACGAACTGATCAATCTTGAAGGACAGGCCCCAAAAACACCTGTGAGAAATACATAAGTAGCACAAGAAGTGGGCCCAGCGTTGCTCTTCAACGAGTGGGATGATCAAATCAGGGAGGCAGAACAAGCAGAATGGAAGCAGAAGGCGCAAGAAAAGGAAAAAGCGGTCCAAGCACTAAACAGGTTAAATTGGGAGTGTTACTAGGCATCCTTGGTGAAGCCGCATAGTCAGTGGATGACTGTGAAATGTATCATAAATGCGGCCAAAAAAGTGGTGCCAGCTCTCATAGATTATGTTTTCTCAGCCCAGCTCAAAGCAGAAGTCAGCCAGCCGACTCTCCTCAAACCAATGATGAATGCATGCTACTTTAAAGACCAGATTCAGAAGTAGCTTAATTTAGAATGTTGTTTTTTTTCTTAAAAATTAGATTAGAAAAAGGACGGTCATTTGAAAACCGCATCCTAAATTTTGTAAATAAACTATTATTAGAATTAGGAAGTAGTATTTAAACCCTTCTCATGCATTTAGAGAAGGGTCCAGAAATTTGTCAAAAACTTGTCCTCAGAACATGCACTTCTGCACCCTCAGAGGAGGCTTTGATGAATGAATGGATCGAGGTTTATTAATGTTTGCATTTGATATCTGCTACTGATGTTGCACTTCTGTACTCTTAGTAGATATTAGAACAAGTAGAGATAAATCATTGTTGCTTGAATCTTATGAGTAGGACCAGTCATAAATGGTACTTTTATCTCTTGGCCATTTCTGCTTATATTCTTAAAGTGATATACAATTTTTAGTTGTTTATATGTTATTGCATGAATGTTTGAGTTACCATTTGGCACTTTTGTACGGTGGAGTCATTTATTTATGTTTGATATATGAATAACTTATTATGCGATATGTTGTTCACAATTGTTTTGCCTAAATTTTTATGCAAAGTGGTTCATCTTAATTGATTTCCATTCTTATGATAGCTGAATGATCTTTATTACCAGTTATTATTTGAAATCTCTTTAGATCGCATAATAGAAGAAATACATCCCGGGTTAGCATAGATTAGATGTGTTGTTTTCATTAGATTACAATAGCATAGAATTAGATTAAAGTAGCTTAGATTAGAACCCTTAGATCAGCATCATCCAACTCTGCACACACACACACCCTTAGATTGGGAAACTGGTCCCATTATCCCCAGTCGGACCCGCTATACCAAACGGATAAGGAGCTGCCAACCAAGGTCCGGACCGAGGGGTATCCCCCTTGTTGTCGACCCGATTTTCGGGGATTCAATAGTGGGCCGGGACCTAAGCGTGCTGCCCCCCCCCCATACCAGCCGATCCACCACTTCAAATCTTAGTCTCGGTACATTAATGACGGGGACGAGGGGCCAGATCCATACGGTCGTCGGATGCTGGGAACGAACCGGGTGAGCCTGCTCTGTGATAGGGACTGTGTTACGGATCGGGCGCGCAACACTGCGAAGCTCTGGCTTTAGAACAAGTATCGAACCGCCCTCTTTTACCCCCTGCCTTTGTTGCTGCTACTCGATCTGCTACCATGTGTTCTGAGTGATCAATATTGTGTCATTTATTATTTTGAGTGTGTGATCATGATCAAGTTTTGTCCTTGTTCCCATTTACCTCATTAATCCCGCACTTAGCCAAATTCTGAAAACTTCTTTCTCGAGCAACTTGGCTTCACTCATCCCTCATGAACTATGTATTGTGTAGTCTTAGCCCTCAATATTAGCCATTTCCTCTTGGAACTACATAATGCACAATTCTTTCCTTCCAAAACTGCACACTGTGCAATCTCAGTGCTCAAACCTAACCTCTTGAGCTCGAAACTGCACAGATCAGCTCAAGCTAGCCTTCTTTTATTCATTGCGCAATGTTAAGCCTCAAGCTTCCAGGGTGGCTCCTTAAGCTACGCAAATGCACAATCCCTAGGCTTCTTTATCCCCAGAACTGTGCAAGCATAAACCTCAAGCCTCAAGCCTCAATCTTTCCTCCTTGAGCCCCTCAACTGCATAGTCATCCTGCCTTGACCCTCATGAACTATGCACTACGCAGTCTTAAGCCTCAGTACTACTTATTAACCTCTTGAGCTATGCAACTTCGTAATCCTTGAGCCAGACTCTCTGTGTAGCATCGAGTTCTAGCTCAAGCAGTGATTTTCATGAAGCATGTTAAGCTAGGAGTTATCAGACTAATATCATCTTGTCATGAGTGGATTTTTAGCTGTAGTTATTATATCTTGTTATGACAGGATGATGATGAAGGAGATTAAGAAGGAGACCCTGCTATAAGGCACCTTATAGCTACAAATATAAGTTGATCATTGAACAAGAATAAGGGATACCATATTGTGACAGTAGCTAGAGACCAAGATCATAGTGAAGACTCCCTGCCTTCAAGCCTTATGGAGGAGGAACAAGAATAACATGTACAATCTTAAATCAAGACAAAGATATAACAACAAAAATAATGGATTAACATTTCCATACAATAATTTAGTCCATGTCATCGATGTTATGTCATTTATTGTCAAAGTGTCATGTCAAGATGTTATATGAGTTATTAGTTGCCACATCATTTGAGGATTATGTAATTTTCATGTATGAGAAATGTAATGTAAAATGGAATTCCAAGAGTTATCTATAGAATGTGAAAAATCATGAAGGATTCAAAAGATCATATGGAAGTCAAACAGTCATGAGTGTAGTCCAAGAGTCACAAGGGAGGTGAATAGTCACCCGATTTCTTATATGTACACCCTCATAGTTCATGCAAAGGTCTTTTCATCTTGGCTCCTCCTACCAGGAATTAAAGAGGAAGATACTTCTTTTGGAGGAGCAAGTGGTCTCTCTAATGATCCATTATTGGATCTAGTGGTGTTCATTGTACTAATGTATCTTCGAAATTTTGCTTAATACTCGAATCTCATTGAGCCAGGACACTTTCATGCATATGTCATAAATTTTATAAAACTTTTCTTTGAATGTTTGCAATATATTTCGTTTTGATCTATATTAAAGAAAGTGAACTATTTCGGTGGCTTTGGTTCTTATCTTATTGAAGATGTGTTGTATGTGTTTTAACAATCATTGACGATATGTGAACTATTTCCCTAGTTGTTAAATGATTCATTCATATATATGCTTGTGTGTATTTATTAGATCAGTACTATTACTCCTATTTTAATGTATCAATTTTATTTCCCCTCCAGTAGAAGAACCTTGATACATCTACAACTAAACATTCCACAAGGCATACTCACTTGTTCATCTGAAAGTGCATGTGCATTACTCTCTTATGTTTACCATTCCAGTCAACAAAAATCTCTTAGAACATATGGTAGTCAGGCCTTATTTGCAGAAGGGCTCCCACACCAAACAGTGTGAAGTATAATTGGGACTTTTCACCAGGGAGACAACTTGCATGTTGGCAGGATTCAACACCGTCAACATCCTCCTTCAAGCACCAAAATGTTGACAGGGTTGGATCCCGCCAACATGCAAGGTGTCTCCCTAATTAAAAGTTTTAATTAGACTTTGTGTTTGGTGTAGGATCCCTTCCAGAAATAAGGTTCGACTGCCATATTTTCCTAGATATTTTCCTTGACTGTGATGGTTAGCATAAGAGAGTAATGTACATGTAATTTCGGATGAACAAGTGAGTATGCCTTGTGGAATGTTTAGTTACAGAATGTATCAAGGTTATTTTATAGGAGGGGAAATAAAAGTGAGCCTTTAAAAGAGGATTAATAGTATTGATCTAATAAATACACATTATCATATATATATGAATGAATCGTTGATTACCTACCAAAATAGTTTACATAAAAGCAATGATTGTTAAAATACATACAACACATGTTCAACAAGATTAGCACCAAAGCCACCGAAATAGTTCAATTTATTTAGTACATATGAAAATAACATATATCGCAAACATTCAAAGAATACTCTTACAACATTTATGAGAGACGCACGAAGGTGTGTTGGTTCAAGACCTTCGATTATTAAGAAAAAGTTCCAAGATACATCAGTACAATTAACAACACTAGCTCCAATAGTCGAGCATAAGAGAAACCACTTTCTCCTTCAAAAGAATTATCTTCCTCCCTAATTCCTAGTAGGAGGAGCGAAGGTGAAAATTCCTTTGCATGAGATATGAGGGTGTATATATAACAAATGGTGTGACTATCACCTACAGAGTTAGCTTATCAAGATCTACATTTAGCATATGAGTATTCATATTCCTTGTGTTAGTGTCGGTATCTTCATCCCTCCATCAGTGATCAAATTCTCTTTTTGCATACATTTTAGGTGCCCCATCCGATCAGCTGCATTCCATTAGGTCATGGATCAACTGATGGTAGTGGTCCATTATCAAATTTCCCTCATGTTCTTTACTTTCTAGCCTATTTTCACAAGTTCAGGTCATTTACAGTCATTTTTTGTCATTACATTTGCAAAAGCCATTTTTAGGGTTTTAGGTCTCATTAGGTCTAGGGTTTGCCACCATAGTCATGGAAAAGCTCAATAAACGGTCAGCAGGCACATGAGGAGGTCAAATAAGTTCATAAAATCAAAATTTCAATGATGATATACTCAATAAGTGAGTTTTTCCTCAAAACCCTGTTTTGAGGTAAAACAGAGTTTTATTTTCTATGTATAAAATTTTATGTAATTTTAATTTTTTCTATATGTAATAAGTTCAGAGCTACTACCCTTGGTCACCTTGCCAACTCCAGCTACTGCAAGAAACAAAAACATCAATGCATCAATTCATCAAGTGATCAAGAAGAGTCAAACTGCAAAATGAAAAACAGAGCTTTTAAAAGCAAAGTGAAAGAGACTTTAGAAAAGTGGGTTTGTAAATGAAAAATTAAAACCAAGGGGATATAAAGTTCTTCTTTGTGTTTGAAAGTCTTCATTTTGTGCAAAGAGAGTGAGCCAAAAGGAGAAAATCGGGTTTGTGGGAGAAAATTAAGCAAACAACCACGAAAATTTGTTGGCACTACGCACTTGCCTAGCGCTATGCATTTGGCGCAGGTTTTGAACTAGAATTTGGTCATGCGCTACGCATACAAAGTGTGCTATGCACCTGGGAGGCAGCGCTATGCATCTGTCTGTTGAGCTCCAAATCAAATTTTATCACCCTCCTCTGCCTCCAAATGCACAAGTAACCTCTCAACAAGTAAGTAAAGCCTCACATCTGGTCTAGCAAGGGATTTTTTCATTTGTTGGTGGTGATTTGTGTGTCTAAAAAACAAACCCTAGCTATCTCTAAAATTGTCTTGCCAAATTTGCATAGGGTTTTGTTTTCTGTTGTTAATTCCCCTTTGATTATCTTCCACACCCCATTCCCTTCCCTTGCCACTAAATTTCCCTAAATCAATTCCTCTTATCCCCCCAAAAATCATTGGCACTCACTCCCTATTACCAAACCCCAAACCCTATACATTATTCCTAAACATTAACCCTATACATTCCCAAAATCCTAATCCCATTTCCTATTCCCTCATTACATTCCCTCCACCATCAAAACCCTCATTTACAGTCATAGTATCAGTCAATCTCTCATTTCCCAAAAGGAAAAATAGTAGTCACCCTATTCACCCTCATACTTTAAAAAAAATCTCTTCATACTCATCATTTTTCACTCCAAATTTGCATGGAGACAGACTCAGCATATGAAAGGGATGATGAAACTACCAGTGATTCTTCCCAAGAGACTCATTCCCCAAGAAAACCACATAAAAGAGGAAAACATATCAGGGAGGAGCCCAACACTCTTACAGAGTTACTTGCTTTCCCTCTTGCAGTAACCTGTTTCAAACATCAATCTTGTTACTAGTTTTGTGAAATGGTGGAGAGGGTGTAATATCACCATGAGCTTGCTAGGTTATTTTTTCTTCATCTTCACCATGCTTAGGTGAACCTAGCTGGTGTCTCTTTCACCTTGACACCTGAAACCATAGCAGCAGCAACAGGCATCCCTAATGTGGGTGAACAGTGGAATAAGGGGCAGCATGTGGGCAGAGAGCATTATGAGCCTTACATCAAGGCTAGTTATCGGAGGCAAATCAGTAGGGTCTTTCCTTTCAAATACTTGCAAGATACTTATGCTCCACTCATGAAACTCATCATCAAATATTTCACCTGTGAGGGAAGGTTTTCCTGTCTATATACATACCATGTCAGATTGTTGATGCATTTCACAAGAGTGAGGATGATGAATCTCCCATACTTTATATGCAGGAATATTGAGAAGATGGCTCATTATTTGCAAAGGAAACCTCTTCCTCAGCATTTCAGTAGCATTTACCATTTCTCATTGATTAAAATTGTTGCTTTGCATCAGCTAAGCTTGCTAAATATTTCATGGGATATCTTCATTACAAATGAGGTTTTCAAAGGCCCTCAGTTGACTCCATCGATGCTTCATGAGGAAGGAGGGCCTTCAGACCAGCCATATGTTCATAAGACTGAACCTATAGGTTTTCCAGTGTTTTTCACTTATGAGAAAGGCACAAGGAGACTATTTGCAGCTGCCAAACGAGTATTATCTCCACCAGGGGTGGAAGGGGTCTCGTTCTCTTCACCAAACAACAGGCAAATGTTATCTTCACCTGGGGTGAAAGAGGCTTTGCCTTCTTCTTCAACAAAGTAGGTACAGGATAGAGGAAAACAGCCATTGCATGATGAAGGGCCTTCTGAAGGCCAAGACAGGGATTTCATTTTGATTGAGGAAGAGGACATTGATTTGGGCTCCCAAAGCTCAAAGCTCAAGGATGAGATCATCAAGGAGAAAGAAGCTGAGATCCAAAGCCTATCACTTGACCTTGAGAGGGCTAAATGGATCATTAATTACCTTGAGCAACAGAACAAGCAATTGGAGGACAAATAAACAATTATGGAGCTGCAAACCATAAGGGAAAACCGGCAATTGGCAAAAAGAAGGAAAATCAAGCTAACTTCACTAGAGCAAGAAATAGAGGCTGACCAAGAATCATGGTTGGAAAGAGTGAATATCCACCTTGAGAAGCTGCTGGACAAGGCTAACAAGGAGAAGAAAATGTTGCGCCACATGGCTTATCACTATTTGGCTCGGAACAAAATTTGCAAGACAAGGATAAGAAGCCTAAAAGCCAAGTTAAGGAGAGCCTTGAAAGTCAAAAAAGAGAAAGATAAGCTCAATATCTTGGCTGAAGCATCATTGGCCTAGAATAGCACATAAAGAGGATCACTCATGCCAAATTTCAAGAAATTTGGTGAATTTTTTGTCATTTTCTTATTTTTGAGGCAAAAAACAGGTTTTTTTGGCAGGCGCATAGCGCCACCGGAGCTACACTTTTGATGGGGGCCTCCATTTGCAAAAAAATTTACATTTTTGGAATCACCATGAAAATTATGCATGCTCAGAAATGACTGAGAAGTTTTGACAAGATTTGGACCTCCAAAAGGGCCAAAAACACCCAAAACGTGCCCTCTCTACCACTTTTTTGCCACACAGGAAGCAGTCTTCAGAGATTGCATTTTTGGAGGGACAAATGGACTCCAAATCGAAAAATTCAAGTTGTCCCTAAAAGTAGACTCACAAAAATTTCCAATGATCTATTCTGCACCTGATTTGGACTTCGGGAAGCCTTCCAAAACTGGCATGGAAAAAGCGCTACGCATAGGAGAAAATTTTGCCAATTTTGCTCAAAACTCAAAATTTTCGCCTAGTTTTCTATCAGTTTGACTTTTTCTCTCTCATGGTCAAATTCATGATGTAAATTGATGTAATTTTATGTAAAAATGATTAAAATTGACTTAAGGAGGTAGAAACATCAGTTTTAGGTGGTTTTGAACTAAATGAATTAGTTCCAATAGTTTTAGAGGCAAGTTGTTCCACTGCCTATTTTTCAGTTCCTAATTTAGATCTTGTTGAAACAGCTCCTTGACTCTTGGATTCGACCCCTAATGGCTAGCATAGGTGGTTTTATGCCTATATCTTGTAATTTCTTATTCATTTGTCAAGGTTGGACTCTTGTGGATGCATTGAGCTACTTTGTACATCATTTCTGCAGTTTGGCAAGGAAATAGACCAAGGTTTTGCAGCATTTTGTGGGATTCATGTGGTAATGTGATTTAGCATTGTTTTCTTCTCTGTAATTCAGATTATATTATGTTTATGTGTGCCATCATCTCTCTCTTTCTGCATAAATAAATGAATCAAGTTTGAAAGGTGGAATTCATTGGTGTTTCAGTGCTCTACCTTGGGGTTTATTTAGTTCTATATGTTTTCTACGGTTTGAAGAGGACTCATGATACTTGCATGCCCTCTCTAGCTCCTCACCAGTATTTAGACTTACCATTACACTCATTTCAAAGTGCTAAAGCACTTGCCTACCTCACCCCACAGAAATCTCTGCAAATCTGTGTTCATTTCCCGAACCCAAAGCTGCCTTCCCCGTCTGAACCAGCAACAAACCATTAAATTCAAGAAAATTCCTCTGAGAAAGCATACCTAGCCTAAAATTAGTATTTATATCAGTCATCTCAATCCTTCCTTGATAAATTTTCATTGATATTGACAAGGAGAGAGCCCTCTCCCGACCTGATAGGGCTAGCTACCAGGTTAAGCATGATTTAATGCTACCCTAGACCTGCCTTTCTCAACCTGAGGTAGATTTAGGCCCTAACACCTTGGTTCAAGCCAATGGTACCATTTACTCTCCTGTCGCAACTCCCTCTATTGATTTATTTGATTTTGTCTTTCCTTATGATGAGGCGATCATGGAAGTCATGTATCTAGATGAGTAGCCATGGGATGAGTTTCATCATCGTGCTTCAATCCCTTTTTAAACTGAATTGGGCATGTACCCTTTACAAATACTATAGCTTAATGGAACTGAGATTTTACCTTCCCCCTTCACCATTGTTCATGAGTTAGATGTAGAAGGAAACTTAGGTAACTTATCCAAGACAATGCTTATTGACATATCGATCAAAATAGATGTCCTAAAAAACATCCAAATTAGAGTGGGTTGCACTCCCAAGGAGATTGCTAGCTTCACCTACCTCTTTAAAGAAGTTTCTGCTTAGATTTATCAAGAAATTCTTGGCATAGATACATCTATCATTAAACATGACATCAATACATATGTTGATGCCAATATCGTTCAGAAAATATAGACCAGTCCACCCTCACAAGTCAACTACCATCAAGACAGAAATTGAAAAATTGCTCAAAGTTGATTTCATCTACCCCATTCCTCTGACGGAATGAGTGTCTAATGTAGTTCCTATCAATAAAAAACAAGGAACCATCTATGTGTGCATCAATTATTGTGATTTCAATATTTCTTGTCCAAAAGATAATTATCTTACACATTTCATTGACCAGATCATCAACGACTACGCCAGATGCTAAGGTTTTTCCTTTATGGATGGTTTTTCTTGCCACAATCAAATCGCTATTAAAACAAACAATTACCATAAAACTGTGTTCATTTATCCTTGGGGAAAATTTTCTTACCATAAACTTCCTTTTGGTATTAAGAATGCGAGATCCACTTTTCAAAGGGCCATGGCCTATGCATTTCATGATATTAGACAAATTGTTTAGGTTTATTTGAATCACCTAGCTCATATTCAAGCTATTTTTTTTAAGTGTCATTTTTATAACATTCGTCTGAATCCACACAAGTGCATTCTTAATCGAGTCTGGATGTCTCCTTAGTTTCATCGTCTCTAACACATGGGATGTAGGTTCCTCCCACTAAGGTCAAGGCAATTCTTCAATTCCCCCTCCTCAATCTATTATTCAACTCAAAGTTTTCAAAGGAAGGAAAAATTCTTACGTTGTTTTGTCATCAACCATGCCGAAATCATGAAAGGATTCATGCACCTACTAAATAAATGTGTTCCCATTTTCTGGGATGATCAAGCTCAAATATCATTTCATACCTTTAAAAAGGCTTTAACCTCTTATCCACTACTGAGTCCTCCTAACTACAGTCGCGACTTTGCGTTGTATCTTGTAGCTTCACCATCCTCTATAGACATGGTGCTCATTCAATAAGATGACACTCATTGTGAGCATGTCATCCATTACATCTCCAAAGGCCTTGTTGGGCCCAAAATCAGATATTTACATGTGGAGAAACTTTCTTTAGCATTAGTCTTTGTTGTCAACTAATTCCAACATTACATACTCATGTTCCAAACTATCGTTATTTCTCTAGAGAACCCTATGATACATATTTTGTCTCGTCATATCATTGGAGGGAAGTATTCCAAATGGATAGTTATACTCCAAGAATTTGACTTAGTCTTCACCACCACAAAATCCAAGAAAATCATTCGTCTTTGTTGAGTTATTGTCTAATTTTCCCTAAGTCGACACAGATGAAGTAGCCCATGATCCCATGCCAAATGAATTATTTTATTTGTTCAACTCTTCTAACACGTGGTACAAAGATATCCTTGTGTATCTTCAGACCCAACGTTTCTGCCAACAACTATCTAAAGGTGATCGTTGTCATATTCACCACCATGTGGAACATTATTTGGTTTTTAATGATACATTATATCATCGTGGTGTTGATTCTATTCTTCGACGTTGTCTTACTCATGACGAAGCATAACATATTTAAATGAATTCCATGTTGGGGCATGCAGCGGTCATCTTTCAAGCATGGCTACTTCCCAGAAAATCCTAGATGTTGGATACTATTGGATGACTCTTTTTAAAGAATGTATAACCACGGTCCTATAGTGTCGTCCCTGTCAATTTTTTACAAAGAAAATGGGCGTGCCCCTTGCCCCTCTTAACATGGTAGTTAAGATTTATCCCTTTTCTAAACAGGGTATTCAGTTTGTTACATGTAATCTCACTTTTTCTAATTTTCATGGTTACATTATTTTTGTCATGGACTACTTCAATAAGTGGATCGAAGCCATTCCTACTTTCAAGGCCAACGGAGAAATTATTGCCTTATTCTTGTTCAATCAAATCATTTGACAATTTAGTGTGCCTCAAACTATCGTCACAAACCATGGATTGCATTTCCAAAATCACATGATGTCTGAGTTGACATTTATGCTTGTTTTTGGCAAAGACCACTCGACTTCCTACTACCAAAAGGCTAATGGCTTAGTCAAAGTTGTCAACAGAATCCTCAAAACCATGATCTGATGGATAGTAGGTAACCATAAAACCAATTGGCATACAATGTTACATTTTGCACTCTAGGCATATCGGACCTCAATCAAGACTGCTACATGCTTAACACCTTTTCAACTAGTTTATAGCTTGGAAGTAGTCCTTCCTATCAAGTGATAAATACCATCATTGAAACTTGCCACTGAACTTCTGCCCAACACCTCTACTGAAGAGGAATGTTTGAACTTCATTAGTTATATGAAACTCATCAAGATGTTGCACTACCTCTCAAAGCTCACAAGCGACGAGTCAACCCTCAATATAAAAAACATGTTAAGCCTCACTCTTTCCAAGAGGGTGATCTTGTTCTTATTTACTACCAGAAGAATGACCTCTTGGGGGAAACAAATTTTCAACCAATCTGGATTGGTCCTTTTATTTCCAGATGAGTCCTTTTTAAAGGGGCATATGACCTTATAGTCTGTGATGGAAATCCACTCATGAAGCCTTGCAATGGGCTCCATCTAAAATTATTATGCCTAACATCCCATTAACATATGCTTTGTAACTTTATGTATAATTTTTTGTCTCTTTTGGTGTGCTTATTTTCTTTTGCTTGTTTTTGGATAAATGTAGTTATTTTCTTCATGCTTGTCTCATTTAAAAAGATGTCATCATCACCCTCACCATAAATTCGATACACGAATGGTGCCAGTCATCATACTCAACATGTTTCATCAGTTTCCTAGGTGCTTTATGCACCTACCTCAGACCTACTTAGTTCTGGAGGAAGCTTAGTTGGTCACGATACTAATAATTTTTTCTACACTACAATTATCGAACTCCTTTCAGAGGCTATTTCTCTCAGGCATTTCATACTAGGTAGTTAGGTTAGACTCCCAACTGATAATTATGCATCTGAATAATCATTATCACATTCATCATCCGATATTGCTTCGTTAATTTGTAAGGGTTCACCTTTTGGAATGAAATTTTGAGTTTATCACTCATGGGCATGATCCAAGAGCATCTAATGCATTAGTTGATTTGTTACAAAATTATGTGTTATATTGGCATTTGTCACATTCATTATAGTTACTAGCATGTGTGCAAATTTCCATCAAAACCTTACACAAAAACATAAAATATACGATAAAAACCAAAAAAACATCAAATATACTATAAACGCCAAATATACCATGTAGCCTAATATGGTTTAATTGTAGGAAATGGAACAATTTTTGAGATGATTTCTATGCATGGGCTCAGAGTAGACAACAAGGAGATAATGTAGGGGGTTTTCCACCTCTTTAACTCCCTCAAGCAGCCCAAGATCACAACAATTTCTCTCTCATCAGCTCGAGGTCATTGGCAGCCAAACAAGTGAAAGTAACAAGGTCATTGACAGCCAAGCAAGTGCAAGTAATGAGGAACGAGATCCACCATTATTGAGTTGTAGGAGACAAATATTCCTATTTTCTAGGGAGATACTAGTAGCTACCCTCTTTTATAAATAAGCATGTAGAAGAGATCATTACGATTCGTGTTTTGTTTTCAGCTAGGTAGTTATTGAGCTCAAGAACTTGGCACAGTTATTTTGATTGGTGTTTGATATATTAGACATTGATTCAATGATAATGAGAAAATTCTTATTGATTCATCATTGAGTTAGTTCTAGAGGGATGAGGCTCTTGGGTTTGGGCCCAACCCTATGGCTTAGGTATCTCTTGTGTATTTGTGTCTCTTTTAGTTTCAAAGCACTTCTTAGTTTCTTTCATTTCAGTAGAGAATAATCCACTAAAAATTTGTATGCAACCTCTACCTCATCTCTCTCATGGGAGCATGAATAGAAGGATTTACAACCACAGTCCAAAAGTATTATGTTTATGATTTATTGGAAGTATATTTTGTTAGTAATCTTAGTTTTCATGTGCTTTTTGTAGCTTAGGAGTTGGTTTATTGATTAGATCAGATTTTTGGCATAGATTAGATAGCATTTAAATTCAACTCATCTTTTCCACTATTAGTTGTTTCATTTTGTCAATGATAAATGGGTATATGCATGTGATGATTACAGTTTTGTCTGCAATTGTAAGCAAGGGAACCTTCACCACCTCCATCTTGGACTTCCTCATCTTCTCTTGTGAACCCCAAATTCTATCCAAAAAATTATGCTCATGAGATCACTTTCCTAGGGTCACTGAGAGCATCTCTCCTAGTGAAAAATAGGCCTTCAAAAGGTTCTGAGATTGGCTAGGGGCTTTGGCCACCCTTCACTCATTTACCTCAACCTCCATCCACATTTCCATACCCTTAAACCATCATTTCCACCTCTTAAACCTTCTCGACAGCCCTCATGTAACATTACAGGCCTTCCTGTAGCAATACATGGCACCTATATCACACCTATAGTAGCATGTTTCTTCACCAGTTTTGATCCTTGCTGCAATTTGGACGTAGTTTATAAGTATGGTGACACCCAGTTGTGACTTCATGATCAAGGAAGCTCTTAGGTCACTCCAAACCCTCCTTTTCCTTCACTACAAAAATAGAATAGTGTTAGTTTCCTTATCACATATTTGGCACAAATAGAACACTGAATTATATGCAAGTGTGAGCTAGTTAGATGGTACATAGAATTTTGAATTATGGTTTGGTAAGTTAGATTATTTTCCGCAAGTAGATATGATAACTAGATGGATGATTGCAAGGTAATGTAGTTTCCTTTCTGTAAGTAGTTTAGTTATTAAACCATAATTTCCACCTCTTAAACCTTCTCAAAAACCCTCCTGTAACATTACAGGCCTTCCTGTGGCAATATAAGGCACGTGTATAAGCTTCATGTAGAAATTCCCAGTGTAGATCACCTGACAATGCAATATACTAAAGAAAAATATTTGATCTACTTTTACAAACAAACTTGCTGAAGCTTAATCAATTTTGAGAAAGATCAAATAGAACACATATAATAGAGAATGAGAAATCAATCACACATGAACACAAAAGAATACTCTGGGGAAAGCCTCAGCTAAAAACCCCAATCTATGTATTATCATACAAGTGGAAATATCTTCGGATTACACAAAGCTTTAGCTCACAAGCTATCCAACTCTCAGTACAATCCCTCAATGCTGCTCATAGACTGAATAGACACAACATATGCCTTCCCTCAGTCCTCCAAGCCTCCTATTTCCTTGTGCAGTTTCTCCTGGGTCCTATAGCTTCCACATGTGTGAATTCACCCTTCACACAACTCACCAAACTCAGAAGTAACTGCGCAATCTCCAAGGAATGAATTCCTTCTGCATATAAGAGATATCCTCAATGGAATATTCCTGCAACTAATAGTACATTATCCCATCATCTGATCTCAACTGGGTCTCTGACTGAACTGACATGCATGAGTTATTTATGAGAGAATATTCAGTTATCTGAAGTACACTAGTTACATGCATGCATGCATTAACTAACTAAACTCACAATCAATTCCAAAAACTGTTGGAACTAATCTAACTAGACTTAACTCGGTTAACTGAGCTAACTCATTACAACTCCAAGTACAACTCCTCTTGATCTCCTTAATTAAGGGATAACTTCCTCAATCAGAGGGAAAACTGTTGCATGTCTTCACATATACTTCATGTTTGATTTTCTCAACCTAATTAACTCAAGATGAATTAATTAATTATTTTATAAACAGCTGCTAAGATCAAATTTGAATTTTAATTCTCAATTTTAGTTCAAGGACTAACTAAAATTGGTATGTACCCAAAATACTATTTATAACAATGTTATTTTTAGCACTTCTATATTTAGAATTTCTTGTTGCTATTTTCATCACTCCCTCTCAACAAGAAAGGGATTATATGTCACCCCAATCATGTCTCTGTGGAACTCTAACTTGCATTTTGACAATTCCTTAGTCAAAATATCTGCATCCTGCTCCTCGGTCGAAACATACAGCAACAACATGATCCTCTTCACCACACAATCTCGAAGATGATGATACCAAATATCGATGTGCTTGGACCTGTCGTGAAATATTGGATTCTCAGAGTTTGATACAACTCTGGTTATCGCAATAGATCATAGTTGGATCCATCCTCTGACCAAATAATCCAACTAGAATTTTCACATCCAAATGGCCTCACATGCTGCCTGACTGGCAGCCATGTATTCAACCTCTGCTGAGCTAAGTGCAATTGACCTCTGTTTCCTATTGTACCAAGAAACTGCAGTTGAACCAAGGTTGAAAATTCCTCCTAAAGTGCTCTTCCGGTCTGATGGACACGCTGCCAAATCTGCATCGGTGAAGCCCTAAAGCTTCACTCCCTCTTTCCATCTGTACCATAATCCATACTAATATGTGCCTCTGAGGTATCTCAGCACATGCTTCGATGCCTTCCAAAATAGCTTGGTAGGTTGAACAATAGCTTGACTCAGCTGGTTCACCGCAAAGCACAAATCTGGTTGTGTGTTCACTAAATACATCAATGAACCCACAAGCTACTGATAAATAGTAGCAACTACTACCTCACTTGAAATAGCATCCTCCTTCCTCCAGTTACCAGCTAGAGGAGTTTCATGGGATTTCAATTCTCCATGTGGAATCACCTGAGTATCTCATTGGCATACTTACCTTGAGACACAAACACTTCCCCATCCTTATGCCACACTTCCATGCCTAGAAAGTAGTGCATAAGACCCATGTTTTCCATCTTGAACCCTCTTGCAATGTCCTCCTTGCAAGACTTGATCAATTGATCATCACCTGTTAATATCAGATCATCAACATAAAGAACAATGATCAATGGCTTACCTTCTACCATGATGTGGTAAAGGTTCACATCCGCTTCACTCTTTGTGATTCCCAACTCGGTGAAATGGTTGTCAATCCTGGTGTACCAAGCATGAGGTGCTTGCTTCAGCCCGTACAAAGCCCTCTTGAGTTGGCACACATGCGACTCACAATTGAAGGTCTCAAAACCTTTCGGTTGATCTATGTACACCTCTTCCTCAATCTTGCCATTGAGGAACGCAGTCTTCACATCCATCTGATGGATCTTCCACCCCATCTGTGCTGATAGTGCCAACATCGATCTAATAGATGAGTACCTTTCTACAGGAGCAAAAGTCTCATAATATTCAATCCCCTCAACTTGTGAGAAACCACGGGAACCAAACCTTGCCTTATGTTTCTCCACATTGCCATCACCTGCTTGCTTTACCTTGTAAAGCCATCGGGAACTCACCACTAACTTATCCTCCGGTATTGGGACAACATCCCAAACACTATTTTGAACTATGGAGTCATACTCCTCCACCATAGTATCAACCCAGATTAGTTGCTTCACTGCTTCCTCGAAGGAATATGGTTCGGTCTCTACACACTCCCCAACTAGGACCATGTAACCAGTGTACCGCTTGGGTGATCTCCTATGTCTGTGCTAAGAGGATGGCTTTCCCACATTCTCTCTCGCATCCATCACCAATCTGTCAGCTTCCCTTGAGCATTTCTGCCCATCTCTGGAAGACTTTGGATGAGTGGATGTCTCCACTCCTGGATCCTCTGCATGCGGCTACTCTGCATCAGTCTGAGGCTCCTCCTCCTTAGGAACCAAAAGTTCTTCCTCTGCATGAAACTTGAGCTACCTCTCAAGGGAAACTCGCATGGCCTTCTGCTCGTCGAACTTCATATCTCTGCATACCACTGTCCTCTAACTGGTAGGCAATAACACCTGATAGTTGTGGGGTGTATCAGTGTACCCCACAAGTATCCCAAACTCATTTGTTGGCTCTAGATTCTTTTGTGCATGTTTGGTCACATGGAAATAAACCAATGATCCAAAGATCCTGTAGTGACTCACATCTGGTCTCTTCCCAAAGAAGGCCTCCATTGGTGTGTTCATCCCCAGTATACAATGCGGGCTTCTATTCTGCAAGTATACTATTGTATTGCATGCCTCAACCCACAAATGAAGTGGTGGGCTTTGGTCATGCAACATCGCCCGAGCTGCTCCCACAATCGATCTGTTCTTCCTTTCAGCCACCCCATTCTGTTGTGGGTTATGGGGTGTCATCAACTCCCGTTTAATTCCTTCTACTACACAGAAGTCATTAAACTGTTGGGAGACATACTCTCCACCATTATCGCTTCGCAAGGCTCTTATTTTCATTCCAGATTCTTTCTCAACCAAGGCTTGGAACTCACAAAACCTTGATAAGGTTTACTCCTTCTTCTACATGAAGTAGATCCAACATCTACAAGAAAAATCATCAATAAAAATAACATTGTACCTTTGTTTAGCGGTGGAGGCTGTATAGAATGGTCCACACACATCTATATGAACTCGCTCCAAGATTGCTCCAGCTCTACTATCTCGATCCTGAAAGGAATATTTTGCATACTTACCCAAGGTACAACCTTTGCATGTATCCACTTGCTCCAGTTTTCCCTTGGGAAGTATGGTAGAAATCTCTTGCATGATTTTCAAGGCCCCATGGTGCAAGTGGCCCAATCTTCTATGCCATATCTTGCCAACATCTTGGCTTTGCACCAACTCTGCTTTGGAACTCAATGCAGCACAGTTGTCTACCTCTAGCTTGTATATATTCTTTACTCGAATCCCAATCTTCTTGGTCTGTCTAGTGTCGATATGCCTTAGGAATGCCTTTCCTTTACTAAATACTACATCATAGCCTTTGTCTTCTAGCATAGCGACGGACACAAGGTTCTTCTTTAGACCAGGCACATACTTTACATCAGTCAAGGTGAGAGGAGCTCCATGCTCCCTCTGAAACACAACCGTACCTTCACCTGAAGCATAGTATTTTCCATCATCGCCCATCTCTATGCGCATCTGGAGGTCCTTCTCCTCCAAGGTACTGAATAGACTCTTGTCGTCGGTCATGTGGAATGAGGCTCCACTGTCCAGGTACCAAACACAACCCACCATCAATTAAACCATGCATGCGATGAGGGTGAAATCCAATTCAAACTGTGAGGCTAGTGCCTCACCATATGATCCCTTCGAGGATCCCTTCTTGGATTTCTTTTGTGGAAAATTTGTAGCATAATGGCCCACCTCATGACAATGAAAGCATCGCACTTTTGATTTTTCAATCTTCTTCCCACCATGGGAAGAACTTGATTTGGAATGGGAAGACTTCCCCTTCCCTTTCCTCACCTTACTCGCTAAGGCTAGATTTTCTTCATCATCTTGCTTTGATGAAGATCCATCTCTGGTGCTTCTCCTTATCTCCTCCTGCATTAGTTCCAACCAAAGTCATTCCTAATCTGGCAGTTTCTCTCTTCCATTTACTAAGTCTTGGTAGCTATGCCAGCTCTTAGGAAGACTGAGGAGAGCAAGACTCACCATGTCATCATCGGTTGTCGTGATCCCTACACTTGCAAGCTCATCCCTGCAGGTGGTGAGCTTGTTCAAATATGTAGAGATCGTGTCGCCTTTTCACACTTGATTTTCTAAAGCTTGTCTTTCAGCGCCAGCTTCCTCTGATCATTGTTGTTTTGATATAGATCCTTCAATGTTTTCCACATTGAAAACTGTGTCTCCTTCCCATGGAGACTCGAGACAATGTGGTCTCGAACTCCCTCCAGAAGGATTCTCCTCGCTCTAGCCACACATTTCTTCCATTATGCCAATTCTTGGGCATTAACAGCTGCTGGTTTGGGGACTTCCTGATCAATGAAGTCCTTCAAACCGTTGTCCTCTAATACCACTTCCATGCGATCCTTCCAGGCTATATAATTCAAGCTACCATCAAGGGCATACTCGAGTCTCAAATTGTTGAACGCCATTGGTGAAATTTGAGATGTGATAAGAATTCGAATTCTATAATCAGGAACTTCAAACTTCGAACTTCTCCCTTATTTGTATATTTTTCTTCGTTTTGATCACCTTTGCTCCAATACCATGTATAAATTCCCACTATAGATCACCTGATAATGTAATATACTAAAGAAAAATACTTGATCTACTTTTACAAACAAACTTGCAGAAGCTTAATCGGTTTTGAGCAAGATCAAATATAACATATATAATAGAGAATGAGAAATCAATCATAGATGAACACACAAGAATACTTTGGGGAAAGCCTCAGCTAAAAACCTCGATCTCTGTATTATCATACAAGTAGAAATATCTCCAGATTACATAAAGATTAGCTCACAAGCTATCCAGCTCTCAGTACAAACCCTCAATGTTGCTCATAGGCTGAATAGACACAACATATACGTTCCCTCAGTCCTCCAAGCCTCCTATTTCCTTGCGCATTTTCTCTTGGGTCCTCTGGCTGCCACCTGTGTGAATTCACCTCTCACACAACTCACCAAACTCTGAAGCAACTGCGCAATCTCCAAGGAATGAATTCCTTCTACATGCAAGAGATATCCTCAATGGAATATTCCTAAAACTGATAGTACATTGTCCCATCATCTGATCTCAACTGGGTCTCTGACTGAAGTAACATGCATGAGTTTTTTATGAGAGAATATTCAGTTATCTAAAGTACACTAGTTACATGCATGCATGCATTAACTAACTGAACTCACAATCAGTTCCACAAACTGTTGGAACTAATCTAACTAGACTTAACTCAGTTAACTGAGCTAACTAATTACAACTTGAAGTACAACTCATCCTGATCTCCTTAATTAAGGGATAACTTCCTCAATCAAAGGAAAAACTGTTGCAGGTCTTCACATAGACTTCATGTTTGATTTTCTCCAACTAATTAACTTAAGATGAATTAATTAATTATTTTACAAATAGCTGCTAAGATCAAATTCGAATTTTAATTCTCAATTTTAGTTCAGGGACTAAATAAATTGGAATGTATCTTGAAATGCTATTTATAGAAATTTTATTTTTATCACTTCTATATTTAGCATTTCTTGTTGCTATTTTCAACACAAATCTCAATAAGGATCAAAACTAGCGAAGAAACAAATCTTAGTAAGTGGGAAGTTGTTAGGTCACTCCAAACCCTCCTTTTCCTTCACTGCAAAAACAAGATAGTGTTAGTTTCCTTATCACATATTTGGCACAAATAGAACATTGAATTACATGCAAGTGTGAGCTAGTTAGATGGTACATAGAATTTTGAATTATGGTTTGGTAATTTAGCTTATTTCTACAAGTAGATCTGATAAATAGATGGATGATTGCAAGGTAATTTAGTTTCTTTTTTGTAAGTGGTTTAGTTCTTAAACCATCATTTCCACCTCTTAAACCTTCTCGACAACCCTCCTGTAACATTACAAGCCTTCCTGTGGCAATATAAGGCACATGTAGAAGCTTCATGTAGCACACTTGTAGAATCTTGTTTCTTCACCAGTTTTGATCCCTACTAAGATTTGGACTTAGTTTAGAAGGTTGTTGACCCCCAATTGTGACTTCATGATCAAGGGAAGCTCCTAGGCCACACCAAAACCTCCTTTTCCTTCACTGCAAAAATAAAATAGTGTTAGTTTCCTTATCACAGATTTGGCACAAATAAAACTTTGATTTACATGCAAATGTGAGCTAGGTAGATGGTACATAGAATTTTGAACTATGGTTTGGTAGGTTAGCTTCTTTTCTACAAGTAGATCTGATAACTAGATGGATTATTGCAAGATAATGTAGTTTCATTTCTGTAAGTAGTTTAGTTCTTGCCTTTTAATGAATTGTTTCCATAGCATTTTCAAGCTAAAGTTAATATAATTTAACTTTTCATAGTTAGAGGTAGCTTCTAAATTACACCTTCATTAGCTAGCTTTCATTCTAATTCAGTAGAAGGAATGGTCTTGGAGCATTGTTGATCATATGTCCTACTTGAGGGTGGCATGAGTAGAATCCCATCTATAGTACATATAGCATCGTCACCTCAAAGTTTGTATGAACCTCGGGTTGATAAATAGAGGTGAGGATCCCTTGGGAGTTTCAGCATTTTTGGTGTAATACCAGGGCTCACCACATTTTTGCGTCATTGCCAGGGAGGTGTTATAGACAATTTTGTGCCTTACAGCAACAGGCATGAATTGTCAATAATCCAAGGGATCCAAAGTTCCCTAAACATGATGTTCCTACCCCTAGAGGAACAAGGTCAGCAAACCAACAGCTCTCAGATCAGTTCTCCACCTGAAAACACTCAAAAACAAGCAATCCTGAAATCAAAGCAGGTGCTCCACTAGGCTTCTGCGCTGAAACTCAGATCCTCCATGGTGTACCTGCGTTGCAAAGCAAGTGGAACAAAGGCCACCTGTGTTGAGCGAGATGGGACAAGTGGCACACTGAGTCATTGCTCCAAAAAGGACACTTGGATCAGGGATTTCGCCTTGTGATGAGTCAGAGGCTCTGTTTCTCCAAGTGGAAGCAAGGTTCTCCAAGTGGACTCAAGAACTGAAGATCAACTAAAGATTAACTGAAGAGAGAGAGGACACAAGGCAGCTACACATCAGTTGCAAGCTGACTCATCCTTTCTCAATTCATCTATATATTGAGCTCTCTCCTATGAGCTCAGGAGGCTGGAATTTTGTGCAAAGTAATGCTATGCTGTTGGTTTCACTATAGAGCTATTGGGTGATTGCTTGAGGGAGGTGAAGAGGAGAAATTCTTTCTGCTGGGAGGTGTTGCTGGATTAGGACCTTCAATGGTTGTAACACTCTCAGAACCTTTACTTCTTCATTAATAAAAGCTATTGAGGTTCTTCTATATGCATTTGTTCCAATGATGTTTTGTGATAATTATATATTTGGTTTATGCTAATCCGTGAATCAGTTATGATTGCATGCCTCTTGTAGTCTCCTTCTTTGTCATTTTGCAGGATCTCATTGTAGCTGGGCCGGCAAAAGAGCAAAGAGCTGGGAGCAAGCGGCCATAGAGAAGAGTTTGGATTCGACATTAAGCGCAAGGCAACGGTTAGTGCATTTATCCACTCTCTTTTGCTTTCATAAAGAAGTAAACCTTAAGTAGTTTTCTTTACAGTTGTTGCTGAGGTACTATCACCCTTAGAGTGGGATAGGGTCATCCGAGTCGGATACTTTTCCCTACAACAAACTGGCGACTCCGCTGGGGATCGTATCTGTTTGATTGTTTGTAGTATTTTGCTATTCATTTCCTGAACAAAAGAGTACCAAATCGAAAAGCTTTTGACTATATCAAAAGCGAAGTAGAGGGCAGCTACTCTAGCTCATTTCTGAGCATGTTCATGATTTGAAGAGCTGGTCTACAAGGATCCTTGTAAGCTCTTAGTGATAGCTTTTCATCCTCCTAATCATCCCTTTGAGTGTGCTTGACTGATTGCTTCTGATTTGAGCAAAAACTGTGCATTTTTGAGAAAATTGTGACCCGGAAACTGTGAAAACGCAACTTTCGTTTTCCAAAGCAGGTAGTACACAGGCTACCTGCTTTGCAACGCAGGTCCCGAAGGGGCTACCTGCGCTGAGAGATAGACTGGCTGTGCAGCACCTGCGTTGGCCCAATTTTGCCTTGTGCAGTTGGGGTTTCCTCCCTTTCTCTTGCCTTTTTTCACTATAGATTTGGCAGCCAGTTACCAGTCTTGTACCTGTTCTGAAACCAACCTTACTTGCCATCATTCCGCCTCTGTTATATAACGAAATTGTACTTGTTCTTTGTATTTCTTACTCATTTACAATTTCCCATAACGAAGAGTAAACTAGTCTTGCTTTTGGCCTCTTAGATCTGAACCTGTGTTAGGCATTTTGCTGGTCTAAAGAGTTAGCTTGTTTGTTGTCCATAGCTGATTAGTCATTTTACTTTCGTCATTATGGTTTGATTTCATGCATTTCCAGTGATTAAGCAAGTAAATCTTAAGGTGTCTTTTGATTTTGGACAAGCTTGTTTTTTTTCACTTTAAATCGAAATCAAAGTTATATAACAACTTTCTTTTTGTAACCCATCTACATTAAGAAAGGGAAAAGAAAATACATGCATTGTGCATTTTGCATTTGACTGTTTGCTTGACGATTTAGGAAAAATTTTCATTTAGTGTGTGCTCTATGATCTGTGTGAAAAGATTTGCCTTTCTTTTCCCTCAGTAGTTAAGGTTTTCAAAGTTGAAAGATTGAAAAGTTTGCTTCTCATCTTAGACTGCATTCAGGGATTTGTTACATACATCTCGTGGTGATCCTTAAAGGCAAACTACTAAGCAAGATCAACATTAAAATAAATTCAATTTACATAACAACGCTTTGAAACATAACGCAAACACATAGAGGTCTAGGTAGAGACGTGTTCCGGCGTCGTTAAACATAGTGACTGTCGATCTCTACGAAGGTGGGTGATTCCTCCTGAGAGTCAGTGGCACTAATACGGACTTGTGCTCCCACGTACCGTCGCGTATATATTGGGAGACCCCTATAGGCAATTATCCTTTATCCATAGGAAGCCGTGTCGGCCGCCCTACTGATCGCGATGCAGTGAACACAACATTCACGAAGATCGACCACCCGTACCGTAAAACGTATTATGTGG
The DNA here is from genome assembly GCA_031772625.1 of Pinus tabuliformis. Lineage (NCBI taxonomy): Eukaryota > Viridiplantae > Streptophyta > Pinopsida > Pinales > Pinaceae > Pinus > Pinus tabuliformis. The sequence goes on from CM062805.1 coordinate 1,112,787,964, forward strand.
TTTCGCGAAAAGTTTGGCACACCCTCTGCCTAGAACTCCAGAGAAGTTTCTTTTGGCCTTTTTCAAACTCTATAACTGAAAAAGTCCATTCGAGCATTTGTCACTTCGGGCTCGTTAATACATCGAAGGAGACTAGAGTCATCTTTAGCTTTTTCTCGACTCTTAAAACATGAAAAAGCAGAGTTGTGTCTAAAGCGTCGTTAATAAAATTTATTTTAAATCGGAACATAATCACCTGTTATTCCCACGTTGATCTTTCAGTTGAAAAGTATGGAGCCCACCAACCAAGGAAGTAACCTTGGCGGAAGTCCCAATCCCTTCTCCTCTTGGGGAGATGTTGGTGCGCCTCATATGGCCACATTGTCACTTCCAGGATTGACAATTGGCCTACCCGTATGGCTCTTTTCAACTAATGTAGTGCAGATCGCCACTAATCCTGAGCAGTCGAATCAACAGTCAGACCAGTCTAGAACTACCCACCAGCCTTCCACTTCTTACAATACTTCCTCTGATCCTTCATCTTCGCAAGGTAGAGCCGACAAAAGTCAGCCTCCCATGGAGAAGAAAGAAAAGAAGAAGAGAGAAAAGAAGCAGAAGGGGCCTATGGCGAAGGCGACTGGGGGCAAGCAAAAGACATCTGACAAAAATCCACACACTGCACCGACCGGGCCTAAATCGCCATGTGTCATTTGCAAAGGGACCCACTTCCATCGTGATTGTCCTTCTATTCCCCGGATACTAAGGGACTGGTCCCCAAGGTTGCACAATCCGGTAGCATCAACCTCTGGTAGTCATGTTGATTGCAGTCCGTCAACTAGCGAGAGTGAAGGATGAAGAGGGAAACCAAGATCACCCTGTATGCTGTGTGAAGGCGATCACGCCATCCACCGATGTCCATTCTTAGATGAGGCGAAGAGAGTTTTGGAAGATCGTCCGGTATCACCGTTACGACTTCCTCCTGGATACCAAAAACTCGTGCCTAATCCCTCGATAGTTGAAAATCCAGCTGGCCCGCTCAAGTGGTCAGCTGAAGTGTCGGTCATTGAGAATGAACCTACTGAATCCAGACCAGACGGAAGTCTAAAGGTCGAAACGGCAGTTGACCCGGTTCTTCCTTCAGAGGTTTCATCCTCAAATGACACCGTCATTGAAGATTCATCTTCGAATGACACCCTCACTGAAGAGAATAAGGATGACACCATCCAAATTCTTTTCATCAACACAGACTCTGATGAGCATCAGGGCAATGCGCCCATTCCTTTATCGCAGGAAGGAACATCGTCAGGGTCGTATCCGGCCGTGTATTCGGTCCCACCACCAAGCAACCTAGTTGTATCCTTTGATTGGAATCAACTAGGCAGACCCCGGTTACCAGCCAGTATCCCATTCAGAATCATAGTCCAAATCTACAGAATGGTGATGGCTGGAACTATCATTGATGAAGGGGCATCTGTGAGTATCCTTTCCTCTATTGCTTGGAAAGCACTGGGTTGCCCGGTGATTTTACCTAAGATAAGAAATCTATCAGGTTTTGATAAAGGAACCAGTCACCCGTTAGGGATTCTCCCCAATGTTCCAGTTACATTGAAAGGGAAGACAGTTCATATGAACATCATGGTCGTCCAGGGACCCTTGGTTTATAACTTACTCCTTGGACGAGACTATATATATTGCATGGAGGCAATAGTGTCCTCGCTCTTTAGAGTCATGTGTTTTCCGCACGAAGGAAGAATGGTCAAGCTCGTAGACCAACTTTCATTTCCAGGATCACGCATCGCAAATAGTCAAATACCATCCCTTAACGGTTTATTCACTCAAGGAATGCCACCACCCCCGGTTCTACTTCCCGATGAATGCGAGTAATTCGGAAAGAAAGAACTGGGACCCAGGGGGCATGCACCCTGGCCTGCCTTGGGCAGAGAAAACCTTGGGTATAAAGTTAATTTCCGCAGAAGAATGGACTAGTCCGTACCCCATCCGAAAAAGGAAGAGAGGGTTGTTCTAGGATAAAATTCTTTTGTCAAAGTTATGTGAGCGAAAAGATCGTCTCCCTTTGTCTAAAAAAGTAGGCTCTCCTAAGGAGGAGATCCATTTGTGGCAGCAAGTAGCCACCATATTTGAATGTCAAGCCTCACCCATTAAAACAATATGTTTTGAAGGATAAGTAGGGGCAGTCTCCAAAGAAAGAGATGAAATTGCTGAAACAAGTAGTCACCATCCTTAGCAACCTAATGATAGACATCGCCGAAAAGAGAGTTTAGTTTGCGGCAGCGAACAAAACCATTTTTCGGATAATAAGTAAGAGGACAGAATCTCGAAATTATACTTTATACCTGGGGGCATGCAAACCTTTTGGAGTGCAAGCACGGGACGACTATTTATTTTTTTTAAATTTTTAGGTCCTCCCTTTAAACCTGTAGGTCTAACCCGTTAAACTCGTAGGATTAGCCGTTTCCATCTTGCATAAAGAAAGGATGAAGGGCAAAAGTTAAAACCTGCCAAATTGGAGTAATTAGTGAGGTATCGCTCCTTAAATAAGATTACCTCACCTAAGGCATTCCTTGTATTAAGACTGGTAAATCGAGCAGTTTTAGCAATGTTCATGCTCGTTAAAAAATAAACGCAAGAATTCGAGCAGTTTTTGTACAGATTTCATGCTCGTTTAAAAAATAAACATAAATTGTGAGCAATCTTTCCCTACAGTTCAAGCTCATCCAGAAAAAATGAACCGGTAAATAACCTTGAGAAATGTAACCTTTGACTGCCATGTTAAAAGCCCTTGGTCGTGTTTATATGCCATCACCTCCATCCGTTCATTTGGCCAATCGTTCATCTCCATATGTTTGTTTACCCATTTTGAGGAACAGCTGCGAAGAGTGATTTCACTTAGCCATCCTTGTGACACTGCCGTGATTGGAAAATTCCAACCTGTACCTGGAATCTGCTGCTATCCCTGTTTATCACTCGTTCCTCAAAAGACGAGTCTTCTTTGAGCTCTTTTCACTGACTCGTAAAATATGAAAAGTTTGCCGAGTTTTGGCCTTCCAGCTCGTTAAAAGGACCAGAAGAGCTATCCCTCCTCTAGATTTTAATCTTTTTGGACCTGAGGGATTATTGCACAAAAAGATCGAGCGCTTGTTTTGTTCGGCTCGTTAAAGAAATCGAAAATTCATCCCTTTTGTATTGTTTTATACTTTTTCGGACTTAAGGGATTAGATGACGAAAAAGGAATTTTGGAGTTAACTTTCCGTACCTTTTCAGACTCTCTAAAAATGAAAAGGACCGAGTTTTCCTTGTCGTTAGACTCGTTAAAATGATTAAATAGCGACAAACTTGTCTTTAGACGAGAACGAGTTTCCCTATCGCTAGGCTCGTTAAAACATAGCGATGGGCTTGCCCGAAGGGCAGGTTATAGAACAAGCATATGTTATCCTCCTCAAGCTTGACAAAAATAAAGAGGTACTGGTCAGCAATGACTGGGGAAAAATTGGGAGAACCTCACAGCATTAATGGTAGCAAGTCGCTCTTGAACATGACACTTTGTCCTCCGTATCACATCGGGTTGGGTTGTTTCATTCACCGGTCTCATAACCATGGTCCTCGCCACACCATCCACAATTGGGGTAATGCTACCAATCCATCACATCAGTGTCGTTATATGTTCAAGAGATGTGGTTCTGCAAAGAGTCAATTGTGTCCCATCCACTGCCATACATTATCCTTCATCCACTTCATGGCCGCCACCCTGAATCATACATCACAGTTTGTTTTCACCTCATCACAATCACTAGCTCCGTTCCGTGTCACTGATGTGGGATTCATTAAGGCCCTCCTTTGACGGATCGCTCCTTGTCGACATCAGCTCATTATCCAAGGAGTTGATCTAGGAACAACCCCTTCAGTACTTTGAAGCTTGCATGCCTCAATGGCAAGTTTCTCACTTCCGGCGACAGGTATACATCAATGACCTTCGACCAGAAGATTTTGCATGGTGGTCGACGCCAAGTCCTTTATTCCCACCATGTGAATTGTACTGCCGTACCTTGAGGGTCATCATCCTTATCGGTGATTCCTCTCGCGCTTGTTAACAGTTCACATCATTGACCGGTAATCAAGTGATGTCTTTCCATGTTCGACTTCAAGAAATTCTCACATGGATCGACTTGTACGTCGAGTGAAGATCGGAAGAGATTGAAGACCCCGGATCTAGTTTCATCCATCCGGGCTGCGATATATATTCAGGACATAAATACATTTGATATGTACATCATTACAGCAGATGATCATTCTTCTCAAAGGATGATAATTTCAGCAGAGAATTATCGGTCTACAATCAGACGATCGTCTGTTCTATGTACGAAAATGTATTTATAAAGCTGAGCATGGGAATGCCCGCCTCAGCTAGATCATGAAAATGTATGAAAAATAATGTATTGTATTGTATCTTATTACAGGACACTTCTCAGCAGATTGAATGAACTTCGGATCCTCTCAATAAAGCATTTCACCCGATAAACGACCTCATACTTTAGGGGGCATCTGTTATAGACAATTTTGTGCCTTACAGCAACAGGCATGAATTGTCAATAATCCAAGGGATCCAAAGTTCCCTAAACATGATGTTCCTACCCCTAGAGGAACAAGGTCAGCAAACCAACAGCTCTCAGATCAGTTCTCCACCTGAAAACACTCAAAAACAAGCAATCCTGAAATCAAAGCAGGTGCTCCACTAGGCTTCTGCGCTGAAACTCAGATCCTCCATGGTGTACCTGCGTTGCAAAGCAAGTGGAACAAAGGCCACCTGCGCTGAGCGAGATGGGACAAGTGGCACACTGAGTCATTGCTCCAAAAAGGACACTTGGATCAGGGATTTCGCCTTGTGATGAGTCAGAGGCTCTGTTTCTCCAAGTGGAAGCAAGGTTCTCCAAGTGGACTCAAGAACTGAAGATCAACTAAAGATTAACTGAAGAGAGAGAGGACACAAGGCAGCTACACATCAGTTGCAAGCTGACTCATCCTTTCTCAATTCATCTATATATTGAGCTCTCTCCTATGAGCTCAGGAGGCTGGAATTTTGTGCAAAGTAATGCTATGCTGTTGGTTTCACTATAGAGCTATTGGGTGATTGCTTGAGGGAGGTGAAGAGGAGAAATTCTTTCTGCTGGGAGGTGTTGCTGGATTAGGACCTTCAATGGTTGTAACACTCTCAGAACCTTTACTTCTTCATTAATAAAAGCTATTGAGGTTCTTCTATATGCATTTGTTCCAATGATGTTTTGTGATAATTGTATATTTGGTTTATGCTAATCCGTGAATCAGTTATGATTGCATGCCTCTTGTAGTCTCCTTCTTTGTCATTTTGCAGGATCTCATTGTAGCTGGGCCGGCAAAAGAGCAAAGAGCTGGGAGCAAGCGGCCATAGAGAAGAGTTTGGATTCGACATTAAGCGCAAGGCAACGGTTAGTGCATTTATCCACTCTCTTTTGCTTTCATAAAGAAGTAAACCTTAAGTAGTTTTCTTTACAATTGTTGCTGAGGTACTATCACCCTTAGAGTGGGATAGGGTCATCCGAGTCGGATACTTTTCCCTACAACAGGAGGTGTCTAGGTAGATGTTATTTCTGCATAAGCATTGTTTTATGTTTTTGTTGAGGCCACGAAAATCGTTGCAACAACATAGGGGAAACCACCCGGTCCGGACCTTAGTACAGCTCCTTTTCCGTTTGGAATAGTGGCTCCGACTGGGGATAATGGGACCAGTTTCCCAATAATGGATAAAAGTGGGATGGATGAGAAACCTATGATGTATGATGGTGGTAAGCGAACAACTAAAACTATCGGCGAAATATATTAACTATAATCTAATCCCGGGACTTATCAATCTTTCAAAGCGTAGCGTTTGATAATCTGTGCTTTAAGGCAGGCATATAGATGACTATAACACTAAAGCATAGACGTTTAAACCATTTAAGATTGCTCTGCATAATTAGTTATGCAGAGCAATAATAGCAAATTACTACACATTGTCATTCATATCATTGCTACATGCATGATTAAAAGAAAGGGCATATCACAAAACATCCAATAGTGGAATGAAATGAAGATTTTTTGTTACAGCGCATACATGTATTCAACAATAGCAAAAATAATAACACAGCAATTCATATAAGAGGAAAGAAGACAGATGCAGATAAAAATACCATGTAAGCTGCTTAACAATCCAGTATATTAATCGCTATGTCGCAGTCCTTCCTTCAAACCAGAAAGCATTCCAAACAAGAGACAATAGTGCACAATTGTATAAAACAGCCTTCTCGTTAAATTAAGAACTATTGGTCGAGTTTCACAAAAGAATATAGACTGAAGCACAGTAGTGCAAACTTCAGCCTTTAAGTCTGTTACAAAATTTTACGACCCTTTCCAAAACAATGAAAGGGTCTATAAATACTAATCTAATCTAAATATCTAAGAAAAACTGAAAAGCTATTAAATTGGCATCAATAAATATTTTTCCATCTTCCTTGGCGATCTGGCAGTCGGCAGCAATGCTTCATTCGGTGGGCTCTTTGCCTTTAAACCTCAGCTGACATATCGCCAGCATTGGCTCTACTTCCGGTGGAGTGTTGAGACGCGAAGTGAGCTAGGCATCATATGTGGCATCCTGAATGTCGGGGATCAGGCATCCGAGAGCATCTGTTAAACACTTGAGGGCCGACCTTTGAGTGTGTGGCTTGATTAGAAAGAGCCAATATGCCTCGGAGGTCAAAGTATTTACTCCAGCGATTAACCTTCCCCTCTCCTCCAAGTCATGATAACTTGTTTGTTCAATCATGTTTGTTGTTGTTATGCTTCCAGGTGTGCACTGGGAGATCATGTTTGCCAAATAGAGTGTATTGTTGACCAAATCAATCATATTGTTGGCAATCATCTTACACCTTGAAGCTGCCCTTTCCGCTTTCATCATCTGAGTGTTCCATTCCACGAAGAGTATGTCTTTGTATGTCTCATAGATTCTAGGCAAGTTCGTTGCCTTCCCCACATCAGTATCTTGCCAATCAAGATATTCGGTTATGGTTTCTTCGACCTGATCTAGTTCATTTCTGGCTTGCTCTATCCGCTGACATACCGTTGTAGATATTTCGCATAATGGCTCAGCCTCTGTAAGTTGCTGGCATAGGAGTCTAATCTGAGATATTAATGCGCCATTTATTTGAGCTGCTTCTGCTCTGAAATCCTCCACTTTCCGGGTGCCCTTGATGTCTTCAAGTTGCGCTAATAGTCGAGCTATTTGCTCGTCTTTTGATTTCGTCATCAGCTCATTCGCCTCTCTCAACTGTGCCAATGCCTCCGACAATTCTTTCTGCTTCTGGATTGTGCTCTGGTCGATTCTCTGTTTTTCAGTCTGCAGTTGCTGGGTTAATATATTGTTTTCTTGCTGTTGTGCCAGCAACTGCTCTTCTACCTGCGCTGCCTTGTTTTTCGCCTCGGTTACTTCTGCTTGTAATGTACAAATCTCCTGGTCCTTAGTCTTCAACAGAAGACTTACCTCCGATGCTTTGTCAGTAGTCGCTGCAGAATAAGCTCCCGCATACTGCGACAGCTTTGTTAGATCATCGGAGGGATCCAATTCCTCCTTCCAAACTACATTGCCCGTGATTGTTTGCTCAGGAAAGATAGAAGGTTTATCAAGCCTTCGTCTCTTCCTTGAGCGCTTAACAACAGCTTTATACTTTGGGCTATAGAAAACATCCAGGCGAGGAATATCTTCCACCTGGAGAACAATTTGATCGGAAGGATCTATAGTAATTACCTCAACATCCTTTGAAATGGGTGGGCCGCTGGTTCCGCTTAGAACCTGAGAAGAAGTGGTTTCTGGCGCATCGCTTGTTTTAGAGGTGTCTGTATCTTTGGAGCCTTCCTTTCCACTGATAATGGAATCGAATTGGTTCCATTGTTTAAGCAATTCAGGATCAATGGAGCTCTGTTTATTTTGCTCTGTCTGGGATTTACTCCGCTCTTTTTCTTGTTCTAACCTCTGCTGCTCCTCTAACTCTTTTCGCTGCTGCTCCTCTAACTCTTTTCGCTGCTGCTCCTCTTGCTCTCTTTTCTGCCTATCTGCCAATTCCTTTTTCTTCCTATCTGCCAGTTCTTTCTTTTGTTTCTCCTCTTCTTCTTTCTTCCTCTGTTCCTCTATCTCTTTCTGCTTTCTCTGTTCTTGATCCTTCTGCGCCTTTTGCTGTTTTTCTATCTGCTCCTTCTTCTGCCTCTCAGCTTGCTCTTTTCTTTGCTTTTCTGCCTGCAGCTTCTTTTGCCTTTCCTCCTGTTGTTTCTTTTGATCATTAGTTGTAACAGGAGGTTGACTCGTCTGTTTCCGACCAGGCTCACTTGAGGAAGACGCTGGGGTTGTTGTCAATAAATCTAGAGGCAGAGTTTGCAACCTCTGCTCTCTAAGTTTATTGAACTCAGTTAACGTCTCATCATTATATCTCATTCTAGCAAGCTCTTTGGTCTGACCGATTGTATCGGCGGCGGCGAACAGGTCATCAAACATATCCTCTTGATGGTCAACTTTTGTTAATTTGGCCTGTTCTAGGGCAGTGTAGACAGTTTTACGTGGATCATAGAGTCTGCTTGGGAGAGTGGCCAGGGATAAAGCTTGCATCTTTGTTGCCTCTTTTTCTGCATGCTTGAGATCATGCAGAGTATAAACACCAATTCTCAAGGGAAAAGAGGGCCAGCCCCTCTTCTTTTCTTTCTTGAGAGTTTGTGTGACACTCTCGGCCATAATCTGGTAGGAGATTTCTCGGGCCAACAATTTGTCTGGAACATATAAAGGGAGGACATGCGGCTTGGCCTGGCTCCCAAAAACCCTAATATAGGTAAAATGCTCTTCTCCAAACCAACCTGCTACAGCTGGTAAGTCGAAGGAAGCGAGATAGGAGATTTTGGGAATAGGTCGATCAAAAATGGAATAATGAATAGGAACCATAAAACCATTGCAAATTTGATACAGATGGTCCTTGTAAGAGGACTTCCACAATTTCTGATGATACAAATGAATGGGTGAGGGGTCTTGGGTGGTCCACCTCCAACCGAGGATAGGAAACTCAGAATTAAAGCACAAGGTATCCATAATGTAAGCGCTATAATAAAATGGTGGGATTTTTCTTTCGGAGACTCTGGATTTGGCTCTAAAGTCACGAACAGCTACGGCCAACTTATCAGAAAGAATGGTGGCCCAATCCATGATTATACTATTAACAGCTGCTTCCATCAGGGGAACCATTTCTATGTCGAAATTAGCAGAGTCATGTAACCCCCATAGCCTACACATCATAATCCCCGCATAGCAATAGGGTGAAGCCAAAGAATCGACGGAGTACTTACCCGAGCTTTCGTGCTTGTGTTTGGCCGGATTCTGCCTCCAATCCCGGATGGGTTCAGATTGTACTTCATTCTCGGCTGCAAATTTCTCCACGAAGGCTTTGTTATAGATTTTCTCAGGCTCGGGCAAATGATACATTTGCCTTAGGTGCTCTGGCTTGAACGACCCGAAAATCCTTCCATCCATTGTGTGGAACGTTCTATCAATGATTGGAATTTCCTCGATTGCCCAGCGTACTACATCAGTGTAGGGAAGGACCTGCTCTCTGGCTGCTATCCTGTGAAGAAAGGAGTCGGCCAAGTCTTTGAGAGTAGCATCGGACTTCTTTAGTACATCCACACTAGCCTCTGTCACTGTCACTTCAGGTTGCTCAGCTTCTAATAGGTTATATGTGCCCTGCCATGAAGTCCTATTGAGACCAGTGCACGTAGTGTCTGAAATTAGGCCTTTCTTCTTATCCGCGGCAGCTTGTCCTGCAACAGATGCAGTAGCGGAGCCCGCGGTCCTCTTGGATTTCTTCCCCATCATGCTCAGACTTCTCTCAACAAATGAATTCTACACAAAGGCAAGAGAAATCGTAACAAGGAAATAACAATGACAATCCATAAAGGGAAAGATATATCATTTGAAGCGTGGTGATATTAATTCTCAAAAGTGGCTGCGGATCCAATCACTGGGAAGATATTGCAGATGCATTAATGGTGATTTAAGGCCTGCTACCCATTAAATGAGTATCACACCGTTATCCGGCTGAATGACCCCCTTAAGCGTGCAACAGATATTTTGGCGGTTAAACGCAAGTGTTCGTTAATCGAAGGGGCAAAGTTTTAAATACACATGCATTACCTTGTCCCTGCATTTAACGGCATTTTGAAACTTGCGCTTTATCAACTGGATATCAATATAGCTTTAAGGCTTCCAGCGATGACTTTTCGAGAATGCCGACCGCCGATGAGCGATATCGCATCGCATCGGGGAATAGATGGTACACAATTATTAGGAAAAGATCCTGCCGAGTGCCGATTGCGACATCGTATCGGACTAGTGCGTGGAAACATTACAAAGTGCATATAAAGTGATTTGCCGATTTCTGATTGCGATATCGCATCGCATCGGGGTAAGACCCGAACGCCTTATCAAAGTGCATGAGATCCTGCCGACGGCCGATAGCGATATCGCATCGGGTCGGGTGTATAACTTAAAGGGTTTCTTCCCACATGAGGGAGCGCCGATAGCCGATCGCCGATATCGCGTCGCGTCGGGGCGTGAGTTATGTGCCTTTTTTAGGTGTGCATGGAATATCGCCGATCGCCGATAGCGATATCGCATCGGCGGAGAACAAGGTGTTGTTTTTAATGTATTTCTCATGTCATTGCGATATGCGATCTTGCGATCGCTTTATCGCAATAACCAAAGATTGCTTTATTATTGGAACACTATTATTGAAAAAGGCTTCAATACATAAACTCATTTGATTATCATACCTTTTTGAACACAAAAGCATTGATGCCAATTAAATTTTAAAAGGGAGCCATTCCATATAATAATGAAAATGTTATGAAATGGGGGGTTGTTGTAGAGCACAAAAATTGGTGATTCGCTGGAAGAACCAGTTATCTCTGAAACTAATACAAACACTTAAGCTTTTCAAAACTAGAAACTCAATCAGAAGGGAAAAATTTTAATTTAACTGGATATTCGTGCGTTCTGAACAAAGTGAACTTATTCTGTTAACTTCTTCCCTTTTGGTTTCAAGAAAATAAATACATTCTAAGTCTTTAAAATAGGCCTTTATTGGTTTATAATGATAAAACAAAAACTTTCCCAAATCAGCTTTTATAATTAACCCCTCTGTCATAGGTAGAGCCTCTGTTGCCAGCAAACGTTTATAGTCTCGACAGGGATACCTTTTAACCATAGTATTGTTCACTTTTCCATTCACATAAGAGTGTAGTTAACAGAATGAATCCAAAATATGTTCTCATATTTTATTTTTTACCTGTTTTTTCTTCTTTTTTATTGATAAGATAAAAAGCCATTGTCCTGGTTTGGTGGCCAGCTGTTGACAATGCCATTCACTGGTAATAATTTAACTGAACAAGCTGGCTCGTGATGAGACCTCTTGTCTTGAAATTTCAAGCCATTACCCTGTTTTGGTAGGCAGTATTGGTAATGTCAGTCAAGCTATTTTCCTATGAACATGGTAAGCATGCTTGTAATAAGACCTCTTATCTTTAATCTTTTATATTTTAGAATTACACTCTGAGTAACCATAAACTTTAGTGAATGGGGTGAACAATTTTCTCCTTAAGAGCAGATGGATGACAGGTGAAGAGTTGAAGATGCTGAAAATGGGTTAGTTTCTATCTTAAAATGGATAACCTTTGGAGACCAGTTTTGAAAACAGAAAATGATTCACAGAACTTTTACCTTTTGAGAAGAGTCTTCAAAAGTTAGATTGTAGTTTCAGAACGCAAGGATATCTAATTTCCTAAAAATTGTTCCTTTTGATTGAGAGTTCTACTATCTAAAAGCAAATATTCTTATTATTTTTTGTGAGACAGCTTTCTCCAAACACAGCAAAAGGTCAATGGGGGTACTCTACAGTTTTATTTCCTACCGATCCTACAAACTACACAAATCTACAAAGAGGAGAAGGGATTACCTTCTCAATTAAAGAATTTCTTCAAGATCAGGCCATTAACAGGGAGAGAATCTCTCAACCCTGATAAGTCTTGCAATATAAAGGTTGAATGGCCTATCTTCTCACAGATCTGAAATGGTCCAAGCCACATTTTCTGAAATTTGGTATGCTTACCTTTATCTTCATGGGCCTTGTCCCATTTGAGAACTAAGTCACCAACTTGAAAGTGTTTGGAACCGGATGAGGTTAAGTCAAAGGATGCTTTGATGATTTGTTGATGTTTGGCATGAGTGATTCTGGCTTTTTCCCTTTCTTCTTCTAATTTGAGAATTTGGTCATGTCTAAGTTGGATAGAGGAAGAAGGAATCTCTTCAATGTACTGTACTAGGGCTAAAGAGGGTAGAACAAGATTCGTAGGCAATACTGCTTCTTTTCCATATACCAGATTAAATGGGGAGGAACCTATAGAAGCCTTTTGTGTAATCCTATCAGCCCATAATGCAAACACTAAAGATTTGTGCCAGTTTCTATGATTCTGTTCAACAGTTCGCTTAATGATTTTGATGAGATTCTTATTAGTAGATTCGGCTAAACCATTTCCCTGGGGATAATAATTAGCAGAATACTTCAGTTTAAATCCCCTTTTAATAGCGAAATCATATATAGCATTTCCTGAGAAATAGGAAGCATTATCAAAAACGAGAGCGTTTGGGACACCAAACCTGGTAATGATGAATTGGTCTATGAACTCGATGATTGCCTCTGAATTTGTTGTCTTCAAAGGAATAGCCTCCACCCATTTGGTAAAATAATCGGTAGCAGTGAGGATATACCTATGTTGTTTGGAAGATGGTGGAGTAATTTCCCCGATGATATCTAATCCCCATTGTTCAAATGGTTGTTCAATGTTGACAGGTTGCAGAGGGAAAGCTGATTTCCGTTGTCTTCCACTAGAAGTTTGGCAATTGAAGCATTTTCTTACGTATTCATGAGCATCTCTAAACAGAGTAGGCCAATAATATCCAGCATGAATAACTTTGTGAGCTGTTGTGTCTGCTCCAAAATGTCCTCCTGCTGGTCCATCATGTAGCTCCTGTAAAACCTTTTTAGCTTCAGGTTTCTCAAGACATCTTAACAGGATAGAATCATAATTTTGTCTAAAAAGCACATCATCAATGAGAGTGAAATTCTTTGCTTTTAACCTAATGGCCCTTTTATTTTTGTAAGATAAATTTGGAGGAGCATAACCGTTCTTCAAATAAAATATTAAATCTGCATATTGAGATTCAGAATCAGTGACACTTATCTGATTGATTGATTCAGTCTGATCCATATCGCTAGATTCTGGAATGTTTGATGCTCCTGCCAATATCCTACCAAAACCTTGGCCCCTAACAATCTTTGCTGGCTTTATTTCTAAGTCATATTCTTGAAGCGCTGTGACCCAATTGGCCCTTCTTTCACCCAGTTCTTTTTGAATTAATAGTTGCCTTACCGCTGGGAAAGGGACTATAACTTTCGTGTGAGTTTTCAAAAGGAAGGGCCTGTAATGTTTGACTGCTTTAAACACAGCAAAGGCTTGTTTCTCCACATCGGAATAATTTAATTCGGCACCCTGAAGATTTGAGCTAAAAAATGAAATGGGTGCTTCCAAGTTGTGAGCATTTGGCTGCGTGAGAACTGCAGCATAGGATACATCGGACGCAACGGTATACAATGTAAAATGATTAGAAAAATTGGGAGTATTCAAGGCTGGGGCATTGATTATTGATTGCTTGATAACATCAAAAGCTTGCTTTTCTTCTGATCCCCACTTGAAGACTGAATTCTTCTTGATCATTGTCTGAAGTAGTAATACATTTTGAGAAAAATCTGGAACAAATCGTTTGACAAAATTAATCTGACCCAAAAATGACTGCATCGATTTCTTATTGTGTGGGAAAGGGATTCAGAAATTTCCTTAATCCGATCAGGATCAATATAAATGCCATCTTTGGATACTATAAAGCCTAAGAGTTTTCCTTGATCAAGAGCAAAGAAAGACTTCTTTGGGTTTAGAGAAATACCATATCTTTTGCATCGCTGAAAGATTTGATTTAAGTCATGTAAATGATTATATCTCTTTTTAGAATATACAGTAATATCGTCTAGGTAGACGACTACTGATCGATTAATCAACCCTTTGAAGGCTATATCCATGGCTCTCTGGAATGTCGCTCCCGCATTTATGAGCCCAAAAGGCATTTTCTGATATGCATAAGTTCCCCATTTTGTTCTGAATGTGGTTTTAAGTTGGTCGTCAGGATGAACCAAAACTTGGTTATATCCGGAGAATCCATCAAGGAAGGACATCAATTCAGAGCCTGCTACTGATTGGAGGATTTGCTCCATAGTAGGTAATGGGAAATTATCTTTCAAGCTCGCTTTATTCAGGTTCCTGAAATCAATACAGATTCGAATGTCGCCATTTTTCTTTCTGACTGGCACCATATTAGAGACCCAGTTTGAATGTCGGACCGGAAAAATAATTTTGGCTTTCAAGAGCTTATTAAGCTCCGACTTTATCTGGCCCTCCAAATTTGGATGTATTTTTCTTAACTTTTGCTGAATTGGTTTCTGATCAGGAAGCATAGGAATGGTATGCTGGATAATAGATGTATCATATGTCTTTAAGTCATCATATTTCCAAGCAAAGACATGTTTGTTTTTTTTCAATAGTTTAATAAATGCTTCCTTTTCTTCCTGGGAAAGTCCTATTCCTAAGTTGATGTTTTGAGGAGCATCGTCAGTGCCTAGATTTATTAATTCAAACCTAAGGGTGGAACTTTGAAGCTTTGCATTAATTATAGGTTTAAACCTATCTTTGATATCATAAAGGTCTTCAAGCTTCACCACGGGTTTGGGAATTGAATTTTCATGAGGTGCTTGTTTCATCTGTAGATCATGATCCTCTTCCTCAATGACTTGATTGTCATAGGATTTTTCCGAAGTTAGAAACTGCAAGATATCTTCGTCATGGTTAAATACTCTCCAATTGGTGACATTGTCAGGAATTGAAGGCCTAAAAAGTAATTCTACAGAAAATCTATCAAGGCTGTAGTCTTCAGAAGGTAGAAGCTTAGAAGCTACATTGGCTAGTAGGTCGGCTGCTGAATTTTGTGACCTAGGAATGGAAGAAATGTTGAAGGCTGAAAAGTGTGAGGTAAGATCCTGTACTAGCGATTGATAATGCTTAAGGTGAGTCGAAAGGCAATGAATTGCATTTCTAACCTGTTTGACAATGATTTCCGAATCGCCGAACACTTTTAGATATCGCACTTCAAGGCCGATTGCTTTATATAAACCCTGGACTAAAGCTTCATATTCGGCTGTGTTATTAGTACACTCAAATTCTAACCTACAAGACAGCATTGTCTTTTCTCCTTGCGGGCTAACCAAAATGCAACCTGCTCCTGAGCCTTCGCTGGACTTAGAGCCATCAAAATATAAAGACCAAAATAAAGGAGTATTAACAAAAATATCTACATTTTTCTCAGCATCATTAAAACATCTGGACTTATCAGTTTGTGAAAAAATTTCAATCTGAGATGTAAAATGATTGACTGAAAAAGGAGATGGTTGGGCAACAAAGTTGCCAAAGAATGATTCTGACGAATAGTTCCCCAAAATGTTGTTGTTGAATGCCACAGGTTGGTTTTCTTGCTCAAATTCAGTAACTGTGTGGGTCATATGCTTCTCCCGATCGATCCTTATTTGATTCGGCTTTCCCTTGTAGGGAAGCCACATATGTGACCAATCTGTGGAAATATACCCATGCAGTTTTTCAGACCAATCTCTGCTTAAAATCAAACCATAAAATTCAGGTATGTCGGCAATTAAGATGTCAATCCTCTGAACAATTCTGGGGTTGGCTGACAACTTGATGGTTACAGAATTAATTTCTCCCACAACCTGCACTTTAGTCCTATCCAACTGTACAATATGAATGGCAGACTTCTGGGGTTCAATGTTCAGCTTAGAGCAAACTGAAGCTGGCATTATATTAGATGAGGCCCCTGAATCAATTAAACAGTTGTGCAGGTTTCTATTATAAATCTCATAAGTCAGCAGGAAGGGTGGAGTGTGAGAATTTGATTTATCTCCAATTAAAACTGAATCGGTAATTTCAACCATACCTGCAGGAGGCTGGCCTGAATCGTTGGCAGCTCTTGCACTGGGAAGGGGAGTAGAGGGAACAGCATTCAATTCTTTAAGAAGTAACTTTTGTTGATGCTTTAGTTTGCTAAGTTCAAACATGGTTATATTTGCCTTAGTTTTCTTCATGTCATCAACAATGTTATATTCCATTGAATCGGATACCACTAGTGTCATGGATGTTGAAGGAGAACTAGAAGTTGAAGGCTGGTTTTGGGGAACTACTACAGGTGGCTTCTTTGGGGGAACTTTTTCCTTTGCTGTAGCAGCACCTGCACTCCTCTTCTTTGAAGTTGCCTGGGCGGGTTCAGGAGTGCTTTTACTTCTTGTAGTAACCAGAAAGGCTTCTTCTTCATTCTCGGTATCAGAGTTTGGGAGTATAAAATCCCACATTCCGTGGCATTCAGCTACTTCTTCTTCATCATCGGTTTGTGAAGTTGTTTCCTCTTCCTCTTCTTCTTGGTCTGAATCTGCGTTAGATATAACATTGGGCGGCTTTGATTCAGTTTTCTTATAAGTTCTAAATGGTCTTTTGTTTGAAGTTTCGGCCACCTGCTTCTTTATCTCAACCATTTCGTTAGACAATGTTTTAAGGACCTTTTGTAAACCTTCCATGTCATACGGGTCCTTTGGGGTTTTCTTCTTGGAATCTTCTTTAAACGAGACTTTTTTAGCTTTTCTATCTTCCAAAGCAGCTTTCTTTTCTAGAGCATTGATGCGCTTTTCAACGGCAAGTGCCTCTCTCATGTTTTCAGCTAAGGTAGGTTTCCCAGCCCTGTCTACAAAAATAGCTATGTTGGCGGGTAGGGCTGTAATATACCATTCGCTTCGGATTTTTTCACTTGGTTTAGAAGCGGTAGGGATTTTATTCAGGAGTTTATTAAATCTAGCATTAAACTCCTTTATTGGTTCCCTATGCTCTATTCTCAGATTGGAGAGGTCGTTTATTAAAGTAGCTAAGGACCTATCATCTCCATATTTGGTGAGAAACTGCTCTTGGCATGTGTTCCAACTGGTAATTGAACCAGAAGGTAAGGAAAAATACCAGGATCCTGCTGATCCTTGTAAGGTGTAAGGGAAGAGTCTTACAACAACATCTTGCTCTGTCACTCCTTTTAGGTTAACTGCTAACATAAAGTTGTTGATGTGTTCTTCAGCCTGGGTCCCGTCATCTGGATTAAATTTAGGCAGCCATTTTTCGGGAGCATCGGGTAGATCATGCAATGGTGCAGGCATGTTGACTGCTCCTAGCCTAGTCCATGGATCTGCCATTATGATAGCGACAGTGGTTGACACTACTGTTGGGATTCCAGATGTATGGGAAGGGATCAAAGATGAGGAGTGAATAGGTTGGGATATTGAGGCTTCTGATCCCTGATGGACGACAATTTGCAATGAGGGAGTGGATGGTTGACCTCGCAGAGGAGAAAATGCAATGGAGGACGTGGATGAAAGCTCTTCACTATCAGATCCTTCAGTAATTTTCTTTACCCTTTTCCTTTTAGGTAAAGGAAACTCAGTGGGTTCAATACCGAGTTTTTCGCTCTGAAGTCTGGTGAGAGGGTGAGTGAGGTTGAATTGCGAAGTCGCACTGCTTTCTGATACCTCAGATTTCTGTGGTGAAATCGAGAAGCTCTGAAGTTTATGGATTAGAGACTGGACTTCAGGCGATTCAAGACCTAATTGTTCTGTGGTATGATGGGTTTGAGCAGTGGTAGTTGATTCCCCTTCTCCTTGTTTGGATACCGGCGAACCAGTATGCAAATGGGAAGGTCGAGGGGATTCGAAGGGGGAAATACTCTTGGAATGGTTTATAGGTTTGGACTTATGTGCCATTCACAGTTGATGCCCTCCTTCTAGCGCCAATTATGTTGAGGCCACGAAAATCGTTGCAACAACATAGGGGAAACCACCCGGTCCGGACCTTAGTACAGCTCCTTTTCCGTTTGGAATAGTGGCTCCGACTGGGGATAATGGGACCAGTTTCCCAATAATGGATAAAAGTGGGATGGATGAGTAACCTATGATGTATGATGGTGGTAAGCGAACAACTAAAACTATCGGCGAAATATATTAACTATAATCTAATCCCGGGACTTATCAATCTTTCAAAGCGTAGCGTTTGATAATCTGTGCTTTAAGGCAGGCATATAGATGACTCTAACACTAAAGAATAGACGTTTAAACCATTTAAGATTGCTCTGCATAATTAGTTATGCAGAGCGATAATAGCGAATTACTACACATTTTCATTCATATCATTGCTACATGCATGATTAAAAGAAAGGGCATATCACAAAACATCCAATAGTGGAATGAAATGAAGATTTGCTGTTACAGCGCATACATGTATTCAACAATAGCAAAAATAATAACACAGCAATTCATATAAGAGGAAAGAAGACAGATGCAGATAAAAATACCATGTAAGCTGCTTAACAATCCAGTATATTAATCGCTATGTTGCAGTCCTTCCTTCAAACCAGAAAGCATTCCAAACAAGAGACAATAGTGCACAATTGTATAAAACAGCCTTCTCGTTAAATTAAGAACTATTGGTCGAGTTTCACAAAAGAATATAGACTGAAGCACAGTAGTGCAAACTTTAGCCTTTAAGTCTGTTACAAAATTTTACGACCCTTTCCAAAACAATGAAAGGGTCTATAAATACTAATCTAATCTAAATATCTAAGAAAAACTGAAAAGCTATTAAATTGGCATCAATAAATATTTTTCCATCTTCCTTGGCGATCTGGCAGTCGGCAGCAATGCTTCATTCGGTGGGCTCTTTGCCTTTAAACCTCAGCTGACATATCGCCAGCATTGGCTCTACTTCCGGTGGAGTGTTGAGACGCGAAGTGAGCTGGGCATCATATGTGGCATCCTGAATGTCGGGGATCAGGCATCCGAGAGCATCTGTTAAACACTTGAGGGCCGACCTTTGAGTGTGTGGCTTGATTAGAAAGAGCCAATATGCCTCGGAGGTCAAAGTGTTTACTCAAGCGATTAACCTTCCCCTCTCCTCCAAGTCATGATAACTTGTTTGTTCAATCATGTTTGCTGTTGTTATGCTTCCAGGTGTGCACTGGGAGATCATGTTTGCCAAATAGAGTGTATTGTTGACCAAATCAATCATATTGTTGGCAATCATCTTACACCTTGAAGCTGCCCTTTCCGCTTTCATCATCTGAGTGTTCCATTCCACGAAGAGTATGTCTTTGTATGTCTCATAGATTCTAGGCAAGTTCGCTGCCTTCCCCACATCAGTATCTTGCCAATCAAGATATCTGGTTATGGTTTCTTCAGCCTGATCTAGTTCATTTCTGGCTTGCTCTATCCGCTGACATACTGCTGTAGATATTTTGCATAATGGCTCAGCCTCTGTAAGTTGCTGGCATAGGAGTCTAATCTGAGATATTAATGCGCCATTTATTTGAGCTGCTTCTGCTCTGAAATCCTCCACTTTCCGGGTGCCCTTGATGTCTTCAAGTTGCGCTAATAGTCGAGCTATTTGCTCGTCTTTTGATTTCGTCATCAGCTCATTCGCCTCTCTCAACTGTGCCAATGCCTCCGACAATTCTTTCTGCTTCTGGATTGCGCTCTGGTCGATTCTCTGTTTTTCAGTCTGCAGTTGCTGGGTTAATATATTGTTTTCTTGCTGTTGTGCCAGCAACTGCTCTTCTACCTGCGCTGCCTTGTTTTTCGCCTCGGTTACTTCTGCCTGTAATGTACAAATCTCCTGGTCCTTAGTCTTCAACAGAAGACTTACCTCCGATGCTTTGTCAATAGTCGCTGCAGAATAAGCTCCCGCATACTGCGACAGCTTTGTTAGATCATCGGAGGGATCCAATTCCTCCTTCCAAACTACATTGCCCGTGATTGTTTGCTCAGGAAAGATAGAAGGTTGATCAAGCCTTCGTCTCTTCCTTGAGCGCTTAACAACAGCTTTATACTTTGGGCTATAGAAAACATCCAGGGGAGGAATATCTTCCACCTGGAGAACAATTTGATCGGAAGGATCTATAGTAATTACCTCAACATCCTTTGAAATGGGTGGGCCGCTGGTTCCGCTTAGAACCTGAGAAGAAGTGGTTTCTGGCGCATCGCTTGTTTTAGAGGTGTCTGTATCTTTGGAGCCTTCCTTTCCACTGATAATGGAATCGAATTGGTTCCATTGTTTAAGCAATTCAGGATCAATGGAGCTCTGTTTATTTTGCTCTGTCTGGGATTTACTCCGCTCTTTTTCTTGTTCTAACCTCTGCTGCTCCTCTAACTCTTTTCGCTGCTGCTCCTCTAACTCTTTTCGCTGCTGCTCCTCTTGCTCTCTTTTCTGCCTATCTGCCAATTCCTTTTTCTGCCTATCTGCCAGTTCTTTCTTTTGTTTCTCCTCTTCTTCTTTCTTCCTCTGTTCCTCTATCTCTTTCTGCTTTCTCTGTTCTTGATCCTTCTGCGCCTTTTGCTGTTTTTCTATCTACTCCTTCTTCTGCCTCTCAGCTTGCTCTTTTCTTTACTTTTCTGCCTGCAGCTTCTTTTGCCTTTCCTCCTGTTGTTTCTTTTGATCATTAGTTGTAACAGGAGGTTGACTCGTCTGTTGCCGACCAGGCTCACTTGAGGAAGACGCTGGGGTTGTTGTCAATAAATCTAGAGGCAGAGTTTGCAACCTCTGCTCTCTAAGTTTATTGAACTCAGTTAACGTCTCATCATTATATCTCATTCTAGCAAGCTCTTTGGTCTGACCGATTGTATCGGCGGCGGCGAACAGGTCATCAAACATATCCTCTTGATGGTCAACTTTTGTTAATTTGGCCTGTTCTAGGGCAGTGTAGACAGTTTTACGTGGATCATAGAGTCTGCTTGGGAGAGTGGCCAGGGATAAAGCTTGCATCTTTGTTGCCTCTTTTTCTGCATGCTTGAGATCATGCAGAGTATAAACACCAATTCTCAAGAGAAAAGAGGGCCAGCCCCTCTTCTTTTCTTTCTTGAGAGTTTGTGTGACACTCTCGGCCATAATCTGGTAGGAGATTTCTCGGGCCAACAATTTGTCTGGAACATATAAAGGGAGGACATGCGACTTGGCCTGGCTCCCAAAAACCCTAATATAGGTAAAATGCTCTTCTCCAAACCAACCTGCTACAGCTGGTAAGTCGAAGGAAGCGAGATAGGAGATTTTGGGAATAGGTCGATAAAAAATGGAATAATGAATAGGAACCATAAAACCATTGCAAATTTGATACAGATGGTCCTTGTAAGAGGACTTCCACAATTTCTGATGATACAAATGAATGGGTGAGGGGTCTTGGGTGGTCCACCTCCAACCGAGGATAGGAAATTCAGAATTAAAGCACAAGGTATCCATAATGTAAGCGCTATAATAAAATGGTGGGATTTTTCTTTCGGAGACTCTAGATTTGGCTCTAAAGTCACGAACAGCTACGGCCAACTTATCAGAAAGAATGGTGGCCCAATCCATGATTATACTATTAACAGTTGCTTCCATCAGGGGAACCATTTCTATGTCGAAATTAGCAGAGTCATGTAACCCCCATAGCCTACACATCATAATCCCCGCATAGCAATAGGGTGAAGCCAAAGAATCGACGGAGTACTTACCCGAGCTTTCGTGCTTATGTTTGGCCGGATTCTGCCTCCAATCCCGGATGGGTTCAGATTGTACTTCATTCTCGGCTGCAAATTTCTCCACGAAGGCTTTGTTATAGATTTTCTCAGGCTCGGGCAAATGATACATTTGCCTTAGGTGCTCTGGCTTGAACAACCCGAAAATCCTTCCATCCATTGTGTGGAACGTTCTATCAATGATTGGAATTTCCTCGATTGCCCAGCGTACTACATCAGTGTAGGGAAGGATCTGCTCTCTGGCTGCTATCCTGTGAAGAAAGGAGTCGGCCAAGTCTTTGAGAGTAGCATCGGACTTCTTTAGTACATCCACACTAGCCTCTGTCACTGTCACTTCAGGTTTCTCAGCTTCTAATAGGTTATATGTGCCCTGCCATGAAGTCCTATTGAGACCAGTGCACGTAGTGTCTGAAATTAGGCCTTTCTTCTTATCCGCGGCAGCTTGTCCTGCAACAGATGCAGTAGCGGAGCCCGCGGTCCTCTTGGATTTCTTCCCCACAATGCTCAGACTTCTCTCAACAAATGAATTCTACACAAAGGCAAGAGAAATCGTAACAAGGAAATAACAATGACAATCCATAAAGGGAAAGATATATCTTTTGAAGCGTGGTGATATTAATTCTCAAAAGTGGCTGCGGATCCAATCACTGGGTAGATATTGCAGATGCATTAATGGTGATTTAAGGCCTGCTACCCATTAAATGAGTATCACACCGTTATCCGGCTGAATGACCCCCTTAAGCATGCAACAGATATTTTGGCGGTTAAACGCAAGTGTTCGTTAATCGAAGGGGCAAAGTTTTAAATACACATGCATTACCTTATCCCTGCATTTAACGACATTTTGAAACTTGCGCTTTATCAACTGGATATCAATATAACTTTAAGGCTTCCAGCGATGACTTTTCGAGAATGCCGACCGCCGATGAGCGATATCGCATCGCATCGAGGAATAGATGGTACACAATTATTAGGAAAAGATCCTGCCGAGTGCCGATTGCGACATCGCATCGGACTAGTGCGTGGAAACATTACAAAGTGCATATAAAGTGATTTGTCGATTTCCGATTGCGATATCGCATCGCATCGGGGTAAGACCCGAACGCCTTATCAAAGTGCATGAGATCCTGCCGACGGCCGATAGCGATATCGCATCGGGTCGGGTGTATAACTTAAAGGGTTTCTTCCCACATGAGGGAGTGCCGATAGCCGATCGCCGATATCGCGTCGCGTCGGGGCGTGAGTTATGTGCCTTTTTTAGGTGTGCATGGAATATCGCCGATCGTCGATAGCGATATCGCATTGGCGGAGAACAAGGTGATGTTTTTAATGTATTTCTCATGTCATTGCGATATGCGATCTTGCGATCGCTTTATCGCAATAACCAAAGATTGCTTTATTATTGGAACACTATTATTGAAAAAGGCTTCAATACATAAACTCATTTGATTATCATACCTTTTTGAACACAAAAGCATTGATGCCAATTAAATTTTAAAAGGGACCCATTCCATATAATAATGAAAATGTTATGAAATGGGGGGTCGTTGTAGAGCACAACAGTTTTGCATATAGTTTTGAAGAAGTAACATAAAAGAAAAAGATAAAAATTTATTTCATGCCTCGTAGGAGTAGAGATACTCAAGGAGAATTATTACAAAAAATCCCCACACCCTCAAACAGGCAACCTTCACTCTTCTTCGGTGACAGTTAGCTTCCCTCTCCTACTACAGGGGAGTTAGAAGACCCTCTAGGTAAGCAACCTGAAATCTTTGAAGAACCTATTGTGGAAGAATAAGAACCCACTTTACCTACCCAACCTATGGTTGAAAACATGAACAATGAGGTTTTCCCTACCAGAGAGTCTAATGGAGAGGCTAGAATGAAGAATATAAGCCATGTTGCCCTTCCACATTTCCATGGCTTAACCTTTGAGGATCCTGATACCTTCATGTTTGAATTTTTTGCTATTTGTAGTACCTATGGTTGTGCCTCTGATGATTGGAAGTTGAAAGTATTCCCCTCTACCCTTAAGGATGCAGCCTTGCACTGGTTTATGGGCCTACTTGGGGGTAGCATCACTACCTGACATCAAATGAAACAAGCCTTTAATGACAAGTACAAGGACTATTTTAGGTCCAAAGAAACCGAGGAAGAAATATTTAGAATGACTCTTAGACTTTTTGAATCCCTAGAAGACTATGAGGAGAGATTTCAATTGAGTTATAGTAGGGTCGAGTGCACCTTTGATCCTGAATCACTCGAACTAGTTCTTCTCCGAGGGATCCACGAGGACATGTTGGAGACCTCAACATGTTGTCTAGGGGATATATCTATCAATTATCCTATGATGACATTAAAATTGTGTTCAATAATCACTTTAAGGCTACTAGAAAGAAGGGTAGGGCTAGTTAAGGTTTAATTAGTTCTCTCCTTCCACAACATCCATCAAGAATGAGATTGGGAACATGTTGGAGGAATTTAAAAGTGAAATGTTGCATATATTTTATTTAAGTGGATACCATGCAGATCAAGAGGAAACAAGAGGAAGCAAAGAAATCCCTAGCTATTTTCTACCCTAAATGCACTAGAAGGCACCCCACGAATGAATGCCCATTAAATGTCATATAGGTTTGCTCAGTTTGTGATGAAAACCATACCATAGATAAATTCCCTTCTTTTCCTGGTTTAAAAATTGTATACCAAGGGGAAGAAGGTGGGGCTCAGTAACTCTAATTTATAAATCAAAGTAGGCCTCAAGGACCTCGACCATACCAACAGGGCATGCAAGGTGTATCTTACTCTTATTACAATCCAAACTAGAATGCACCCTTTCCACCCTGGTACTCTTCCACTCATCCATCATGGTCCACACCTCCTTCTTGGCCCTATGCTCCTCCATATCATCCTCAACATTTCAATCAACCATTTCATCCATATGCTCCCCAACCTCCTCAATGGAACAACCCATCACAAGGGTGGAGGCCTCAACTCAACCAACCTCCTACTTTACTGCCTCCACCCCAACCTCAACCACAACTCACTCATCGTACTCCACCCAAGTACCCTCAGATGCATGCTCAACCCAATATGAACCCAAATAACAAGCAAGCACAATAGTTCTATAGTGGAGAGACATCTTAACCTACCTATGTTGTGGAGATACAAGATATCAACCTTAGGTCTGGAAGAGTGCTTCCAGATAACCATCCACCATCTCCACCTGAAGAGCTTAAAGAGGAAAAGGAAGAGATTACCCCTCAAGTAAATCCACCTCCTTTTCCTGAGAGATTAATCCACCCTATCCAGCAGACCCCAGAAGAGATTGAAATTTTGGGAGAATTGAAGAATATGCATGTTAAAATACCACTTCTCCAAGATATTAAGGATGTTCCCATCTATAATAATATTATCAAGGATAAATGTTTCAAGCATACTAGGAGAAGAAAAATATACACACCCACCATCAATGTTGTTGGTCAATTATCTGATTTGATGCTCGGGAGAGCGATTTTCCTAAAATGCCTAGACCCTAGGAGTCTAGTAGTGGATGTGCACATTGATGGCTCATTGTCCCTCATACTTTGATAAATCTTGGGGCTTCCATCAATGTGATGACTAAAGAAACCCTGCTAAATCTAAACCTCCAAGGAGTTTTGAGAAATACCACAACAGTGCTGCAACTTGCAGATAGATCCACAGTAGATCCTGAGGGAGTTGTTGAGGATGCCATGGTCTCCATTGACTCTTAGGAGTATCCTACTGAATTCCTAGTTCTCCAACCCAAAACCAAGTTCAATGTCTATCCTCTCATCTTGGAAATGCCATGGTTAGCCAATGTTGATGCTTACATTAGTTGCAGGGACGGGAACATGACCATTAAGAATGGACATTTTTCTAAACAATTGGTATTGTATCCTCCTGCACAGCCATCCATTGAGCATGATTTACCCTTGTGGATAGAAGAGGAGGAAGAAGATGAAGTGTATCCCACAACATCCTACCCAATATGTACCCTAGATGATGTTATAGGAGGGGGGAAACCTAATGAAGATGACCTCATTGACCATATCCTTTAGAACCAACCCTGCAATACCATTCCTCTTGATGAGCTAGTGAGAGAATCTAGGAGCAGTCCTTGGACTTGAGTTATGCTCAGTTGACCCAAGTCATAAACATGTTAAAGTTGTATAGTTTGGCCCATCTAGAACCTTAAAGATTAAACCCTCTCTCTCGGCCAAACAAGAAGAGAAATTGTGCAAGAAGTTGAGAGAACAATTAGATGCCTTTGCCCTGAACTAGAAATAAATGAATGGGGTGCATCCCTTGGTTTTCACTCATCACATATACATCAAAGAAGGAAGCAAACCCATGTGGCAACCTCATAGGAGAATGAACCTAGCCCTTAAGGACATATTAAAGGAAGAATTGAAAAAGTTTTTGGATGCAGGGTTCATATACCCCATCTTAGATAGTGAGTGGATCCCCCCTCTAGTCTTAGTACCAAAGAAGAAGGGGAAGTGGAGGATCTATGTGGATTACAAAGAACTAAACAAGGCCACAAAGAAAGACCATTTCCATTTTCCTTTCACTGACCAAGGTTTTGATGGTCTTGTAGAGAAGAAGTTATTCTCTTTCTTGGATGGATTTAGTGGTTACAATCAGATCCAAATCATCCCTAAGGACCAATACAAGACTACATTCACATGTCCTTGGGTTACCTTTACTTATATATTCCTCTCATTCAGCCTATGCGATGCCCTTGCCACTTTTCAAGGGAAGTTTTGAGCATCTTTGTTGATCTTGTTCATGACTCTATGGAGATATACATGGATGATTTCACTCCATATGGGTGTGACCTCCTGGAGGCTCTCTATAATCTAGGTAAAGTCCTAAGAAATGTGAATTCTTAAAGAATGCAGGGACTATCCTTAGCCATTCAATATCTCAGGAAAGGATACAAGTGAACCTGAACAAGATTTCCATCATCAAAAGGGTCCCTACCCCTCAAAATCAGAGGGATGTTAGGAGTTTCTTTGGCTTAGCTGATTATTATAGAAGGCTTATCAAGTATTGTAGTAAATTGGCTTCACCATTCTTTGGATTGTTGGCCAAGGACTTAGAATTTTTTTGTACAAGTAGTTGTCAATAGGCCCTTGAGATACTAAAAGAGAATTGACCATTGCATCCATACTTAGGGGTGCCAATTGGGCTCTGCCTTTCCATATCCATACTCATGCATCAGACAAATTTGTGGGGGCAGCTTTGGGAAAAATAGATGATAATTTACCCTATGTCATTTATTTCATTAGTAAAAATATGTCTAGGGATGAATTGAACTACACTGTCACTGAAAAAGAACTCTTATCTATTGTACACTCCTTAAACAAATGCAGACACTACATCATTGTATACCAAAATTTTGTGCATTTTGATCATGAAACTATTAAATATTTGATGAATAAGCCTGTTGTGAATGCTAGGATCATTAGATTGTTGTTATTGTTACAACATTTTCATGTGACTATCATTGACAAGCCACGAAAAGAAAATGTAGTTGCATATTTTTTGTCTAAACTTATTTTGCCTACAAATTTTGAAGATATGGTCGTTGATAAACTTCCAGATGAAAACATATTTTCTATCTCAGTGCTCTCTCCCTAGTTTTTTGACATAACCAACTACTTGGTTATTGGGATATTTCCTCCAAATATGTCATCCAGGGAGAGGAGCGAAATTGTAAGGAAAAGTTCCCCTTTCACTTGGATTGGGGGAAATCTTTTCAAACTGGGACTACATCAAATTTTAAGGAGATGTGTCAAGGAAGAGGAGGTCTTTGACATCCTCTCATCCTACCATGATGGGCCCTGTGGGGCCATTTTACTGCCCATAGAATAGCTTTCAAAGCTTTACAGGTTAGCTGCTATTGTCCCACTCTCCATAAATATGAAAGAAGATATACCAGTAGATGTGTTTAGTACCAGAGGATGGGGAAACCCACACCCAGGGATGAGATGGATCTAAAACTTCAAGTGGCCTTAGATCCATTTGACAAGTGGGGCATGGATTTCATTGGGCCAATTGATCCAGCATCAGGGCAAAAAAGGTACATCATTATGAACACTGATTACTTGATAAAGTGCATTGAGAAAAAGGATGTTAAACCATCAACAATAGAGAAAGTGGTTGAGTTCTTAAGGGAAAAAAATTTCTACAAGTTTGGGTATCCAAGGGAGATAGTCACCGATCAGGGGGCTCAATAGCATCACATTTGATTGATAATCTCTTAACACAGCATAATATAAAACACAGAACATCCACTGCCTATCACTCTCAAGCAAATGGGAAAGTAGAGGTTACAAATAGGGCATTGGAGAGTATCCTCACCAAGGTTGTAAGGAGCAGTAGGAGAGATTGGTCAAAAAAATTAGTGGATGCCACTTGGGCCTATAACATCACTTGGAAGACAACTACTGGGTTCACCATATATTATTTAGTTTCTGGGGAGAAAGATCTGCTTTCTATTGAGTTTGAATATAACACTTTGAGAATGGAAACCCAATTGGAACAAGAAATGTTGCTCCAATTGAATGGCTTGGATGAGTTCAAAATGCAAGCCTTCCCAAACACTAAAGTTATACAATTGCAAAGGAAGGTCTGGCATGATAAGAATATCAAGGAAAAAAAAAATTCAAGAAGGGGATTGGGCCTTGTTATATGATTCTAGGTTCAAAGATTTTAAAGGAAAAGTGATGAAAAGATGGTTAGGCCCATACCTAGTAGAAAAATGTCATGACAATGGAGTTTTCCAAATCAAAACCATTTATGAGGAATGGATCCCCTTGCTTGTTAACGGTTATAGGCTAAAGTTATATAGGAAACATATGTCTAAGGCAATATTCATCAGTACAATCAACAGAGAAGTCAATGTGATTGAGAGTTTCTTAGCTTCTAGTCCACAACACTTTTAGATGTTTTTTGTTGAAAAAAAGAGAAAAAATAAAAGGCTTGGATGAAAACCTCTATGAGGCATCTGAGGCAAACTCCTGGGTTGCAAACCTCTCTGAGGCAACCTAGGAGAAAAAAGAGAGAGAGAGAGAGAAAAAAAATAATAAAGATCCCTATGTGAAAACCTCTCTTGAGGCACCTAAGGTAGGCATGCAGGTTGAAAACCTCCTCTAAGGCAGCCTATGTGTACCAAGAAAAAGAAAAAAAAAAAAACAAAAGGAAAGAGTTTTACCATGTCTGCTGACTTTTTTTTCATTTTCTAGGATTATATAAAGTGGAAGCTTTCATGGCTACAGGGCCAAAAATTTCAAGATTTCTTTCATTCTTCCAGCCATCCACTTCATATCCATCATCTCCACTCATGTGAGCACCTATCTCCACCATCCCATTAGCCTAAACTTCAATTTTCACCTCGTCTCTAGACTACTACAGGAAGGTCTTGTGGTGCTATAGGAGGGTTCTGAAAAGATACAGAAGGGAGATATGAGGATAAGAATAGCCCAATAAGAACCTTATGACTTTGAAAATTATGAAGAATCATCCCCCATTATTCTCCACCATCCATCCATAACTCATCCATCTCACTTCACAGAAAAATTTACTCAAATCCTCCACTTTGCCCTACTTTTGAAAGAATATATAAAAACACAAAAGCCATCATCTTCATTTTTACAAGTCTACACTACTCCCTCGTGATCCTAGAATTGTCCTTGGGACTTGTTATAATTTCTCTCATCACCCCCATGCAGATTGGAGATCCCAGAGGAAAAGGAAAGGACTACTACAGGAAGAAAACCTCCTCCTATAGTAGCATATGCACAGATCATAGAAAGCACTGATCTTATTTTTTTCTCATCAGAGGGGATGATGGAACCTTATGAGACAACTCTAAAGAAGTGATATCACTCCCAGGATAGCCTTTCTACCACCAATAGCAACTTGAACATCAACAAGGTACCTACACACACAACAAACACAACAATCAAGTATCATGAAGAGAAATGAAGAAATACATAGTAAATAAGCCAACAAGTCAAATCCCTCGATTCAAATGATATGGTCCAACTCCAGAATGCAAATCCATGCATAAGTTTGATCATGAGGTAGGCACAGGTATGGAAAACTCTTACCTCCTCCGTATGTGTGAATAACAAAAATGTATAAATGTAACACCCTCCCCCCACATCTACCCAAGCAACCAGCCAACCGGGGTAAACATGGGACAAGAGGCTAATATGATTGGATTCAACCTCCTCTGTGACTTTAAGGAGGTGGAATAGACAAAAACACAACATACATACCTTCCACATCAACTACAGAACTCCTAGGAACCATTCCAACCACTTAGGTAGCTAGCCCCTGGGTCCCACTGAAGTTTTTGACCACTTGACCTCTAGACGCTCCCATGTTATAGGCCTGCCATCATCCAAGAGGCATTGGATGCTCTCATGAAAAGGCATGCTAGTGTCTAGGGACTATTTTTCTCAGTGTTGTGAAAACGTCCCTAGGATTTCAGCCACTTTTTCAAGCCCAGAGCCCAGGTCACTGCCTAGAATTGAATGACACCTTTAGAATAGTAAGATAATAGGGAAACAATGATGCAAAAGTAAATACTTGAAAAAGCTCTTAACCATACCCCTACTAGCCATGATAGGCATTTTGTCAAACATATCACAAATATGTAATCTATAGGTGTGTTGTAGCAACTACAACCACCCTCCAAAATTTTGGCTCACATGCAAATTTCGGAGCCTAATTTGCATCCTGCAATGGATCATCCTTGGTCACTTGATGGTAAGCTAATGATCTCAAGATTCCCCTCCTTGATCTTAAGAGTTTTCTATGTTCTCATCTTTTTGCAACATGTGTCATCTCTGGGCATAAGGGAATGTTATTTTTCTTCAAGGGAATTGTGTGTGTATGAGTGATTGTCATCACATTGACATGTTTCACACTCACTTCACGCACTCTGATCAAAAAGGTTGTTGCATCGAGAAAATTATGTCTTATGCATTCTGGATGGTCTACATTGTATCAATAAGTGTCTGTGTGAGATCACAGTCGATTCCTATCACCATTTACACTTGTGTCACTGATCTCACACTTAGCCACTTCCCAAAAAACCTACCCGCATTCAGCTTCTCGGAACTTTTCACTTTTCTTTCGCAACCATCAAGCATCCTCCCTTCCTGCTGAAACCCTGCAACCTGCAGAGACCCCAGCCAGCACTGCTCTCCAAAAATGCACAAAGCAGTCAGGCAGCCAACACTGCTCTCCAGAAATGTGCAGAATAGGCCTCCCAAGAACCCCATCCCATAGTAGTCTCATGTGACTCAAAACTGTGCAGTGTTGTCCAAGCTGTTATGTTTGTCTTGCATGCAGAAACTACATAGATGGGCCTCCCAAGGCCCCATCCCCGTAGTAGTCATTTCCTGTTGAAACCGTGTTGATCCATCACCGAGTGACTACAGGAAAAGGTGACATTCTGATATCACTCCCAAAGAGTCGAGGAGAAGTACCAAGAGACCAAGTAATGGAAAAGATCAGGACTGCATGCAAACTTCGTCGAATGCATGATCATCTCAAGGGTAAGTATGGTAAGTGAAGAAAACCTTTCTAAGTAAACCTCTCAGTTGAGTTTGCAGGACTTCTTGTCATTTTCATATCATCATGTCTTATGTAACATGCATGTGTGCAAACACAAAAGTCATTTCATGTGTTTCCTCTACATGTCTTGCTCCCTTTTTTATTGTTTGACCAACTGTCATCTTCAGCATGTTGATTGCTATGTCATGCATGTGACCTTGTTCTGGTGATGTTGAAGGTTTTCATATGATTTGTGTTTTCCATGTAAACATCTACCACACTCACACACAATGTTGTAAGCATTGTCGCGCAAGTGTCGTCACGATCGTCCGAAGGTCTATCTGAAGTGTCACACTTGTCGCTTTCATCATTAGACAGTCCCGCAGTCAGTCACACAAAGCATATGTTGAATTGTTCATTCGAGATGTCTTTTCATCAAGTCATGTTGAGTATGTGTTTGAAAGGTCATGTATACACGAGTTCACTCTCTCACACACTTAGCCATTTTTCTGAAGATCTGTCGACCGGACCACACTCCATTAGTTGGACCTTCGCTAAGCTGCACTACACAGTCTCAGTCATCCATGACCAAGCACTACTGCCATGAATTATGCAGAGCTTGAGGTTGCCTCCCAGGCAGTCTGCACTATGCAATCTTGGCATCGACCTGGTCGACTGTCACCCAGAAAAACGCAGAAGTTTCCCAAGAAGCCATATCAATCTATGCTACCTACAAACCAATCTATCAAGCCTCTCGTTGATCAATTGGAGAGTTTGACCAAGCAATGACCCTGGGCTTCACACCTCCAAAAAAATGTGCAGAAGATGTCAGCATGCCCGCCTCCGCTAACTGAAGAAATCGCACAGACATGAGGGACATGCACCCGCTACCTATCACTGCACTGCCTCTGAAAATTTTGTAGTTCTATCAGCCAGTCCCCCTACCAGCTAACCTGCTTCTCCTCCTGAAAATTGTACAATTTTATTGGACTGTCCTCCAGGTGCCTGACACCCCACTTAACCCAGAAACTACGCATATGTGTCCTGCATGCCTGCCTCCTAGTTCTACGCAAATTTGGCCAGTAAGCTCCCGCAGCCTGCTCCCAACCTCCCCTAAGAATTTGCATAGTTTTCACTACCAGTGTCCTCCCTGCTACCTACACTGCCTCCCTGAAAAAATTGTGTAGTTATTCCTCCCAGCTATGCTAGATCCCACAAAATTTCACTGCTATTCTAGACTTCTCATCCTAGCCTCCTAGTGACCTCTACGCAATTTTTCTCAACAATTTCCCAGATCCCCACATCATGGCTTGACATGTGCTCTGCACTATTTCAAAGCCTTTTCCTCTCTCCCAGTCACCTGCACCTGAAAACGAAAGATGGTGCATCATGGTAGACTAGGAGATTTCTATATTTGATGTCGTCTCATCATGAGTGATTGCAGATACAAGTATATAGATGAGGCATGGTGCGACAACGAACGAGATGAATAAGGAGTGCATGCTAGGAGACTTGTTTGTGAATGGAGGAACACACGAAGTGTACCAAGTAGAAATCAAAGGAGACACATGTGCATGCATGAACTATCAAGCGAACACCAAGACCATTAAGGCTCTTCGCACTCTGCCATGCGGAGGTGAAGCTATGGTACACCACAAGCACACTCATCACTTAGCAACACAGTAGCTCGACATGAACAATGCAACTAGCATGTGCACACCTGCAACATCATGTCGAGTTGTGTCATGAGTCACCTCGACCACATCACTATTTTGGGTCATAACTGTGTAATTAATGCAATGTAATGTGGAAGTCCAAGAGACCCTCGAATGAAGTCAAAGAGTCATGTATGTTGAACCATCATTAGGGAAGTCAAACAGTCACAAGGGTTAATTTCACCCTTTTCTATATATACCCCTCATTTGTACATGCAAAGAACTTTTCACCTTGGCTCCTCCCACATAGCCTTGAGATTCTGTAATCTTTTCTTTGAAAAAAAAGCATTGGCTCCATGGCCTTGCTATCAGAATTAGTGATATAATGGTGTGAGGATGTGCCTTGGAATGTTTTCTTAATTCAGAGGCATGTTAATAGGCCAATACGTTTTCACACATCTATTGTATTTATTTGTAAGACTATTATTTGGACGCTTGTAATGCATGTTGCTTTACCCTATATTAAGACGGTTGAACTATTTTGATTTTTTTAGTACATATGTTGTTGGAAATGTGTTGTATTAGTTGTTAACGATGTCTCACCCTTGTGGCCTATTCCACCGAACACTCAACAGATTCATTCTTGTAAACTTGTTATAATGACCGTTGCACTCGTGTGGACTATTCTGCTGGGTGTTATACGTGTTATATGTTCACCTTGTGGTTGTTACTACTGCATCTGTGTGGACTAATCCTCCCTAAGTTGCGCATGTCTTGCTATGTTGTGTGTCTCTAATAGAGTTGGGACTATTCCATTTCGACTTGAGACTCAATCTCACCCTCTCCCTTTACAGTGAAATAACCTTGACACAAGTGACACTTAGCACTCACCAGGCACGTGAACCTCGATGTTCGAAGGCTAAGTAAACCACTCCCATGTGTTGACAAGCAAGAGATAAGGCATATCTTTAAGATAATGGAAATCGGGCCATCATACCATATGGGACTCCTACCCCAAATGGTGTGAGGTCTAGTTGGGACTTAATATCGGGATATCCCTTGAATTTTGGCGGGTCTAGCAGTGTCAACATTTTTGGCTTTAATACAAGGGCTAGATGATAAGCTGAGTCCTCACAATCTGTTTTGGATCTCCACATACTTATCATGAATAAACACAAAATTTCTCTTCCAGGCTGTATGTCTTATGGGAACGACATTAAAATCTCGGAGAAGCTCTATAATTTCTTGTCACAATACACATATGGAGGTGAAGGCAGAATCGCCTAGCTTGAACATAGAATGGCCTTAGTAGTTATATATCAAAAGTATAAAATCCATGAATATTACATGACGTGTGTGTTGTTCGCACACACGCTTCGAGGGCACCCACTGCATTGGTGTGCCACAATACCCCAGAACTCTAGTCACTCTCTCATTCAGTTGATCATACAAATAGATCGTGCTTTCCATCATTTTGACCATCAAGCACTCAATAAAGAAATTATGAAATTACGGAAAGCACCTGATGAATCCATTGAGAAATTTCACACACACTTTTGTATTCTTGCATATCGATTTCCCGAAGATGAAATTGATTGGGAATTTCTTAATGGAATATTTAAGAATCTTCTTTACATATCCAAAAATCTGCAATTCTTATAATCATTCAAATACGTCCCAGCATACCTCGGAGTTATAGTTTCCAAATCTAAGACGGACAAGGTCATTTTCATAAGTGATTTTCCATCCTATTCTCATCAAATATTGCTAGCTCCGCAGTGCGAGGTGGGAGAAGGTGCGAGCACATATATTGAACTATCACATCCTCCCACCCCACTTGCTCTCAATGTCTACATAGATTTGGCTTCAAATCTTGTTGGTTTTCATGTAGATTTGTTCCCTCAACCTTTGTCCCCATTTTCCATTGATCCTCCATATTGCATTGTATTGTGTTCTTTTGTTCCAGACTCCACACTTGTTGTGAACGTGGATCAAGTTGTCGATGGAGTTGGTGTTGTGCAACCAACCTACGCTATCATTCATGATGAGTGTGAAGAAGAACCTGTGGTGACGGATGACTCCCTTCCATCCGCTCCTCATTTGCTCTATCCTGACATCTCTTATGATTCTGCCATTCTTGATTTTCCTTGTGAAAATCCATCTCTGAAAGTTCCTACTTCCGATCATTCATAGGACACATTAGATTTTAGCCTATCCTTACATTGCGGAGAGGACACATATTCCTCTAAAAATCCATCCCATCTGTCATCTATCATTTTTGAAAACACGGAGGGTGAACTTCCTTGTTTCTCATCTACCCCTCTGCATGATTCACTAGATCATGAGAATGTTGATGAACATCCTAAATTTTCTAATCGTGGTTATCGTGATCTACGTACTTCTTCATTTGATCATGGTGTTGATTCACCCGATGTTAATCTTCATAATCCACTGGTCTCCGATGATCTATCTATTGACAAAGTTGAAACCACTCAGACTATCAAGGAACTTCAGCCTAAGATGATGGTTATGTTAGGCCCTCATTGTCCTGAGGATAGTTCCACTTCTGATCAAAAAAATTGTGAAACACTCAAGGCTCCTCATCACTCATATGTCTGCACTTAAGATCAATCCAACACACAAATTTCACTTCCTCCACCAGAATCACATGATCCCATCACTCATGCATTAGAGGAATCATACACAACAAGCACACTTTGCAAGGTGTAAGTTGTCTCTCTTTCTCAAGTTTTCTTGTCTGTCATTGTCAAGAGAGTGTGTATGTTTATCATATGCATGTAGTGTGTCATGGCACCATGTTAAGTCCAAAAACTGTTTGTCTTGTGCATTCGCTCTTTTTTTTATGTGGATGTTTTAGAACTCGGAGTGTGTTGATCTTCATTGATCTATATTTCTTGTTCATTGGTTTACATACTTATCTTTTTTGACTTCGCCAACATGGGCCAACCAATGCATCAATGGTTGCATTGAAAATATCACTTCACGTGAGTAGGCCCATGCACCGTTTAGCGTAGGATTAAGAGTAGTGTTTTATTTCTTTCTTTGATTCGCTTCCTGTTTTGCATGTTTTCTTTCCTTACTTACTTGTTTTCCTTTGCTTGCTTTATTTCTTTGCTTACTTGTTTTACTTTCACTTTACTTATGATTTTTGTTTTTCGCTTCCTTTGCTTTCTTTTACCCATAGGTTATCCTCTCGTGAAACCTTGTTTGGCTCTCGACACAAGCTGGGAAAATCTAAGAGGACTTGTACATCTATCAACACTTGGTTATTTTTTGTCCTATCTCTTTATGAAGATCTTTTTGTCTTCATTCGATGATGTTGCGATGAAAAATACATTCTATTTAGAGTGAATCTTGGTGAAAACACAACGCTTGCACTATTAACTAGTACCACCTACTCTAATTGGTTCTCTTGTGTTAACCCTTGTCAACTCAATCAAGTAGAGTAAGGTGAGGGGGGAACCTTAAAAATTATTTCATAGGTATATATAACACACTTCTCTGAAGGAACAACCTCTTTTTCTCTCAATAAGTCGGGATCCCTCTTCCACCTCTGAAATAAGTAGGTGCCTATGCACAATTCTTTTAAAAATGAAAAATGAATAAGGCAAAAGAAGAGAAAGGTTTCCTGCACACAGAGCCAATGCAAGTAACTCCACTGGGGTACTGTCCAAGCCTGTTGGCAAAGGAGAAACACCAAAGATGAAACTTAAACTCTGACAGTTATATTATTTGTGCATCAATATACCCCTCAGCCCCAATCGAACAACTAAGTTGACTCGGCTTGGAATGTGTGCTCACTGACCAAGAGAATGGTAGGGACTACATCTTTCACACAAGCTAGTGTGGAAGCCATCATGATCAAAGAATCAAACAATACTTCCGAAAAGGTTAGACTCCCTTTTCATGAAATAAAGTCCATATACAGATTTGGAGTTCTACCAGTGTGTCTCCAATGTTGTAGCAGCTACAACCACCCTCCAAAATCTTGGCTCGCATGCAAATATCGGAGCCTACCTTGGATCCTGCGATCGATCGTCCTTGGTCACTTGTTGGTAAGTTGATGATCTCAAGCTTCCCCTCCTTGATATTAAGAGGTGTCCATGTTCCCATCTTTATTTAGCATGTGTCATCTCTAGGCATAAGGGAATGTTGTTTTGCTTCAAGGGAATTGTGTGCATATGAGTGGTTGTCATCACATAGACATGTTTCACACTCACTTCATGCACTCTTGTCATGAAGCTTGTTGCATCAAGAAAGACATGTATTATGCATTTTGGATGGTCTACGTTGTGTCATTAAGTGTCTGTGTGCGATCACAGTCGAGTCCTGTCAACGTTTACATTTGTGTTACTAATCTCACACGTAGCCCTTTCCCAAGCAACCTAGCCTCATTCAACTTCCAGAAAAATTCCACTTTCCTTCTGCAACCATCAAGCTTCCTCCCTTGCCTGCTAAAACCTAGCAGCTCAGAAAGACCCCAGCCAGGATTTCTCTCTAGAAATATGCAGAGCAATTTGGCAGCTAGCACTTCTCTCCAGAAATGTGCATAACAGTCCTCCCAAGACCCCCATCCTGCAACAGTGTCCTATGCCTCAACACTGCGCAGTGTTGCCCAAGCCGCCCTATCTATCTTGCATGCAGAAACTGCACAGATAGGCCTCCCAGCACCCCATCCTGACAGCAGTCACTTCCCACTAAAACCGCATTGATCCATCATCGAGTGACTACAGGAAAAGGTGACATGATGAGATCACTCCCAAGGAGTCGGAGAGAAGGACCAAGAGACCAAGTAATGGAAAAGATTAGGACCGCATGCAAACTCCGTTGGATCCATGATCATCTCAAGGGTAAGTTACTAGTAAATAAAAACATTCTAAGTACACCTCTTAGTTGAGTTTGTAGGACTATTTGTCATTTTCATATCATTACGTCTTCAATAACATGCATGTGTGCAAACAAAAATGTCATTTCATTTGTTTCCTCTACATGTCTTGCTCCCTTTTCGCTTGTTTGACCAACTATTGTTTGTGTAGGTTTTAACCCCATACAAAAATTACCTACATACAAATTCTAAAAACAAAAAATAAACAATGGTGAGAGCATAACACATTAAAACAAATATACACAAAGATTTTCCCCTAGATCCCAAAACCGGGACTACCAGATTAATTTTTCATTATATTCCTTTCAATGTTCCAATAGATATATATACATGTCGAAGCAACCATAAACCCCCATCCATTAACCCTGGATTAGAACATAACCATAGTTCCCTTGACCGGATCTACAAAATACCATGGAACGAAAAACCATCGCGCGCAAAACCATGTGTGAAATCCATGCACAAAACCATAGGTAGGTTCACCCACCTAATATAGGGTCCAAAAAAACTTTCCCTAGGGCGCTACCCCAAACCCTGTAGAGGGGGGCTACCGCACCCCCTGTGACCCCCCTGCTACACCCGATGCAATGAAGGAGAGACTCTGCCCCCCCTCTAGCCCCCCGATTTAACTATTGGGGCTAGTCATGGAATGAATATAACACAACCAAACATTATCCCACTTGTTGTTTTCTTTCCACAGGAGAGCTTAGTCATTGATCCAACAGCCATTGTTTCTCTACACCAAGAGAACTTCTCAATGTTCACAAACTTTGTCAATGCACTTGCAGTATTCTTCAAAGTGTCCACCTTTACCAGCACCACCTTTTTGTCTTCTACCATATCCCTCACAAAGTGATACTGAACATCAATGTGCTTTGTCTTTGAATGATAAGCAGGGTTCTTTGCCAATAAAATTGCACTTTCGTTGTCACATTATATCCTTATAGCTCATTGTACTAACCCCATACTTGAACACAATCTCTGCAACCAAATTGCTTCCTTGCTTGGATGAGTGGTTGTCATGTATTTTTCCACTGTAGTTGACAGTGCCACTATAGATTGTCTCTTACTCATCCAACTGATTGCACCTCCAAATAGGTTAAACACATACCCACTTGTAGATCTTCTCTGATCTAGATCTCTAGCCTAGTTTGCATCAAAAAATCCATGGATGTCCAAAACTCTGTCCAATCCTGGTCTTCCTTGGTAGCACAAACCATAATCACTAGTGCCAGGAAAATATCTGAAAACCCACTTCACTGTTGTCCAATGCTCCCTTCTTGGTTTTGACATAAATATGCTCAATACTCCCACTGCATGTGAAATGTTTGGTCTAGTACAGACCATCGCATACATCAGGCTACCGACTGCACTTGCATATGGAACATAAGACATTTCCTCCTCCTCTTCTTGTGTCTTGGGACACTATTCAGCAGATAACTTTACACCTACAGGAATAAGAACCTTCACCGGTTTACTATCCTGCATATTAAACCTCTGCAATATTGTCTCGACATACTTCATTTGGGTTAACCAGAGCTTCCTCTTTGCCTGATCTCGTTTAATTCCCATGCCCAAAATATAGTTTGCAGCACCAAGATCTTTCATGTCGAATTTGGAGGAAAATTGGGTCTTCAAATCTTGGATAATTTATTTGTCATTTCCAACCAGCAACATATCATCCACATACAAGACTAGATAAATAACACGGTCACCAATTAATTTAAAATACACAAAGTGATCTACTTTGCTTCTAGTGAAGCCAAGTCCCTGTATAAATGTATCAAATTTCTGATACCACATCCTTAGTGACTATTTTAACCCATACAGAGACTTTTTTAACTTTCATACCAGTTCTTTCTTACCCTTCACCGCAAAGCCTTCAAGTTGCTTCATGTAGATCTCTTCTTCCAGATCCCTCTGAAGAAATGTTGTCTTCACATCCATTTGTTCTACCTCAAAATCAAAAGCAGCAACAACAAATAAAAACAATGTAATAGAAGCTACCTTGGCAACAGGAGAAAAAATATCACCAAAATCAATTCTCGGTACCTGGGAATAACCTTTTTCTACCAACTGTTTCTCCACCTTTCCTTTTGCATTCATATTCTTCTTGAACACCCATTTGCTACTAATGGGTTTCCTTCCTGCCGAAAACTCCACCAGATCCCAAGCCTCATTTTTGTGCAAAGATGCCATTTCATCAACCATGGCCACTTTCGAGAGTTTACCATCCTCTAAATCTACTGCGTCCTTCATAGTTCTGGGATCATCATCAGTAATAGATAACGAAAATTTTGAACAGAAAGCAGATGGACTATACCTTTCTGGTTGCCTTCTTTCTCGAACTGATCTTCTCACAATCAGAGTTTGTGG
This sequence comes from Pinus tabuliformis, assembly GCA_031772625.1. Lineage (NCBI taxonomy): Eukaryota > Viridiplantae > Streptophyta > Pinopsida > Pinales > Pinaceae > Pinus > Pinus tabuliformis. The sequence continues at coordinate 1,112,828,352 of CM062805.1, forward strand.
CTCTTCATCTTCTGTTTCATCTTCTATTGTAGAGTCTGATTCTTCCTCCTTTAGCTCAAACTATATTTTCTCAGATTCCTTTCATAGGACTTCATGTTTAATAACATCTTTCACCTCTATAAACACTACATCTTGGTTGTACACAACCTTCCTTGTTACTGGGTTCCAAAGCTTATAACCTTTTAAACCATCATTATACCCAATAAAGATGTACTTTTCAAACTTACTATCCAACTTTGTTCTTTTCTCCTTTGGAACATGTACATATGAATCACATCCAAATACCCTGAGATGTGAAAGAGAGGGTTTCTTACCAGTCCATACCTCTTGTGGAGTCTTATCCTCCAATGTTGATGAAGGTGATCTGTTGACCAAGTAACATACAGTTTCCACTGCCTCTGCCCAGAATTCATATCCTAACCCGGCACCACTGAGCATGCTTCTTTCTCTTTCCATCAATGTCTTGTTCATTCTTTCTGCAACTCCATTTTGCTCAGGTGTGTATGGAGTAGTCTCCTGCCATGCTATACCACACTTCTTATAGAATTCTTTAAATTTCTTCTTGAAAAACTCTCCATCGTCATCTGTCCTCATCACCTTTATCTTCTTCTCTATCTGGTTTTCCACCAGAGCCTTAAATTCTTTAAACATGTCAAAGACTTCATAGTTCTTCCTGAGGAAATACATCCATGTATTCCTTGAGAAGTCATCTATAAATGATACATAGTACATAGACTTACCCAGTGATGGAACCGACATAGGTCCAAACACATCATTGTGCACAAACTCTAATATATGTTTCACCCTCTTACCACCAAAGGGGAAACTCACCCGATTCTGCTTCCCATATACACAATTTTCATAGAAATCAAAATCTAAAGAGCTATTAGACATACTTTCTACCATACCTTTACCATGAAGTATTTGAAGGCCCTTCTCTCCAATATGTCCAAGCCTTTGATGCCATAGCATGGTCTTTTCTCCAGAGACCACTAGATTTTCTGCTCCACTTTCAAGAATCACAAAACTATTGCACCAATCAATAACAGTGCTACCTTACAGCTTTTACAGAGTTCCAATCCAAACTCCCTGCATCAATACCAGTGCTCCATGAACCATCTTGTAGGTATCTTTCTCGAACACTGTTTTTACACCTGCATGATCCAGCTTTCTTATAGAAATCAGATTTCTGGCTAATGTAGGAATATGCAGAACAACCGGAAGTGTTCTAATACTTCTACCTTACAACTTCAACTTGAATTTTCCACGACCAATGATTCTAGCCTTTCTTTCATCCCCCAAGAAGACATCACCACCATCATATTTCTCATACTCGTAGAACCACTCTCTATAGGGAGTGAAGTGAAAGGATGCCCCTGAGTCAATCAACCATGCCTCATGATCTACATGTGTACTTGAGGAAAAAGCCAAGTACACATCCCCACCTTCATCTAAGGTGGTTTTCGCCGCTGTAGAAGGAGAATCATCAAAACCCTTTCCTTTCTCAGGAGCTTTAGATTTATGGTCCCTTTTGTAGTGCCCTTCCTTTCCGCATTTCTAGCACACCTTTACAGGTTTTCCTAGATATTTGGATCTCCCAGTTAAGGACTTATTTTTGTTTCTGTTCTGGGACCGTCCTCGTACAGAAAAAAGCATCACCATTTTGGCTCTCCATATTTTTCCATCTCATCTCCTCCATCAACAAGGATGATACTATTTCATCAAACTGCAAGGCAGTTGCATTGCTGCCTATTGCAAAAACCAGACTATCCTACGAATCTGGCAGAGAACATAACAAATTGTTGCACTTATCATCATCTGAAATTTTAATATCAATGGATAATAACTGGTTTACCACAGTATTAAATGCATTCAGATGCTCTGTCACCGAGTCTCCATCTTTCATCCTCAGGTTATATAACTCTTTCGGTAGGAACAATTTATTCACCAAATACTTAGATTGGTACAAAGTCCCTAACTTGTCCCACAAAGCCTTCGTCGTAGCTTTCCCTTATACATTCAACAATATTGAATCTAAGACACACAATCATATTGTGCTTTTTTCCTTCCAATCCAACTTCTTCCATTCTTCATTGGACACTCCTATTGGTTTATTACCTGGATCTACTCCGGTCCACTGATCTTTATCCACCAACAGATCCTCCATCTTGAGTTTCCACAACTCAAAACTCTAACCATTAAATTTCTCGATCTCTATCTTTCCATTTCTTACCATCTTCTTTCACCACAAGAATCGATGCCATAGATCTCCCACTGAACAAGGTCTACCACAGGCCCGAGAAAAAACCCCTAAGCAACAAACGCGTCCCCTTGAAGCCAAAACAACTCTGATACCAAATGTAGGTTTTAACCCCGTACAGAAATTACCTGCATACGAATTCTAAAAACAAAAAATAAACAATGGAGAGAGCATAACACATAAAACAAATATACAAAGAGATTTTCCCCTGGATCCCAAAACTGGGACTACCATATTGATTTTTCATTATATTCCTTTCATTGTTACAATACATATATATACATGGTGAAGCATCCATAAAACCCAATCCAATAACCCTGGATTATAACATAATCATAGTTCCCTTGACTGGATCTACAAAATACCATCGACCGAAAAACCATCACACCCAAAACCATGTGCGAAATCCATGCACAGAACCATAGGCAGGTCCGCCCACCTAATATAGGGTCCAAAAAAAATTCCCTGGGGCGCTGCCCCAGACCCCGTAGAGGGGGGCTACTGCCCCCCTCAAAACCCCCAACATGGCAAGCTACCACGTCCCCTCTATCCCACCGATTTAACTACTAGGGCTAGTCATGGAAAGAATATAACACAACCCAATAGTCTTCAGCATGTTCATTGTTATGTCATGGTTACGACCTTGTTTTGGTGATGTTGAATGTTTATGTATGAGTTGTGTTCACCATGTAAACATCTACCGCTCTAATACATGATGTTGTATGCACTGTTGTCACGGTCGTCCAAAGGTCTATCCGAAGTGTCGCACTTGTCGCTTTCATCATTAGACAATCCCGCAGTTAGTCACATGGAGCATATGTTGTCTTGTTGGTTCAAAATGTCTTCTAGTCAATTCATGTTGAGTGTGTTTTCACAGTGTCATGTATACAAGATTTCACTTGCTCACACACTTAACCATTTTTATGAAGATCTGTTGACTAAACCACCCTCCTTCAGCCAGACCTTCGTTGAGCTGCACTACGCCGTCTCAGCCCTTAGTGACCAAGTACTGCTGCCCAGAATTGTGCAGAGCTTGAGGCTGCCTCCAAGGCAATCTCCACTGCTCAATATTGGCATCTACTTGATTGACTATCACCTAGAAAAACGCAGACGTTTATCAAGAATCCATCTCAATCTGTGCTTCCTGCAAGCCAATATAGCATGCCTGCCTCCGCTGATTGAATAAATTGCGTAGCCATGAGGGATAGGAACCTGCTACCTATCACTGCACTGTCTCTAAAAATTTCGCAGCTCTGTCAGCCAATCCCCCTATCAGCAGCTTGTTTCTCCTCCTGAAAACTACGCAGTTTTCTTGGACTGTCCTCCAACTACCCGACACCTGACTCAGCCTAGAAACTGTTCAGACATGTCCTGCATGCCTGCCTCCTAGTTCTGCCTAGTTTAGCCCAGCAAGCTCCAGCAGCCCATTCCCAACCTCCCCTAAGAACCTGTGTAGTTTTCACTGCTAGAGTCCTCCCTGCTAACCGCACAACCTCCCTGAAAAAATTGCGCAGTTCTGCCTCCCAACTGAGCCAGATCCTTCAAAATGTCACTGTTATTCCGGACTTCTCATCCTAGCCTCCCAATGACCTCTACGAAATTTTTCTCCATGGTCCTTTGGAGCCCCGCATCCCGGCTTGACATGTGCTCTCCGTTGTTTCGGAGCCTTGTCCTCTCTCCCAGTCACCTGCACCCGAAAACGAAAGATTATGCATCATGGTAGAATAGGAGATTTCTGGATTTGATGTCGTGTCATCATGAGTGATTACAGATACAGGTACATGGATGAGATATGGTGGGATGAAAAACTGGATGAATAAGGAGCAAATGCTAGGAGACTTGTTTGCGAATGGACAAACACACGAAGCATACCAAGTAGCAAGCGAAGGAGACACATGTGCATGCATGAACTATAAAGCGAACACCAAGACCATTGAAGACTCTATGCACTCTTCCATGCGGAGGTTAAGCTATGGTACACCATGGGCACACTCATCACTCAACAACACAGCAGCTCGACATGAACAACGCAACCAACATGTGCCTACCTGCAGGATCATGTCGAGTTGTGTCATGAGTCGCCTCGGCCACATCACTATTTTGGGTTATAACTGTGTAATTAATGTAATGTAACGTGGAAGTCCAAGAGACCCATGAATGAAGTAAAAGAGTCATGTAAGTCAAAGATTCATGTAAGTCGAACAATCATGAGGGAAGCCGAATAGTCACAAGGGTCAGTTTCACCCTTGGCTATATATACCCCTCATTTGTACATGCAAAGCACTTTTCACCTTGGCTCCTCCTACATAGCCTTGAGATTCTGTAATATTTTCTTTGAGGAGCAAGCAGTGGCTCCAACGCCCCGCTACCGAGATTAGTGATGTAATAGTGTACGAATGTGTTGTAATAGTGTACGAATGTGTCTTGGAACTTTCGCTTAATTCAGAATCCTGTTAATAGGCCAACACGTTTTCACACATGTATTGTATTCGTTTGTAAGACTATTCTTTGGACACTTGTAATGCAGGTTGCTTTAACCTGTATTAAGACAGTTGAACTATTTCGGTTGTTTTAGTACATATGCCCTCTAGAAATGTGTTGTATCAGTTGTTAACGTTTTCTCGCCTATGTGGACTATTTTGTTGGGTGTTGTACGTGCTATCTGTTCACCTTGTGTTTGTGAATGCCACATCCGTGTGGACTACTCCGCTAGAAGTTGTGCATGTCTTGTTGTATTGTGTGTCTATAACAGAGTTGTGACTATTCCCTTTCGACTTGAGACTCACTCTCACCCTCTCCCCCTGTAGTGAGAGACCCTTGACACAAGCAACACTATGCACTCACCAGGCACGTGAACCTTGTTGTTCAAAGACTAAGTAAACCACTCTCATGTGCTAACAAGCAAGAGCTAAGGCATATCTTTAAGATAATTGAAATTGGGCCATCGTATCATATGGGAATCCTACACCAAACGCCGTGAGGTCTAGTTGGGACTTCATATCGAGGAGACCCCCTGAATGTTGGTGGGTCCAGCACCATCAACATTTCTGGCACTAGAAGGAGGGCCAGATGACAAGTTGAGTACTCACAATCTATTTTGAATCTCTGCATACGTATCATGACTAAACACATAATTTCTCTTCCAGAGTGTATGTATTATAGGAATGACTTTGAAATCTTGAAGAAGCTCTAGAATTTCTTGTCACAATACACATATGAAGGTGAAGATGGAATGGCTTGGATTGAACACAAAATGGCCTTATCAGTTATATATCAAAAGTATAAAATCCATAAAGATTACATTATGTGCGTGTTGTTCGCACACATGCTTCAAGGGCACCCGCTACATTGGTGTGCCACTCTGCTCGAGCACTCTATTCACTCTCTCACTCAGTTGATCATAGAGATAGATTGTGCTCTCCATCATTTTGACTGTCAACCACTAAATAAAGAAGTTATGAAATTACGTAAAGCACTTGATGAATTCATTGAGAAATTTCACAAATGCTTTTGTAATCTTGCATATCAGTTTCTTGAAGATGAAATTGATTTGGAATTTCTTGATGGAAGATTTAAGTATCTTCTTTAAATATCTGAAAATCCACAATTCTTATAATCATTTAAATACATCCCAGCATACCTCGGTGTTATAGCTTCCAAATCTAAGACGGACAAGTTCATTGCCACAAGTGACTTTCCATCCTCTTCTCATCAAACAACTTTGGCTCCGCAATGCTAGGTGGGAGAAGGTGCGCGCACGTCTGTTGAACTATCTCATCCTCCCACCCCACCTAATTTCAATGTCTATGCAAATTTGGCATGAAATCCTTCTAGTTGTCACGTATATTTGTTCCCTCAACCTTCATCCCCGCATTCCACTGATGCTTTAGATTGCACTGTCTTGTGTTCTTCTATTCCAGACTCCACACTTTTTGTGAACAAGGATCAAGTTGTAGACAAATTTGGTGTTGTGCAGCCAAACTGCGTTATCATTCACGTTGAGTGTGAAGAAGAACCCATGGTGAATGATGACTCCCTTCCATCCACACCTCATCCACTATATCCTCACATCTCTTATGATTCTGCCACTCTTGATTTTCCCTGTGAAAACCCATCTCTTGAGTTTTCTACTTCCGATCATTCAACGGATACACCGGATGTTAGCCTATCATTACATTGTAGAGAGGACACATCTTCTTCTGAAAATCATTCCCATATGTAATCTGTCATTTTTGAAAACACAGAGGGTGAACTTCCTTGTTTATCATCAACCCCTCTGCATGATTCATCAGATCATGAGGATGTAGATGAACATCCTGAATTTTATGATCGTGGTTATCGTGATCTACATACTTCATCATTTGATCATGATGTTGATTCACTCATTGTTAATCTTCCTAAGCCACTAGTCTTCTATGATCTATTTATTGACGAAGTGGAAACCCCTCAGGTTGTCAAAGCACTTCAGCCTGAGCTGATGGTTATGTCAGGCCCTTGCTATCCTGAGGATAGTTCCACTTCTAATCAGAAAATTTGTGAAACACTCAAGGCTCCTCATCACTCATCTGTCTGCACTGAAGATCAATCCAAAGCACATATTTCACTTCCTCCACCAAAATCACATGATCCCATCGCTCAAGCATTGGAGGAATCATACATAACAAGCACACTTCCAAGCCGTAAGTTGTATCTCTTTCTCATGTTTGCTTTTCTGTCATAGTCAAGACAGTGTGCATGCCTATCATCTACATGGAGTGTGTCAATGCACCATGTTAAGTCCACAGAATGTTTGTCTATGCATTCGCTCTTTTCTTTTCTGTGGATGTTTTAGAATTCGTCTTCGTTTATCTATCTTTCTTGTTCACTATTTTACATGTATATCTGTCTTTCCTTCACCAACATGGGCTAGCCAATGCGCAGGTGGATACATTGGAAATATCACTTCACGTGAGTAGGCCCATGCACTATTTAGCATAGGAGTAGGAGTAGTGTTTTCTTTCTTTATTTGCTTCACTTCCTAGTTTGCATGTTTTCTTTGCTTACTTGTTTTTATTTGCTTACTTGTTTTTCTTTTGCTTTACTTCTTCTTTTTTCTTTTTCCTTCCTTTGCTTGCTTTTACCCGTAGGTTAGCCTCTCGTGAAACTGTGTTTGGCTCTCGACAAAAACTGGGAAAATCTAAGAGGACTTGTACAGCTATCAACACTTGGTTATCTATTGTCCTCTCTCTTTATGAAGAGCTTGTTGTCTTAATTCCATGATGTTGTGATGGAAAATACATTATGTTCAGAGTGAGTCTTGGTGAAAATGCAATGCTTGCACTGCTAACTAGTACTGCCTACTCTAATTGGTTCTTTTGGGTTAACCCTTGTCAACTTAGTCAAGTAGAGTAAGGTGAAGGGGGGAACCTTAACAAGTATGTCAGAGGTATATATAACATACTTCTCTGAAGGAACAATCTCTTGTGCTCTCAATAAGTTAGGATCCCTCTTCTGCCTCTGAAATAAATAAGTGCCTATGCACAGTTCTTTGAAAAAATAAAAAAATGAAAAAGGTGAAAGAAGAGAAAGGATTCCTACACAGAGAAGTGATGCAAGTAAATATGCCAAGGTGCTAACCAGGCTCACTGGAAGTGTAGCGATACTTGTGTTCCTACGTGACTCCGTCGAGGTACTGTCCAGGTTTGCTAGCAGTAGAGAAACACCAGAGATGGAACTTAAACTTTGACAATTATATCACTTGTGCATCAATATACCCCTCATTCCCAATCGAAACAACTAAGTTGACTTGGCTTGGAATGTGTGCTCACCGATCAAGAGAATGGTAGGGACTACATCTTTCACACAAGCTAGTGTGGAAGCCATCATGATAAAAGAATCAAACAATACTTTCGAAAAGGTTAGACTCGCTTTTCACGAAACAAGGTCCATATTGAGAGTTATAGTTCTACCAGTGTGTCGCCAATGTTGTAGCGGCTACAACCACCCTCCAAAATTTTGGCTCGCATGAAAATTTCAAAGCCTATTTTGGATCATGTGATCGATCATCCTTGGTCACTTGTTGGTAATTTGATGATCTTAAGCTTCCCCTCCCTGATCTTAAGAGTTGTCCATGTTCTCATATTTATGCAGCATGTCTCATCTCTGAGTATAAGGGAATGTTGTTTTGCTTCAAGGGAATTGTGTGCGTGTGAGTGGTTGTCATCACATAGACGTGTTTCACGTTCACTTCATGCACTCTTGTCATGAAGGTTGTTGCATTAAGCAAAGTATGTCTTATGCATTCTGGTTGATCTATTTTGTGTCACTAAGTGTTTGTGTGTGATCACAGTTGAGTCCTATCACCGTTTACATCTATGTCACTGATCTCACACTTATCCATTTCCCAAGAAACTAGCCTCATTCAACTTCCCGGAAGTTTTCACTTTGCTTCTGTAACCATCAAGCATCCTCCCTTGCCTATTGAAACCCTATAGCCCGCAAAGATCCCAACCAACACTACTCTCCATAAGTGCACAGAGCAGTCAGGTAGCCAACACTGCTCTCCAGAAATGCATAGAACAGTCCTCCTAGGACCCCCATCCTGCAGCAGTGTCGTGTGCCTCATAACTGTGCAGTATTGTCCACGTTGCCCTATTTGTCTTGCATGAAAAAACTATGCAGATGGGCCTCCCAGGGCCCCATCCTAACAACAGTCGCTCCTGTTGAAACCGCATTGATCCATCGTCGAGTGACTATAGGGAAAGGTGACATGTTGAGATCACTCCCAAGGAGTCAGGGAGAAGGACCAAGAGACCAAGTAATCGAAAAGATCAGAACTGCATGCAAACTTCATTGGATGCATGATCATCTCGAGGGTAAGTATGGTAAGTAAAGAAAACCTTCTAATTACTCCTCTTAGTTGAGTTTGTAGCATTTCTTTTCATTGTCATATCATCATGTCTTTAGTAACATGGATGTGCGAAAACACAAAAGTCATTTCATGTGTTTCCTCTACATATCTTGCTCCCTTTTTGCTTGTTTGACCAACTATCATCTTCAGCATGTTGATTGCTATGTCATGCTTGTGACCTTGTTTTGGTGATGTTTAAGGTTTGCATATGAGTTGTGTTCGCCATGTAAACATCTACCACACTCACACATGATGTTGTAAGAATTGTCGCACAAGTGTTGTCACAGTCGTCGGAAGGTCTATCTGAAGTGTTGCACTTGTCACTTTCATCATTAGACAGTCCCGTAGTCAATCACATGAAGCATATGTTGTCTTATTGGTTTGAGATGTCTTGTCATCAAGTCATGTTGAGTATGTTTTCGCAAGGTCATGTATACACGATTTCACTCGCTCACACACTTAAGCATTTTTTTGAAGGTCTATCGATCATACCACCCTCCATCAACTGGACTTCTGTTGAGTTGCACTGCGCACTCTCAGCCCTTAGTGACCAAGTACTACTGCCCCGAATTGCGCAGAGCTTGAGGTTGCCTCTCAGGCAATCTGCACTGCGCAATCCTGGCATTAACCTGGCCAACTATCACCCAGAACAGCATAGAAGTTGCCCAAGAAGCCATCTCAATTTGCATTGCCCGCAAGCCAATCTATCAAGCCTCCCACTGATCAAATGGAGAGTTTGACCGGGAAGTGACCCCGAGCTGTCAGCATGCCTGCCTCCGTTGGTTGAATAAATTGCGCAGACATGAGTAATAGGCACCCGCTACCTGTAACTGAATTGCCTCTGAAAATTGTACAATTATGTCAACCAATCAGCCGACCTGTTGCTCCTTCTGAAATCTGTGCAATTTTATTGGATTGTCCTCCAGCTGCTTGACACCCCACTTAGCCCAGAAACTGCACATACATGTCCTGCATGCCTGCCTCCCGTTTCTATGTAGTTTTGGCTAGCAAGCTCCTACAGCCCGCTCCCAACCTCCCCTAAGAATCTGGGCAGTTTTCACTAGCAGTGTCCTCCTTATTGCCCGCACTTCCTCCCTAAAAAAAATTGCGTAGTTCTGCCTCCCAGTTGCGCTAGATCCTACAGAATTTCACTGCTATTCTAGACTTCTCATCCCAACCTCTCAGTGACCTCTGTGCAATTTTTCTCGACATTTCCCCAAAGCCCCGCATCTCAGCCTAACATGTGATTTCCATTGTTTCAAAGCCTTTTCCTCTCTCTCAGTCACCTATACCCGAAAAAAAAAAGATGATGCATCATGGTAGACTAATATATTTCTAGATTTGATGTCGTCTCATAATGAGTGATTGCAAATACAGGTACATGGAGCGATGACAAATGGGATGAATAAGGAGCACATGCCAGGAGACTTTTTCATGAACAGACAAACACACAAAGCATACTAAGTAGCAAGCGAAGGAGACACATGTGCACGCATGAAATATCAAGCAAACAACAAGACCATTAAAGACTCTGCACACTCTTCCAAGCAGAGGTAAAGCTATGGTACACCACGGGCACACTCATCACTCAACAACATAACAGCTTGACATGGACAGTGAAACCAGCATGTGCATACCTACAGCGTCATGTCGAGTTGTGTCATGAGTCACCTTTGCCACATCACTATTTTGGGTCATAACTGTGTAATCAATGTAATATAACATGGAATTCCAAGGGACCCGTGAATGAAGTCAAACAGTCATGTAAGTTGAAGATTCATGTAAGTCAAATAATCATGAGGGAATTCGAACAGTCACAAGGGTCAGTTTCACCCTTAGCTATATATACTCCTCATTTTTACATGCAAAGCACTTTTCACCTTGGCTCCTCCCACATAACCTTGAGAATTTGTAATATTTTCTTTGAGGAGCGAGCAGTGGCTCCAATGCCCCATTATCGGGGGTTAGTGATGTAATTGTGTACAAATGTGTCTTGGAACTTTAACTTAATTCAGAAGCATGTTAATAGGTCAACACGTTTTCACACGTGTATTGTATTCGTTTGTAAGACTATTCTTCGAACGCTTGTAATGCATGTTGCTTTAACCTGTATTAAGACAGTTGAACTATTTCGGTTGTTTTAGTACATATGTTGTTGGAAATGTGTTGTATCAGTTGTTAACGATGTCTCGCCCATATGGACTATTTTGTCAGACACTCGACAGGCTCATTCTTATAAACTTGTAATAACGACTGTCACACTCGTGTGGACTATTTCGCTGGGTGTTCTATGTGCTATATATTCACCTTGTGTTTGTGACTTTTGCATCTGTGTTGACTACTCTGCTAGAAGTTGTGCATGTCTTGATGTGTTGTGTGTCTCTAACAGAGTTGGGAATATTCCCTTTCGACTTGAGACTCAATCTCACCCTCTCACTCTGCAGTGAAATAACCTTGACACAAGTGACACTAATAACTCACCAAGCATGTGAACCTCGCTATTTGAAGGCTAAGAAAACCACTCTCAATTGCTGACAAGCAAGAGCTTAGGCATATCTTTAAGATAATGGAAACTAGACCATCGTACCAGATGGGACTCCTACCCCAAATGGTGTGAAGTCTAGTTGGGACTTCGTATCGGGGAGATCCCTGAACGTTGGATGGTCCAGCACCGTCAACAAGGTGTAAACAACAAATTTAAGCATAAGGATCTCATACTTATATAAGAATCGCTAAGAACCATTTTTCCCTCATATCATTGGTTGCATTATGATCTATTAGGTCATAGATACATTTCCCATTCATTTACAAGTTAAAACATGATGAGATCCATACATATCCACTGTCATAAAACACGTACATAACCAACATAATAAAAATATGAATACCAATGAAATCGTAGCCATATGATCCACATATAAACCAATATAATACTCATAGAAATACACAGAGAAACAACCTCATATTGATGATGCAAAATCCAAACACGGGATGGGAGTACCACATTCCACCCAACCATAGAATGGTTGAGCCAAATCTCTCTTCAGCCATTCACCCTTGTGCCATATTCCAAGCATGAATGTGGGACTCAAACCAAAAGAACCAACCAGGGCATCCCGAGGCTCAACCACCTCACCCTCATCAATAGAAACTAGGATTTACCATAATCCATCCCGGATCACTGGGCCAACACAATGAACATGTAATAATATGCTTTACCATGATCTCCACCTGATCACTAGGCCAAACAAGCATGGACGCCACCAGATTTCTCCACCTACACCGTGATGAATTTTCTTGTCTCATAATCTCTCAAGCTTTACTGCAATCCACATCGGATCACTAGGCCCTAAACCAAGATCCACTCTCCAGGCTTTACTGCATATCCCAACTCGGGATTACTAGGCCCAACGGAGAGTAATCCACCTCTTGGCTTTATCATATATCCTGCCATTCATTTGAAAGGATTGCTAGGCCCATCGAGGCAACACAATCTTGGCTTTACCACAACCCACAGTCTGGCTCAAGGGTTACTAGGCCATTGGCTTTACCGTGATCCAAAATCTAGTTTAGGGACCATTAGGCCATCTGCTTTATCATTCAGAGATCCACCTCACTCAACTTCAAATCCATCCAACAATTCAGCTCAACCAAAACATGAGAACCCCATCACACCATGGCTATTCGAGAATGGCAAGGCTAGGCTGAAAACTCTGTTACACCTCGCAAAACACATGCCATAATAGCAAAAGAACCACATGTAATACCATGCATACCAAATCTAGCAAGGAAAATACACATGCAAATAGATACTTGCAAAGAATATTGTTGTAGTTTCTTGATCCTTCTCTTCCTTGCTTGATCTCTACTTCCTCTTGCCTTCTTTTCATTTCTTGATCCAATTCCAAAATGCTCCAAGAAAACTCTAAGTGTCCAAGAGTGCGAGAGAGAGAAAATAATGAGAGAGCTCCAAAAACGAACTAACAAAAGGCTACAAACTCATCCTCATAAGCCTTTTCATCAATTAGGCCTCTATTTTCTTCATTTTCCATTATTTTCCTTCATTTTCCTCCTCACATGCAACTTGTGACCTTTCACCTTCCTTTTCTCCTAATTTCCATTATTTTCATAAATAAATGTGCCAAAAATGCTATTTTGCCTTTCCAAATCCTTTGTCATTACCTTTGTCAATTTCCTTAGCCATAATAAACCAAATGAACACCCACACTAGGATGTTTTTCCCAACATCCAGCTTGGAATAAGTGTCCCATCAACCATGGTTATTTTTTTTTCCTTTATTAACTTTTATTACTTGGAATTTTCACCAGTGTTGTTACAATAAATGTCGAGAGGAGATGTTTTAATAAGTTGGAGGTGGGGAGTTAACTTGGCCATCCTCGGCTAGTGAACTAAAAGTGATGGTAAACACTCATGCAACATGGAGATTTCACATCAGCCGAGTTGGGATCAAAAATAGTTGGTGGTGATTACAAGGGAAAGATAAATAATTACTCATAGTGGGGACAACGGTCCAAAAGAGGAAACCCCGTGTAATGCTAGGTCACCACAACGCTCCAAGCCTCAACTCAAAAATGGCATATTATATACTTGGGCTCAGTTTATTTTGCATACTCGCTCATTTCAAAAATAGTTGGAGAGAGGAAAAGCTTGGTGTGCCACCGAGGAGTTTCGAACCCCGTTCTGCAATTGCAACATGAAGGAGCTACAGGAAAGCCTACAATTGCTACAAGAGAACCAAGAGACTGCTACAGGAAGGTTGAGAAGATGAAAAAGGGCCATAGAGGTTCAAATTGATTATAAATTACCATATTCATCCCAGAATACTTAACAAGAAGTAAGTATCACCATCTCCCTTATCCATCCATCGAATCGCATGCAAATTCTACTCAATTCTAGAGACAGTGGCAGTATAATTGTGAAATTAAAAGGTCTTTTTGAGTAGTATAGTGATTTAAACATAGGAAATTATTATTAACAAGGAGTTTTGACTCACTGTTGCCACTGAATTGAACACTAAAACTATAGAAGAAGCATATCTCCCTCACTTAATTAAGGAAATAAAGAAGAGATGGGGGGAGGATTCAACAGGAGGGAGCCCTCAGATACTAAGAGAATCCACCTACACACTCATGTGATAGACATTTTTAGAAGACACCAATGGATATGATTCTTCAAGCTACTAAAGGGGTATGATGATGACCTTGCCTTTGACTTTTCCATGGCTCTAAATTCCTAAATAGAGGACAATGCCACCACTGTCCTGAGGGGGTTGGATATCTTTCTCAACCCTAAAACAATTAGCAATATAACAACCCTACCTCTAGGGATCAAGTGGAGCAGAGAAGGAAAATCCACTAGTTTCATTACTAAAAAGAATTTCTTCATTGCCAATGAAAATCCTGTTGAGGACAAGAATGGAGTTAGGATGGAAATCCTAACTTATCCTTAGGAAGAGGTGGCCTACCATATTCTGAAGTACATACTCTGTGAAGGAAAAATGAGTGTAGTATATGCTTACCACTTTATATTACTTCATGAACTCACGTTCAAGGCAAAATTTCCTCTTGCTCAAAGACTTAGTGTGCCATACTTCCTCTTACATTCCATCAGGGAAATGAGTCAAAAAGTAAGAGATGGAAAACACCAACACCTAGGCCACCATGACCTCATTAAATTGATAGTAATGGATGCCTTGAAAATTTTGAGAATCTTTGTCCTTTGGTCCAAACTCATAGACATTGATTGAGAATTTCATAGAAACACAAGCCCTCACACCAAGAGAGACCCCAGACTCTAGTGTTGGATGAAGAGAGGGAAAAACAAAAGGAGAAGAAGAAGGGTAAAATACAAAAGAGGAAGAGGAAACAATGTCATAAGAAAAAGAAAGAGGGACAGAAGCATAAAGGACAACAAAAGAAATAAAGGTAGAGGTAGGAGAATAAAATGATGAAAAAGAAGAGGGGGGGAACAAGAAAAGGAAACATTAAGTCCTAAGAGGACTATTGAGCCTAGATAAACAAAGATACCCCCAAAGAAAACAAGTTTGTCTCCAGGAGCCACTAAACATGAGGTAGCTGCAAATTTAGCTACCTTAGGCACCCCAGTCAACCCTAAAAGGAAGAGACAAAGGCAAGCCCCCCAATATTTTAAGACCAGGAAAAGAACCAGGATCAAGCAAGGGAGGCCAAAAACTCCCACAAAGGTCCCCATCACAATTGATGAGTCCCCAAGCAAGAAAGAAGAGGTAGGATCAATTGAAGGAAAAAATGAAGAGGCCACCTCTCCAAAACCCAAAACAAAGACTCCTATATCATATGTGAGGAGGCCTACCACCAGATCAACCTCCCTCAAACAACCCAAGACACCAAAAATCATCCAACAAGAAGAAAAAGGAAGCTACATGAGGGAAATATTATGATATAGGAGGGAAAATGTATGCTACAGGAGGCACAGAGGATACTACAGGAGGGGTAGAATATGTTTCTAGAGGAGCAAAATGTGCTAATAGAAGGGAAGAATGTGACACAACATCTATAGGCGGTAGCAGTCTCCCCAAGAACATTTGATAAGGAATTCCCAAAGCTTCAAGAGCCTAGTCCACAACCTAGCCTAAGCTCCTATTACAAACCCATTGAAGGAGGGAGGATTATTACCCAAAAAATTTCAATCCCACTTCTTTATGAGCTAGAGACAAAAAGAGGAAGAACACACAGATAGATGCAAATTTCTAAATCCAAGGAAGTAGAGGATGTAGGCCTCATGGAAGAAAAGTTACTTAAAATGAGAATAGAATTAAGTGAGTTTAAAATGAGAGACTCTACAATGAAGGAGCAGCTATAGGCAAAAAATATGAGGTTGAGAGAGAAGCTACAGGAGAAAGAAACACAACTTGCAACCATGGAAATCCTCTCCATGGAGGCATTGCAGTGCAAACAACCATCGAGGTCTTATGCCCTCTTTCTCAAAGAACAATGGTTGCAATTCCAAATTAAAACCTTATAACAACAAGGATCTAAGCCCTTTCAGGATTACAAATAGTTCATTGAATTTTGAAACCAAGCTAATATGGAAGACAAAGAAAAATTGGCTAAATTTTGAATACACAACCTCACTCTGACATATATGAATTTTTTGGATCCCAATGAAAGATTGGTGGATACATAGTTCATGGACTTAGCATCCCAGATGACTAATGAGGAGGCAAGAGCTGAGGAAGTGAAAAGAGTAATGGAAAAGGAAGAAAAGGAGCCATTGTATATCATAGTAGAGCTAGTGAGCCAAATGGTTGTCATTAGTAATCATGGCATCATCTTCAATTATGTTGTTTTATCACCTAAATACCTTGCCAACTAGGAACAAGACATTATATTTTGAAGACACATTTAGGTTGTTTGGAATAAAAATCCTGCAAGCCTGCCAGAGGAAATGGACTCTCTTACCCCACATCCTTCAAATTAGAGAATATCACTCCCCTGAAAGGCTAAGGAATGCCTTGGAGATAACACCCTTATATAAGAGGATCATGAAAAGGTTGAAATTCAAGTGGATAGGACTAAAGCTTAGTCCACTCTTGATACTAGGCCTACATGAAGGAAGAGATGAAGTAGGAGAGCAAAAGGAGTGGACAGAAATAGAGAATAATGTAAGTTTTTATCCCCAAGAGAGAAAACCATCTAAGGAGCCTTGGGATGTCAGGGAGGCCACCAGGGCCATGAAAGAGATGCACATGGATTACTGAGTTGCTCAGAGGATGAGAAACAATTCCAGTAGGGGGGTGATTATGAGGCTCATCAATAAGTACATTATAAGGGTCATGATGCCATCCTCCAGCTTTAGAACTATCTCTTTCTCACATTTATTTACATTTTTTGTTATAATATTCTTAGTGAGAATGACAAAAGATGTTTATCATGTCATGTGGCCTAATATGGTTTAATTGCAAGAAATGGAACAATTTTTTAGATGATTTCTATGTAGGGGCTCAAAGTAGACAACAAGGAGATAATATAGGGGCTTGTCCACCTCTTTAACTCCATCAATCAGCCCAAGATCACAACACTCTCTCTCTCATTAGCTCGAGGTCATTAGCAGCCAAGCAAGTGAAAGTAATGAGGTCATTGGCAGCCAAACAAGTGCAATTAATGAGGAACACGATCCACCATTCTCGAGTTGTAGGAGACAAATATTCCTATTTTATAGAGAGCTTCTAGAAGCTACCCTCTTGTATAAATAAGCACGTAGAAGAGCTCATTAGGATTCGATTTTTATTTTTAGCTAGGTAGCTATTGATCTCAAGAACTTGGCACTATTATTTTGACTATTGTTTGATGTAGTAGACATTGATTCAATGATAATGTGAAGTTTCTTTACTTATTCATCACCGAGTTAGTTCTAGAGGGATGAGGCTCTTGGGTTTGGGCCCAACCCAATGGCTTTGGTCTCTCTTTTATATTTTTATCTCTTTTAGTTTCATAGTACTTATTAGTTTCTTTCATTTCAATAGAGAACAATCCATCAAAATCTATGATTGTAGCCTTTACCCCATCTCTCTCATGGGAGCATGAATAGAAGGATTTACAACCGCAGTGCAACAGTATTATTTTTATGATTTCTTGGAAGAATATTTGTGTTAGTCATCTTATTTTGCATGTGCTTGTTGTAGCTTAGGAGTTGGTTTATTGATTAGATCATAGTTTTGGCATAGATTAGATAGCATTTAAATTCAACTCATCTTTTCCACTACTAGTTGTTTCATTTTGTCAATGATAAATGGGTATATGCATGTGATGATTGCAAGGTTGTTTGGATTTGCAGGCAAGGGAACCTTCACCACCTCCATCTTGGACTTCCTCACCTTCTCTTGTGAACCCCAAATTATGTCCTAAAAATTTTGTTCATGAGATCATTTTCCTAGGGTCATCGAGAGCATCCATCCTAGTGTAAAACATGCCCTCAAAAGGTTTTGAACTTGGACAGGGGATTTTTTCACCCTTCACTCATTTACCTCAACCTCCTTCCACCTTTCCATACCCTTAAACCATCATTTCCACCTATTAAACCTTCTTGACATTCCTCTTGTAGCATTACAGACCTTCCTGTAGCAATACATGGCACCTGTAGCAGCCTCCTGTAGCATCCTATTTCTTCACCATTTTTTATCATTGCTGCGATTTGGACTTAGTTTATAAGGATGTTGAGCCCTAGCCATGACTTCATGATAGGTCACTCTAAACCCTCCTTTTCCTCACTACAAAAACAAAATAGTGTTATTTTCCTTATCACATATTTGGCACAAATAGAACATTGATTTACATCCAAGTGTGAGCTAGTTATATGGTACATATAATTTTGAATTATGGTTTGGTAGGTTAACTTATTTTCTGCAAGTAGATTTGATAACTAGATGGATGATTGCAAGATAATGTAGTTTCCTTTCTATAAGTAGTTTAGCACTTTCCTTTTCATGTATTGTTTCCATAACATTTGCAAGTTGAAGTTAATAGCATTTTCCTTTTTATAGTTAGAGGTAGCTTCTAAATTGCACCTTCATTAGCTAGCTTTCATTCTAATTCAGGGGAAGGAATGGTCTTGGAGCATTATTGATCAAATTTCCTAGTCGAGGGCGGCATGAGTTGTTACACTAAAAAATGTCACCATGACTATTTGCAGTTAGTATGGCTCCATCCACTGTCATACTATCCTCCTTGGCAAGTCTCATGCCTCTGCTCTTCATGTCAAACTTCAAGAAAGAGAGAAAAGTCATTTAAAGTCAATTATCTCTGGTACGCAGTTTCTCTTAGCCTTACCTGCGTGTACGCAACCCAAGTTCACAATACCTGCGTACTTGTACGCTCTGTATGTAAAGGGGTGGGTGCGTACCCCTGTAAAGGTCAAAAGGCGCGAGTTTCATCTTAAAAAAGTTACTTGTGGTCATTTCTAGAGTCTTCTAGAAGCTTGTTTGACGTGTATGAAGCGCCTCCAGATGGTTCATGTATCCCTACCAAAGAGGAACTTATCCCATCAAGAGGGGAGCTATCCCATCCAAAGAGGGGCTTATCCCATTGATGGTGGACCTGAATAACTTCCTCTATAGCACTATAAATACAGGCATTGGGCCAAAGGGAGGGGAGGTTGAAAGTTGAACATTCCTAAGGGTAGATGCTGTTGGAATTAGGACTTCCTTGTAGAAGCTTGTGAGGAGAGATTACCATCTTTGCTTGTTTCATTTGGAAGTGGGTGAGCTGATCAGAGTAAAGGAGAACTCTTGTGGACCCTGGGAAGGACCTGCACAACACCAAGGCTCAGGTTGTAATGGTTCCTTTTGTTACCTTTTAATACAAATTAGTCCATTCTTCTCAACAATTTGTTATTTATGAGTTGTTTCATATACTCCTTGGTCTATATGTTAAATATGTTTTATTTTATGTGATATTCAGGTGCTATTTAATCGTTTGATTGTTAGTGAATGCAGGTTTCGAAGAGAAGGAGGAGCTCATCCGAATCAACGAAGCTAGACTACTACAACAGCGTTGGGTTACAGGTAGGATCTAAACACTTGATTTCTCATATTGTAAATGCATATTTAGAGGAGGATTGCTCTTATTTGTCTTGTTTGTCACTAGAAAGTCTTAGGCTTCTAGGGAGGTCGGTTGTGTCCACACTAACGACTCTTTCCGCATGACAAAATGGCGACTCCGCTGGGGAATCCATGAATGTGTTTGAGTTCTTTTTGATTTGATATTTTGGTCTGAGAAAAATCGCTTGTTTTCTGATTTTTGGCTGTCTAACTGTGTATTTGGGTGGGTTAGCTTAGAGTCAAATTAGATTTTTATTTTTCTTAGCTTTGCCAGCAGTACGCAGCCTCTGAGTTAGGCACAGTGCATACTTGTACGCACTGCGTCTTTGTGCACAGGGCGTACTCGTGCCTGTGTCAACAGATCACCTGCGTACCCATGTCAAATTTGAGAAAATTTCATTTTTCCTCTTTCTGCTCTTTAGATTTTGTTTTTAAATTGTTTTTACTGCCCAGATCCATTGGTTTACTGTCAGAGATCTTCACCTGAACTTGTCCCGTTAGTGTCGAGGGTTTTGGTGGAATTCATAGGGATTTTGCCTTAGGGTTTGATTTTTAACTGGTCCTGTAGTGACTTTGGCGTTAGAGGTTGTCAAACTTTGGATCTCCTTGGTTTTGATCAGTCCTCTTAGGAGTCAGGCCTGTCATAGAAGTCACCCTTGTGAGAGACCTACCTTTGTGTCTTCTCTTTGCGAATCTCGAAAATTTTGTTTGTTAAAGCCTTGAATTTCATTCTTGAGAAAAAAGAACAAAAAGATTTCGATTTTGTTTTTTGATTAGTTTATGATTCTGCATGAACTGATCCTTAGTTGCATTTTGACTGAGTAAAACATCCGGGAATTATCCTTGTAGGCTTTTGTCCTCATTATTTTTTGCTTTTAGGTAAATTTCCTTTTAATTTGCTTTTGAGTGAATTTGATTTGATTGTCTTAGATTTGTTAAATTTGATTTGATAAATAGTTTTACATGCTTTATTAATATAGAAAAAACACAAAAATTCTTTTGGAAAAAGTTTGTTTTGGTAGCATTTGTGGTCTTTTGGGAGAAAAAGGAAATTTCGTGAAGTAATTAGTGGTCATGAGTTGTATGTTTTGAAAAGATAAAGAAATTGTTTCTTTGATTGTCTTTGCCAAGAAAGTTGTTTTCTATAAAATTTGCATTTTCCAACTCTCTTAGCTAGGAGATTCATTGAAAAAGAAAAGTAGTGTAAATCATCTTAGGTTCATCTTTGTAGTGGTTGCGAGTCGAGTCTACACACCACCAGTTTCATCTCCACTACCTTTTTGTCTTTAAGAAAAACCATAAAATTAATGCTTAAAGTAAAATCAACTTAGTAACTTTTATTTACTAGGGCTCTGAAACACCAATTTAGATCAGGCTAGTGTCTTGGAGTAGGAGAGTAATTAACTCTCCAAGACAGCAAAACCAAACAAGTAGCTCATCTTGTGGTAGGATAAATCCAATTGTTTCATTTGTACTCTGGGAAAGCTCCTCTTAAAGGAGAAGCACGAGCTCGTGTCCGAACCAGTGAGGGGATCAATCCTCCCTCGTTGGGAACGACGCCAGACACGCACGTATTACAAACGGTAAACCTCGGATTAACCATTGTCGAGCAGCCAGGGGTCACTTGTCGGTAAACCTTGGATTATTGTCAAGGAGCCAACAAGGGGATTGAGCTTGATACTCTGCCCTTGCATGCTGTCGAAGTGTAGACTGTTCCCCCAGGTGCATTTGTTGTTGTTGGTAACCTTAGTGACCATTATCTTTAGGATTCTACCGAGGTGACGGTGGAGGGAAGATCCCACTGTACCTGGAGCAGACGTCGGCTAGACTCACTTGGATTTTCCGGGGGGTTCACTTCACTCGAGACGGTTAAAGTGGAGGAACTTGTGCCGGTCTATTCATTAAGCAGGTTGCCGGGGTAACTGTTCCACCCTCCATTTCTATACTGAATTCGGCGATGTTGGGCTTCATCACCAACTAGTGTTTTCGGTCCGGAAGGCTATTGTTTGTGCATGGTTTGACGCCCTAGATTCTTTAGGCGTGTGATTCAAATTTGTCTGGTTCTTTAGAGACTTTAGGTGGTTTGCTTTGAGATTTTACTTTGTTTGCGTGTGCAGTAGTTAAAAGTTTTTAACTGTGGTGGAATTACCGAGACAATCCCGTCGACTTCGGGGCAAGTCTCCTGAGGTTGTTTCTGTGGCCGAATTGTTGAGGAAATCCCGTAGACTTTGGGGTGAACCTCCTCAAGACGTCCCAATTCATTACGAAGGTTTAAAGGTCCTTGTAACTCCTAGTGGCAGTAAAGTAGGTTCACCTGAAGAAGGAGAATCGTCATTGGTAGTCCATCCAGATTACCAAGGTCTAGAAACAGGTTATAATCCTAAGGCAGTTGCAGTTTCCGAGCTTGCTGGTAGTTTTTCATCTACTAGTGATATAGGCGAAGAACCTGAAGTATCTGAACCTGTTACTCCAACTTCTAGTGCACCAGATTCACCTAGGGTAGAAAGAGTCATCACCGAAAATCTTCCTGCTGGTTTGATAGCTATTGAAGAACTTGCTCCAGAGGAAGAATTAGGCGTATCTATCCTTGAAGATTAGCCTACTATTGATCTAAGGGAGCGTGAATCTATCTTTTACAGTCCTCCTAGAAGTACTACTTGGTACCTTTCGTTAACCAATTATTTAGACAACTCAGGGATAAATTTTTCTCCACCTCGTACTCCTTTTCCACCTGGAGGTATTTATACTCCTGTAAATATGTCTGGTCAGTCGTCCGTGTTCACTCAATCTCCTGAATCTTTCTTGTACGGCGGTCCTTCTGTTCCCTCCGGGTATCAGTCACTTTCTGGTACTTTTGCGGGCGCATCTCCTCAACCCATTGAACATGGGTTATTAGCTGGAAACAATGGTAATAAACCGTTGGGCGTAGGGGACATTTACATGATGTCAGGTTCAGTTCCCGGTTCCCCACCTCAAGGTGGCCAATTACCGCCTGGGGGGCAACCTCAAGGTACACAAATTACGTCTGGGGGGCAACCTCAAGGAGAGTATGTACCCATAGTACAATACATGCCTCAAGGTCAACCCCAGCCTCAATATGTACCCCAGGGTCAACCTCAGTATCAATATTTACCTCAAGGGTATCAACCTCAAGGTCAAGGTCAACCCCAGTATCAGTATTTACCCCAAGGTTATGAACCTCAAGGTCAATACTCGAGTCAAGGTTATCAACTACCTCAAGGTCAGTCATATGTTCAAGGTATGGGAACTGTACCTTTCAGTTATCAATCCTATCCTCAATCCGGTTATGGATCTCAGTATCCTCAACCTGTTACGGGTCAATACCCCGGAATGATAGTGTGGGATCCATCACAAGGTCAACAGGTGTTGCAGCCAAGTATACAGTTGTTAACTCAAACTGGACAACCCGTAGTTTCTGGTTCACCCCAGCAACCGCAACCTGTCCAGTCAAATATTCAAACTTCGGTAGTTACTCAGCCGCCAATTGCACCTAGTACTCCATCTCAAACGACTGCTGCAACTACAGCAACATCTACCGCACTTACTTCTGGAGTATCGACAGCTCCGGTTTCTACTGTCTCTGCAACCACTCCTCAGACATCTTTACCATTGTCCGGATCTACGATTCAAACCACGGTTCAGATGCCTGTAGGACAGCCTGGTTTAAGTACTGTTGTAACAAGTCAACCTCAATTTACCTATCAACAGTACCAGGGACGGTACCAATTCGGTCCTGCTGTCCAACAACCAGTTTACCAGTATCAACCGTATCCTGGGTACACTTATCAACAACCTCAACAACCCCAGTATGGTCCGGTTAATCCTGGTTTTCCAGGAGGATATAATATCCCGAATGCGTTTCTTGTTCCAAGTTATCCTGGATATCCTCCTCCTGGGACTGGTCTTGTGACCCAAAGTTTTAGGGATCCTAATCGGCAATTACCGTTTATCGCAACTTTGGATTTACCAGACTTGACGCGCCTAACGAACGATCCAATACAATATCTTCCGTTCTGGCCGCCAATGCCAAATAAGTTGCCCAGTGATATACCCAAGTTCGAAGGTAAGTCTGGAGAGGATCCGTCCAATCACGTGATGACTTACCACCTCTGGTGTGCTTCAAATTCCATCTCGGATGATTCGATCCGCTTACGTCTTTTCCAACGTACGCTCATTGGTCTCGCGGCCAAGTGGTACATTGAGTTACCACGGGCCTCTTTTTACAATTTTAGTCAGTTAGCTACCTCGTTCCTAACTCATTTTCAGTTGCTGGTCAGATACGATAATGGTACTGAGTTATTAACTTCATTAAAACAGTCAACCTCCACTTATATTTCCGATCATATACATGAATGGAGACGTCGACGGCGATTAGTGAAAGTTTTTATTCCAGACCAAATCTTAGCTGAATGGTTTGTAAAATCATTATTACCTAAGATTACTAAAGATGTAGCTAAGGCCGGAGTAGTTACTGAGGAGCAAGTCATTGCTCAAGCCCAGTACCTTGACTTAGTTTACACTCAGTCGGGTACGTTGCACGAGAAGATCCCGGATCTTCCTAAGTCAAATCAAATCGTTGTTGCTCCTTCGGGGTCTCATGCTGCTGATGGCATGATTAGTACGGTGAATACTAAAAGTAAGAAGAAATCCTCAAAGAATTCTTCTCCAATAATAACCTTACCAGACTCCCCGACAGGAGAGTCTTCTCCTGAAATTACCGCCGACATTCACGCTGTAGAGTCATCTACGGCTAAATCAAAAAACGGTGGTAAGAAGAAAGACAAGAAGAAGGATAAAGCAGACAAGGCTCCAAAGGAGAAAAAAGAGAAGTTGGAATCTAACGACGAAAAGCGCAAACCTCGTTATCCTTGTTTAATTTGTGAAGAAGATCATTTCACAAGAGATTGCCCTCGTCGGGCAGAGGTTGTGAAAATCGTTAAAGGTTCCCCAACTCCTGCTGTTTTGAAAGATCCATTTCCAAAGCAGGAGAGTAAAATGATAGGTTCTTCCTCGAGTGCCAGTGAAGAACCCATATTGATGATGTCTCATGTACGGATTGCGACTCGATCGCAAGATTATGGTAGTAAGAGTCCTGTTGATGGCAAAGAAGCAGAATCTTCTCATTCTAATCCATCAACCTCAACTCCCGGTTCCGATCCACTACAGATCGAGAAACCTAACCCGGACTTGGTAATCAAACCACCCGCCAAGGGTATACTTCGAAAGTCTGCTTTCAATCCACATGCGAGAGCAGCTCAAAATTATAACATTGTTGAGGATTTAGCTGTTTCACCCTCAGCAATGTCGGCTTTGGAAGTGCTGCAATCATGCCCAGCACAACGAAAATTACTCTTGTCGGCTATAGGAGCTGTTGATATTCAGGACCCGAATCTGATAATCTTTGATCTAGAAAATAGTACACCGCGTCTCCCTCATCAGATGGCTTTCCAGATCCCAGTGATAGTCAAAAACAGGCCAATTCATCGGACTGTAATTGATGAAGGAGCTTCTACGTGTATTATGTCGATTCAGTGTTGGAGATCGCTTGGTTCTCCTTCACTGAACCAATCCCCGACAATTCTTAAGGCCTTTGATGGCCGTGGGTTCCATCCGTTTGGCATTCTACAGGATTTGCCTATAGGGGTTGAAGGAAAAACCGTTAGTCTGGATGTGGAGGTGGTTGATGCCCCTCTAGATTACAACCTTCTTTTGGGTCGCAGTTGGTCTTACGCTATGACAGCGGTCGTGTCATCAGTCTTCAGAGTTATAAAGTTTCCACACAATGGTAAAATCATGACGATAGACCAGCTGGCTTACTTTTCATCCGACCCAGTCTCTTCAGAGAGTATCCAGCATGTCGGTAAAATGACTATCCCTTACAAGGATGTTGGTGTAGGATTAGTTAAAGATTTCGGTTTACTGGGAACTTTTCCTTTCCCTCCAATCAACGCAGACCCTTCATTTGCTTTCATTCATATGATTACTTCAGACACTATTATTTACGATGATCCTTGGATTGTCCCATCTGAATCTGAGATAGACTCATTCGGTGATGCCATGCCTTTGAGTCCATATGAAATTGCTTATGAAGCCGTGCAGTCTTTTACCGACTCGCGTTCAACCCAAATCGACCAAATGAATGTGGTCCGTGAGGAATCACTTTTCACATCAACCTTAGAACGGATAACGTTTCCTGAAGTTGTGTCATCTGACGAACAACTTCGTGAAATCCTA
Source organism: Pinus tabuliformis (assembly GCA_031772625.1). Taxonomy (NCBI): domain Eukaryota; kingdom Viridiplantae; phylum Streptophyta; class Pinopsida; order Pinales; family Pinaceae; genus Pinus; species Pinus tabuliformis. The sequence continues at coordinate 1,112,854,353 of CM062805.1, forward strand.
AGTGTAGACGATCTACCATGGGAAGATCTTCATCATCGATCTTCGTTTTTTACCTAAGGGTGATGACTTTGAAAATGATTTTTCATCAATTTTTACAGCTGAATATGTCAAGGACGCTCAGAATCCCATGAAACATCCTGATTCAGAGTTGAATTTGGGAAACATTTCCCAAACTATTGCCATTGACATTTCAGTCAAAACCGGAATTATTGAGAACATTCATATAGGTGCCTCGTGTACAGATGACGAAATTCAAACATACAAGGTCCTATTTCAAGAATTCCGCGACGTGTTTGCCTGGTCCTATGAGGAAATGCCAGGAATTGATCCCTCCATTGTTGTTCATGAAATCAAGACCTACCCGGACGCTAAACCCGTTCGGCAACGTCTGCGTCAGATACACCCTAGGAAAGCGGCTGCGATTAAAGCAGAAGTCGAGAAGCTGTTGAAAGCAGGTTTCATTTATCCGATCCCGTTAACGGATTGGGTATCGAATATTGTTCTGGTTAACAAAAAACAAGGAACAATAAGAATATGCATCGACTATAGGGATATAAATCGTGCTTGTCCAAAAGACAACTATCCTACGCCCTATATCGATCAAATAATTGATGATTGTGCCGGCAGTGAAATATTTTCCTTTATGGACGGTTTTTCCGGTTACAACCAAATCAATATTCTACCTGCCGACCAACCAAAAACGGCTTTCATTTGTCCCTGGGGGACATTTGCTTACTGCAAATTACCTTTTGGACTTAAGAACACCGGAGCCACTTTCCAACAGGCAATGTCTTACGCGTTTCACGACATCAAGCACATTGTGCAACCGTATCTCGATGATTTGCCTGCTCATTCTTTACATCGAGCTGATCACCTTGTTCACTTACGCGCTATTTTTATCAGGTGTCGGCATTATCGAATTCGGTTGAACCCACACAAATGTGTCTTCTGCATAGAAGTGGGACGATTGCTAGGATTTGTCGTTTCAAAAGCCGGCATCCGCGTCGATCCCTCGAAGGTCGAAGCTATCATCAAATTGCCTCCTCCTTCGAGTTTGCGCCAACTCCAAAGTTTGCAGGGGAAAGCAAACTTTTTACGTTGATTCATTCCTAACTACGCCGAGGTTACAAAGGGTTTCACCCGGTTGTTAAAACAAAACGCTCAATTCTCTTGGGATGAGATAGCTCAGAAATCTTTTGATGCACTTAAGCACGCGTTGACCCATGCACCGTTGCTGCATCCTCCCAACTACAACCAGGACTACTTTTTGTATCTCGCCGCCTCCCACTCCACCATTGGAATGGTCTTAGTTCAGGAAGACGAAGTCGGAACGGAACATGTGATATATTATCTTAGTAGGACGTTAAATCCTACTGAGCTAAAATATTCGCATGGGGAGAAATTGGCCCTGGCAGCTGTTCAGGCTGTCCAACGTTTTCGTCATTACATTCTTCTCCGTAAAACTACAATGATTTCGGATTGCAACCCTATGATCTATATTCTGACTAAACAATTGCTAGGGGGCAAGTACTCCAAATGGATTGTTATCCTGCAGGAGTTCGATTTGGAGTTCGAGAAGTCCAAGTCTAAGAAATCCTTAGTTTTTGCCGAGTTAATGTGTGATTTCCCGCGTGCTGACACAGAAACAGTGGCAGAAGAGCCCATTGCAGACGAATCTTTGTTTCTTATCAGCACTTTAGATCCGTGGTATGGGGATATAATCGTCTATCTCCAAACCCAATCCTTTCGGCCCGAAGCTTCAAAGTCGAAACGTCGGAAAATTCGATTCCAGTCCCAACAGTACAAAATTATTGGAGATACTCTTTATCGTCGTGGGGCGGACTTGGTTTTTCGTCGTTGCTTAACTCATGAAGAGGCAGAAAGGGTTCTGAATGACTGTCATTCTGGAGCATGTGGCGGTCATATGTCTGGGTATGCCACAGCTCAGAAGGTGTTGCGTGCTGGCTATTTCTGGCCGTCCATGTTTAAAGATTGTATCATTGTGGTCCGGAAATGCCACAACTGTCAAGTGTTTGATCGCAAGATGCGCGCACCACCTGCTCCTCTCCACCCTATAATTGCCGTTGGTCCTTTTGCTAAATGGGGTATCGATTTTATTACATGTAACCCTCACTCGGCCAGGGGGCATGCGTATATCATCCTTGCGGTTGATTATTTTACTAAGTGGGCCGAGGCGATGCCTACATTCGAGGCAGATGGCAAGACAGCTGCGATTTTCGTATTCAATCATATTATTGTTAGGTTTGGTGTCCCACAAGCGATAATCACTGACCATGGGCGCCATTTTCGAAACATTATGATGACAAAACTTACAAGCCAGCTTGGTTTGCGTCATGATAGTTCTACTCCTTATTATCCCCAAGCAAACGATTTGGTTGAGTCCATCAACAAAGTTCTAGTTATCATGATCCGACGAATCATTGGCATTCATCGGTCGAATTGGCACAACATGTTATTTTCAGTACTTTGGGCATACCGAACCTCAGTAAAAACATCAACAGGGTTCACTCCTTTCCAACTAGTTTATGGTTTGGAAGCAGTGTTGCCCATTGAATGCGAAATCCCATCACTTCAAATGGCTATCGAATTACTCCCAGCCACTTCCGAAGAGGAGAAGCGTTTGTTATACTTAGCTAAATTAGATGAGACTCGACATGATGCTGCTTTGGCAATCGAGACTCACGCAAAAAGGATGAAAGCTCAGTATGATCGTAACGTGACCCCTCGTAATTTTTCGGAAGGAGACCTAGTTCTATTATATGATCAAGCTAACGATAAATTAGGTGCTGGAAAATTCGTTCCCATGTGGCATGGGCCCTACATTGTCAAGCGAAAGCTAGCAAAAGGGGCCTATGAGCTGGTAGATTTTGATGGGGACTCTTTGGGTAAGCCCAGAAATGGACTTTACCTAAAGAGGTATTATGCTTAAATGGTGGGTATGGAGATTTAGTTAGGTTAGTTAGGTTAATTTTTCTTTCTAGCTGGTGTGTTTTGTTAGTTTAGACAGTGTGCTTAGCTTAGAGAGTGTTTTTCGTCGTTATTCTGGCTTATCTTGGTTTTACTCTTGATTTTGCAGATGTCGACGCCTCTCCAAACGTACATTGGATTTGCTGATGGTGCTTGTCGTAGTACATGGAATATCTCTTCCGTAGCTTGGGTTATCTATTCGCCCTCTGACGAGTTAGTTTCTATGCATGGGGTGAGCCTCAGTCAAACAACAAACAACATTGCAGAATACAGTGCAGTGATTGAATTATTATCTGAATCTATTTCATTTGGGATTCGGAGTTTGATAGTGAGGTTAGATTCTGAACTCGTTGTACTACAGCTTAATAGAGTCTATGCCATTAGAAATCCAGTGTTATTAAGATTGTTTTTGAGGGTGCGTCTCTTGGAACGTGAATTTGATTACATTGAATATCAGCATATTCCAAGGTCTTTAAATACATTAGCAGATGCAATGGCGTCTCGAATGTTAAATAGACATTTGTAACAATCATAAATGTAAATTTATAAACATTTCATCTCACATGTTTAACAAAATAAGCCGGTAATAATGATATATATAGATAGGAGTGTGTCAAAAATATACATCGTCTTCGATCATAGGTTGAAAAACACCTTATGATCGACAAAAATGATATTACAAAAAACCAAAAATGTCACATGTGTCTACAAAAAATGACTAGCCAATCACTGGTGGTGCTCTCTATATGAGACCACTGCCCGCGCTACCCTACACAGGAACCTCCTGAAAGGTCCTGGGACTGCGACCACATAGCGCTGAAGTCGGATAGGAATATCGTCTATAGTCGTCTCTGGTATGTCCGTCGTGAGACGCTCTAGGTCCTGTTCCAGCTCGGCTAAGATCTCTGCGGCCGCATCCTGTGGGGCTGGTGCTGGTGCAACTGGTACTCTTCTCTCAAAAGCCCGGAGATTGGCCAGACGCCGTGGGCCTACATCTGCATTTTGAAACATTTTTGCTGTCAGTTTTGAGACGATATATAAAAAACAAAAAAATAGATAATTTAAAAACTTGTGAAAAATGAAGTACCTCTGTCGTCCCATTGTTCTCCCTGTGGAAGAACCATGTCCGGATCATTGCGAAAATCTACTCCGGCATAAGGAAAATCCTGAATCGCAAAGAACTGGCTCTCCAACCAGTGAAAGTAACCCGCAGGAAATCGGACAACTCCCGCTCCCTCATCAGGATGTCGGGCCATTACCGAAACCCATCGCGTCAACTTAGGCTCCCGAGGAGGCCCAACTGGAACAGTAAGATGCTGGGGGATTAGCATTGGAACTCTCTCTAGGGCAAAGCTCATAACTAAAGGCCCATATCCAAAGGTCTTCAATTGTCCGTTCTTTGCCCTAGTCAGTTGGCCCTTCATATTGGCCAACACAGCATCGCACCAGTTGAAAATGGTGCCTCAGAAGCAATCTATAGCCATCCGCATTTGGGAACCAGTGGCTATGTGCAAAGCGGCAGCACTGCAAAGTCTGGTAACTGTAAAGGCAATTACCATAAGTTCAGGTCGGGATATGTATTTGATTTCTATCCCCTTCTCCTGGTTTTGATTGTTGCACCACTCTAGCCGGAGACTAGCAAGGGATTGGCCACCCGGCCTAGTCCCGAATAGAGACAGTTGCTCGCCCCTGTTAGGCAAGCCAGTGAGAAAATATATGTCGGAGGGCTCTATCTCGAGCTGGTGTTCTCCGATGTAAAAACATTGATCCTGAATATTCCACCTTTCAACCAGCCACTCTAAGAATGGCACCTGGGCTCTCATGCCAGGTATGGCCCAGTACTTGTAGAGACCGCATGCCTTTAAAGCATCAATGGAAGGTTGATGACCTATTGCGGCCAAATCGACATCTTCGTGCTCTCTTTCACGCCAATCTAGCATGGTGGGCAATCTACACACCAAAAAACATTGATTAGAATTCATTAAATCAAATTTTGATGGTTAGGTTTTGAGTTTGGGTTTTGAAAATCCGCTTTGCGCGGAGTACGCACCCCGCGTTCAGAAAACAGAGCGTGGGTACGCAGCTGTTCTGAAGGTGGGCTGCGTACTCCGACCATTTTCCCATATACGAAAATGTCGGGGTACGCAGGTCACCCATGGGGCACCTGCGTACCCCGAAAAGCGGACCCTAAAACCCCAAACCCTCCAAAAAATCAAACTAAAACTTAAAATGGAATTCTAAACGGATGAAATTAAAGAGGAGGATGTTGTGAAATACCTGAAAGAGACGGTGCTCGATTCCGACGGTTGGATTCTCCGCAAAGTCCACGGGAAGTTTCTTGTCAAAAGCCCTTTTCTCACCCTCAACAGTAAAATGGTAAAAATGACATGGTAAAAAGTCTTTTTATAGGTTTTTTGGATAAATGAATGCTAAGTTTGTTTATTTTTCACCATGAAAAGATATTTTTCAATATATTTTTGACCATCTTAAAAAGGTATGAGTAATGTGTTGTTTTTGTGCAAGACAAAAGGACTTTAGGGTAAAATCATCATTTTTCACGAACCAAGACATCAGAGTCATCTTTTAAGCCCCTTTTCTGACTCCTAAAACATGAAAATATTGCCGAGCGTTTCTTTTACACTCGTTAAAATGGAATTAAAAGACGGTCTTCTTATAGCCCTTTTCTGACCGTAAAAACAAGAAAAGATTGCCGGATTTTTGTCGTTTCAAATTCGATACTGGAAATAAAACGACATGCCTCTGATCGCTTTTTACTTTTCATGTCAAAGGCATTAATCATGAAAGTACTCCTTGGTCGCAAGGCTAAGCGGTTCTCTCAGGTATTATTTTATACTTTTTCAGGCTTGGGAGACACAAATTTACGAAAAAGTTCAACCTGGAGTCTTCTTTAGTTTTTTTCAGACTCCCTAAAAATGAAAAAACAGCGAGTTTCTCCTATACTGGACTCGTTAAAATTTCACAGTAAAGGACCTGTTCGATTACAAACAGGAACGGACCACTCCTTCTTAGGGTTCGAATCAAAACTAAGTTGGACTCATCCGAAGGATGAGCTTATAATCAAGCATATGTTATCCTCCTCAAGCTTGTAAAAAATAAAGAGGTACTTTCCAGAAATGGTGGGGGAAAAGAGAGAAGAATGAACCTATTTGTTATCCTTTGTTACAGAAGAACCTTATCACCGCTCTTGAACACGACATGTTTCATTCACCTGGGTTGGGAAATCCTTTGCCTTAAAGCTGATAAAACCACTTTGAAAGTCTTCAACCATTTCTGGGTATTAACTTTGGGTCAATCGTCACCAAGCCATCTGTCGTGTCGTTATGTGTTCAAGAGGTCTCTGCAAATAAACCATTCATATGCAAAATACTTGTCATCCATTTGACCATCCCTGAGTCAGTCCTTACAGCAACATTTCTTCAACTTGAACAATGATTTCATGTTGTGGGCTTGCCTGCAACGGGTCGCTTTCTATCGACATCAGCACATTATCTAGAAAGATGACTTAGAAATCGTCAGTACCTTGAAGTCTGCCTGCATCAATGGCAGGTTTCTCGCCTTTGACGACAGTTTACATCATTAACTTTCGATCAAAGGATTCCGTGACGTGTTCGACATCAACCCATTCATTCACATTTCATGGATTGTACTGGGTACTTTGAGAACCATTGACATCACTGGTGGTCTCTCTCATACTTGTTAACGGTTTACATCATCGACTGGTAATCAAGTGGTTTCTACCATGTTCAACATCAACTCATTTATTCACATGGATAGAATCGTACCAATTCAGGAAGTAGAGATGAAGACCCTGGATCTAGTTTCCACCATCCAGGCTGCGAGGAGTTTTGTATTCATTATATAGTAGACTAACCATAAACAGATGGTTGCGTCCATACTGTGTCTACAAAAGTCTACGATTGTGATGTACTGCAAAATCATTCTTGTATCGGAGCAGTAGTTAGATTGTTAGTTAAAGTTTTCAATCTGAGTATGGGAATGCCTACCTCAACGATGATATCATCTTATATATGTATTTTGTGTTGAATATTTGCAGGTTCTGACAGGGCCCTCCGCAAGATACTCCTTGAAATGATATAGTACTTCACCCTTCCTAGATCATATAAAACCCTAATCTACTACAGGCTTCGCACTTTAGGGGGCAATCTGTTACACTAAAAAATGTCACCATGACTATTTGCAGTTAGTATGGCTCCATCCACTATCACTCTATCCTCCTTGGCAAGTCTCATGCCTCTGCTCTTCATGTCAAACTTCAAGAAAGAGAGAAAAGTCATTTAAAGTCAATTATCTCTGGTACGCAGTTTCTCTTAGCCTTACCTGCGTGTACGCAACCCAAGTTCACAATACTTGCGTACTTGTACGCTCTGTATGTAAAGGGGTGGGTGCGTACCCCTGTAAAGGTCAAAAGGCGCGAGTTTCATCTTAAAAAAGTTACTTGTGGTCATTTCTAGAGTCTTCTAGAAGCTTGTTTGACGTGTATGAAGCGCCTCCAGATGGTTCATGTATCCCTACCAAAGAGGAACTTATCCCATCAAGAGGGGAGCTATCCCATCCAAAGAGGGGCTTATCCCATTGATGGTGGACCAGAATAACTTCCTCTAGAGCACTATAAATACAGGCATTGGGCCAAAGGGAGGGGAGGTTGAAAGCTGAACATTCCTAAGGGTAGATGCTGCTGGAATTAGGACTTCCTTGTAGAAGCTTGTGAGGAGAGATTACCATCTTTGCTTGTTTCATTTGGAAGTGGGTGAGCTGATCAGAGTAAAGGAGAACTCTTGTGGACCCTGGGAAGGACCTGCACAACACCAAGGCTCAGGTTGTAATGGTTCCTTTTGTTACCTTTTAATACAAATTAGTCCATTCTTCTCAACAATTTGTTATTTATGAGTTGTTTCATATACTCGGTCTATATGTTAAATATGTTTTATTTTATGTGATATTCAGGTGCTATTTAATCGTTTGATTGTTAGTGAATGCAGGTTTCGAAGAGAAGGAGGAGCTCATCCGAATCAACGAAGTTAGACTACTACAACAGCGTTGGGTTACAGGTAGGATCTAAACACTTGATTTCTCATATTGTAAATGCATCTTTAGAGGAGGATTGCTCTTATTTGTCTTGTTTGTCACTAGAAAGTCTTAGGCTTCTAGGGAGGTCGGTTGTGTCCGCACTAACGACTCTTTCCGCATGACATGAGTAAAATCCCATCTACTATGGATATAGCATTATCACATCAAATTTTGTATGAACCTCGGGTTGATAAATAGATTTGAGGAGCCCTTGGGAGTTGCAACACTCTTGGTGCAATACCAGGGCTTACCAGCCTCATCAAAGGCACTCTCTCTAGGAAGAAAGAGACAATCATTGTACCGTACCCAAATTATCTTTTGTCCCTAATCTTGATTGTCATCATTTCTTCTTTCACATGCATGAGAAGGCTCTCACACCAATCAAATACATGTGGTTGTATGCAATCCAACACTTGCAGCATCTGGGATTTAGTCGCTACATGCTGACTTTTAACCCCATCCAATTCTATAAGCATCCATAGAATGGACCTCAATGGTCTCTCCATTATTATTTCAATTGGAATCTTGTTACATACCTTGGGTGTACCAGGTGTGAAAAATCCAATGATCAAGTCACTTTTGGTTCTAGGATCAGCCCTTCCTCCTGTCAAGTTTGCTCGTGCACCCTTGCATGACAAACCAATGAGGAAGTAGATATTGTCTTTCTCAATTCTCATCTCATGATCCCCTACTCTAAACACCCCCTAGTGTTTTTCTCACATTTAAATGATCATGGCTAAGAGCTCTTATTTGGCCTTCATTAGATTGACCCAAGCATATTCTAGTAAATTGCATCTCCTTGGAGCTACCAAACATGTTGGATCATTAAGCATTTTCAATTCCTCCCGTTGATGGAATATTTCTCTCCACAAAATCATCTTATAATATTTAATGAGCCCAGTAAAACCTTTACATCAGTTTTCATCCTAGTTTTCAAGCTTTAGAAACAAGAAAATGTGTTTTCTCCTCCTTTGGTCATGCTAACGTGGGCTCTCTTACCCTATTAGAGTGTGCTAATGTGAGCCTCCATTTTGTGAAGTACGTGTTAACACGACCCACATTACTGAGCACTCGTGTTACACAACTAAATGAGATAGGTATTTCTTAAAATTAAAATTTTACTTGTGAAAACTAAAATAAATGAACTTAAAGGAAAGTGCAAGATCCAAGCTCTTACCTGAAACTGACGGGAACTGAAATGACTGCCTGGGTTGTTCGCAATGAACCTTGAAATATCTACTTCTTTTCCTCTCCAAATAGCTCTCCCAAAACTGAATTGGTGCAAATGAGGAGTCTCACTACTATTTATATACATTAGAGGTATGCCTAAACCTTGGGTTTGGTCATTTTTAAGCAGGTTTTCCTTATTTTTCTTACCATCAATCCCAGTAACTATTGTACAATATGTTTTATATGTTATGATGTTGTTTTAAGTGGTTTTTTGAGCATCTTTGATAGTTACGCACCCAAAATGAGCCTTATTTTTAGGGACTTTTTCTCACTCATGAAACTGAAAAAAACCCTGAGTTGACTTCTTCAGGCTCATAAAACTCCTATGAAGAAGATTTAACCCATTATTTTCCTGTCTTTTTCTCACTCCCTAAACTGAAAAAGATACCACAAGTTTTCTTCATCTGACTTGTTTCAAATTTTACGAAGGTTATCAAGTTTACTTTGCTCCCATCATACTCATAACAAAATAAGGCGAATATCTATTGAGCATAGTTTTATCACTTTGTGTGGACTCAACGGACTAACTATGGAAAAGGAACTATGTGAGGTATACGATTAAATCTTTGTCTTAGCCAGTCACTGACCATGACAAAGGTACCTCTTGGAATCTTCTTTAAGATATTTTAAGACTCTCTAAACGTGAAAATGCCACTAATTTTATCCTTACTGGACTCGTTAAGCCTAAGTAGATTGGGAAGAAATTGGAAGAAATCATGGTTACTACTATCTATGTTGGTTCAAATTTTTGGTAATAGTCTACTATCCATCCCTTGAACATGGCACTTACCCCACATATTCCTCTTTTTTTAAGTTATCTGTGAACCATACCGCATTATGAGCCTTTCCATGATACCATGATGTCTCTGCATATTCGTGTCTTTCTTTTCTTGGTGTTCCTAAGCCTAAGTTGCCTAGTCTCTTTGGTGTCATTCCTTCTATTGTTGAAGGGATAGTCTACTCTATGTTGACCTTATCAGCCATTTTCTCATATGTCATTTTTCCCTAATTCAGTGCATCCTACTATTATATACTATCTCTAAACTCAATCATTTTTGCCTCATTTCACGTCAATTGATGTAGGACTCCTTATTTCCTACCTTTGACAAATCCCTTCCTATCAACTTCAACACATTATCTAGGAAGCAAATTGAAAAAAATCATAGCACCTTGGAGCTTGCAGTCCTTAGTGGCAGGTTTATGTGCATTTGATTAGGGGTTTTCCTTATTGGCTCCCAATTGAATGATTCTATGATTGTTTGACAACAAATACTTTATTCACACTCGCTAGATTGTATTGTGCATCTTGAAGACCATCGTCCTTATCGGTGACCATCCTCGGGTATGTTAACAATTTTCATAATTGGCCAGTAATTAGATGAATGCTCACATGTTCAACTTCAGCTCATTTATTCACATGTGCAGAATTATGTTATTTTGTGATGGTGGTGAAGACTTATGCTAGAGGCTTGCATAACTCAGCCTTGTTTCCTCTCCCAAGTTGTGAATATTGTTTCTGGAGATAAATATATAAAATTGATCATTATGACATCAATCCACATTGTGCTTATCGATGGACACAATCTGTCATGGATCCCCTGGATATCATTCTGGTTTAGCCACTAAGAATGGGAATTTCTTACTCAAGACATGATTTTATATCTCACATATGTTCATTGTTTGTAGGCATTCTTTTGCTCTGACACTTTGAAACTCTCTATCATCAACTATGTTATAAAGTATTTTTACCATCATCTTCTTCTTTGACCTCACTTTAGGGGGCATATTTTAGCCATAAAAATGCCTCCTCATCATCTCAAAGCAGAAGTTCATGATTTTTCCTGGAATACACCCCTTTTTAAATCCTTTTGAGGCTATAACCCACTTTGAAAGACTAAATTAGGGCATTATAATGTGGTCCCTAGCTCAATAACCAATGTTACCCTATCTAGTAATGCTCTATATGTTCACAAATCTTGTGTTACCAAACCTTCACGTAGAAATGAGAAAAAATCATGAGTTAACTCACTCTGTCTCCATTGTTCACTCAAGTAAACTCTAAAAAGGTGGAAGAGGATTGCCTCAGAGTCATCCATAGATGTTTCCTATCATAAAAAAAGCCAATAAAGTGGGAAAAAGAAAAAAATCTAAGGAAACATCTTTTATCCTATGGATTTTTCATGAATTGTACTGAAGGAAGAATTTGGTAAACTTCATAACCTCCCCTTGCTTGTATATTGGAGGCTAGGCCATTGATATTGGGATCATAATTCTTGTACTGTTATGTTTTCGAGATCTTGCTTAAGAGAGAGAGAGTTTGAAGAGCTAGGAGATGGAGGAGTTCATGCTACAACTACATATGGTTGTAGTCTTCCTTCATTTACTTAATATATATATCTAACATTGTTTCTCCCAAATTATTGTCCATTACTTATGCACCTTGTGATTATTTTACAATTATTTGAATTATGATTTGTTAGTGATGTATTCAATGATGTTTTTCTATTCATTTGTTAATGCTTTGATTTTATAAGGTTTATATGTTGTGAATATCAAAAAAAAAAAAATTCTTTGTGTGCAATATTGGTCCTTAGAGTTGGTTGGGAACACTTCTCAACCACATTTATTACTCCAACTGATCTACGTGTGAGGATAGTCAGGTTATATTTCACTTCTACTTTTTCAATTCCAATATATAGCTTATATTGTTGAATGGGTCCAACCATAGAATAGTATATCCCTTGATCTGTTTGTCTTAAGTTTCAGAAAAACATGAGAGGGATTCTTGTCTATCTAGCTTAGCACAAATCCCTATAGTAAGAGGTAGAGGCAGAGGTTAAAACAAAGATAGAAATAGTTGAAACGGAGTTGGTTGAGCTTCACTTAGTAGAATCAAAGGTTCAAATCTCCTATGTTGTTAGAACTACAAAAACATCAAAGCCATGAATAAGAAACAAGGGAATGGAAATATCTAGTAGGGGTAGTTACATCAAGCACAACATGGGATGTCAAATAAACCATTAGGGAAATGAATGGAGAAAAGAAGATTGTTAAACATACATGGAATGTGAACAACAAATGTGAAAGGATATCGTGTGTTATCTTTATTATTCACATGATGTACATTTTATAATACATTGGAGTGATTGTTTGATTCCATATTCCAAGGTATCTTGAACTCCCTTTGACTGCTCACATTCCACACCAACCCTTAGAGGATTAGGTGTCTAGCATTCCCCCCTTTAATATGAAGGGGTATGTATGAGTCCAAGAAGAGAGATGTAATACAAAATGTGCAAAAATGCATGGCAACACTAGGTTGCATGTGCTCTCTGAAATTTTGGTATAAGGGGGTGGTTTAAATATGACCACCAACACTAGAATGCTTAGTGCAGTTAGCGAAACTCTTCCAAATATGGCAAGAAGCTGAAATATTCTGCTAGAGGAAGTGTCCCTAATTATTTGGAGAGGGAGAACTTCAACCTGGAAAAGGGAGGTCTACAATCTACGGTGATTTAAGGATGACCACCAACTCTAGAATGCTTAATGCAATTCCTGGAACTCTTCCAAAACTGGAAAGAAGCTTAAGTCTTTTACTAGAGGAAGTGTCCCCAATTCTTTGAAGAGGGAGAAGATCAACCTGAAGATGGAGGTCTCAACTCTGCATAGATGGTTTGAATTTGACCACCAACCAAAGGCATGCTTAGAGGCAGATATGTCTTTGGATATAACTCTGAATCTGGTATGGCAGGTTGTGGCTTAGGCTCGCTTGATGTGGATTTGAAGCTTGTAGATGACCATCACTTCCCCTCTTGTTAGATACAAGGTTAGATGATGGAGAAAACTCAATTGAAAGCCTTTTCAATACTCTAGAACAAATTCTGACATATGACTGAAATATATTCTTGGTTGTTGAAGCTCATTGCCAAGAAGTGATCCATCCAAGGTGAATCTTTGTTCTTGCAGGAGGTTTGTTTTTGAAGCATATGTGTGAAGAATGAGTACATTGACCACAATTCTTGTATATATGAAGATCAAAACAATGATCTTTCACATGGCCAACTCGGTCACAATGTTGGCATCTGACATTCTGTAGTGATTGTCATGGAAGAGGAGTAGGATATGAAAGAGGTGAAGATGAAATGCCATGGAGAAATCCATCATTTTGAAAATGAATGGGCTTGGAATAGTGTAGAGTGTGAAGAAAAACCTCCTTATCATATCCAAGACATGTTATTTGCTTATTGTGGACAAGCTCTTCCCAAGGTCTATTGATGGTCTTGGGAAGTGTATGTTTCATTTCTGCATGTGCATGCAAATCTAGTCCTTCATTGGGTACTAGATCAACATTATTAATTTGTTGTTGATGGGAGTTTGTCTCAATGTTACTGATTTGACCACTTGCTGATTGCCGATGGGTGTCATGATTCTTATGTTGTTGTAACTCATATTGTTGAAGCTGAGATTCAAGCTGCAAAAATGCAATCTTGTCATGTGCATTTTTTAGGCAAGTTTGAGTGTCAGTGAGAATGACATTGTTGATTTTCACTGTATCATGAGTAGTAGAGAATATCTGAGTTTTTAGGAACTCTAATACTTCACTAATTCTAACCATTTTCTCCAACCTTACAATCAATATCTTAGGCTAGAAATTTCACAAAACTTGTTGGAATATCACTGCAACATTGAATTGTGATGAAAAAAGAACATGAATATGCCACAAAATTCAACACATCAATCTACGCAATCGATTAATATATAGTGGTGCAATCCTCAAATATGAATCAACTCAATTAATATTCCATGTCATATATAACCAATGCTAATTTGAAACATCACATTCACCCACGAATATCAATCACAAATGTGCATATGACATTTCACATATGAACTCAATGCTAATTTGAAACAACACATTCACCAAGGAATATCAATCACAAATGTGCATATGACATTTCACATATGAACTCAATGCACCAATTAGGGTCTACAAAATATATCAACTCATACCATGGGGTGCTTTCAAGAGCCTTTCAATTCAATATATATAAAGAGCAGTCACTATATAAATTTCCAACGCACATATATCACATCACTTCATGGTAAAATAAGTAAGCCATCACTCAATCATTATATGTCATCAGATGATCATCACTCAATCATTATATGTCATCAGATGATTTTCAAAAACTATTCAACGCTCAAACCAATGTATACCATTTACGCACCATTACACGCTCCTTCAGAAATATATCGACTCTATTCTGCAAAGAAAAATCACCTTATGTTCCCTTCAATTTGCCTTGGAGTGGCGCACAGGCCTTAATCTCAATCAGTGGGGGAGTGGATTATGAACCTATGACAAAAGTTATAAACCATACCAACAGTCTCTGCCCAGGTTATGTCGCAATTGATGCAATGGATAGTGTGGAGTTACGGTAACGCAGTGCGCGGTATATGTAAAATAGTAAATGGAGTGTTATATCACACAACGCCAGAGTATGGAGGCAATCTGGTATCACATGAGCGTGGAGTATGAATGACAACATTATATCACACAACGCGTGGAGTATGGAGGCAGCGTGGTATGGTGGGAGTTATAGGAGTTACGATGGGTAGTTGCAATGGCATGGAGGGTGATATGTGTTACAAATGTGTTAAAAATGCAGTGATATATAGCGTTTGGAGTATGTAATATATGGCAGGTAACAAAGCGCTATATGGAGAGTGGCCCGGAGTGTGAGGTATGGGATTGAGCGTGTGCAACTTATGTGGATTATGGATCGATGTCAGAGTGGTGCAAAATTCAACCATTGGAGTGGTGCAACCAACCAGCCATACCACTTCCGCTGCGCAGTGGGGAGAGGGCCGAGGCCAGGAGCGAGGTGCTATGAACCGAAGCCACAAACGAATGCAGGCAGGCAGCATATGATAGTGGTATTATATGAATGGGAGGGATGGTAACAACTTTCGGGGGGATTGGAGGTGTGTACTAGTGGAGAATGCTTAGTAGTATTGGAGTCGACCGGTGGGAGGAGTGCATTGTATACTGTTATGTAAGCGGATATAAAAAAATGTGCAGTGGGATATTCGGAATGGTATTGACACAGGTGGAATATGGAGTGGTATTACATGGGACCGGAGCCACACAGGGGTGTATAGTGCATATTATACACACATGACAACATTCATAGATATATGCCACACCATATTATCAAATCCAAAATATAAATTGTATCAAAGACAAAACCTCAGCCTTTACAAAAATACTCACAATGGATATTCGTGGCAGCCTTGAGGAATATAAATGCACACCATATTATCAAATCCAAAATATAAATTGTATCAAAGACAAAACCTCAGCCTTTACAAAAATACTCACAATGGATATTCGTGGCAGCCTTGAGGAATATAAATGCACAAAAAATTGCAAAGAATATGGTAGGGAATATAGGAACAAAATATGGTAGAGAAATGATAGGAGTTACAACATATAAATTAATTTGGGAGTAGGTTTTAATATCATGTTAAGCATATTTGGAATGCGAACAACAAATGTGAAAGATAATCATGTGTTATTTTTATTGGAGTGATCATTGGATTCCATATTCCAAGGTCTCTTGGACTCCCTTTGACTTCTCACACTCCACACCAACCCTTCAGGATTAGGTGTCCAACAAAGATGAATAGGTTGCTCAGAGGATGAGCAATAGTTTTAGTAGGGGGGTATGATGGCCTTCCCAATTTGATACAAATTAAGACCCATATAACCTTTCCTAGGCACATTTAATCTCTCCTTCTGCACTTAATAATGTATTTCTCAGCTTTAATAAGTTTTTAGGAAATTTAGAGATGATTGTCATATATTATGTATTTAATGTGTTTATTGTGTAGGAAATTGAGAATATTTGGCGTAGATCGTGAAGGAATCTATCCAAGAGAAAAATAAGAGATATGACCCTACTAAAGGAGGACCAAAACTCAACTTGATTAAGGAAAATATTACTCCTCCATGTAGTTATGAGGTCACGGGGAGAAATATCCTATTTTCTAGGGATTTTGGAGGGAAGCATCCCTTTATTCAAGGAGGTTCCTCCTTATCTATTTTTGTATAAACAAGGGGCTCAAGAATCCCATTAAGGAGAGAAATTCTGGAGACTATAGTCAACGATATTGATATTTCAGTTCTGTCATATTTCATGTATGAACACATTTCTTGATTAATGAAAAGCACTCTTTGGTTTCCAGATTGATTTCCCTTTAAGGGACATTAGCCTCCTTGGGTTAGGGTCAAACCAAGGTGCTCAATCCCCCTTCTTATATTTTTACTTTCCATGCATTTAGTTTATTCATGCATTTATGCAAATCTCATCTCTAAAAATATTATCTTTTACAGGGTTAGTGAATAAACTTCTCTCTAAGTTTGCTTATGTAACTTGCTTTCATGAATTTATAAATAGTTTCTTTCATGCAATGATACTCTTCTCATTTATCAATTCAACTCATCCTTTTTGTTATTTGATTTTCTGCAACTAGTTAGTTTATCATCCATTCATGCATTATGCTTCCAGCTAGACAATAATGTTTAATTTAGATAATAGTTCTTGGGTATAGTTATTTTCATTTTTGTGAACTTATCTCACTTAGATCATCATCCTTATCCTCATTGTTACACATTTATGCAATGCATTAGTACATACATTTTTGTCTTGTTAAGCTACAGAAAATTCCATGTTTTCCTACTTGTATGAATTGATATATTGAAGGTAATTGAGCTTGGGAAAGACTTAATCACCCTTTTATAACTGCCCTTCACCTTGTTCATCCCTCAAATCGCATGTAGGATTCCTAAAACTTCTCTCGGGTCTATCTTCTGTAGAAAAACAGGGGCGTCATGTAGCAGTCCATTGGTTGCATTAGAACACCTCCAGATTTGCACTCAAAGCATGTTTATCATTCCTTAGCACATTACAATGCACACAAAACCTTGGAGATGGAACTTAAAAGACCAAAGACCCCATAGAATCCTCAACCTAGTAGTTGTAGCATTCTTTTTGCAACTTAGGGTTTTTTGTTTACACGTTCTCTTTCAGTTGCAATTTGGTTTCGCAAAAATAATAGAATAGACTTGGTAATTCTAGCTTTCTTGAAATGATTTGCTTTCCTTTCTTGCAATTAGACTAGGTTTATTTATTTTCCTTTCCTTTCTTATAATTAGACTAGGTTTATTTGTTGTCCTTTGCTTTCCTTTAATTAGACTAGGGCTACTTTATGTCCTTTACTTTTATCCAAAGCTATAGTAGGTTTACTTATTATTCTTGCTTTCCTGCAGTTTCTGAGCATTTCTCATATCCTAGATATCAAATGTGGTCTCTATACAGCCTAGTTTCTCTTTAGTTGCATCATATCAACCAAAGAATAATACATTGCATACTGCACACGTAGTGTTGACCCCTCTTAAGTTTGTACTAACCTAGGGTTGATAATTAAAGTTGAGACCCTTAGGAGTTTCAAAATTCTTGTTGTAATACTGAGGGCCATCAATATGCATAAACATCTAAAACACTATGATTTCAGGTTGGAGATGATGGACCGCATGCTACCAAGGATTGAATAGCATCTTGGTAGTCCTCTAGCAGCGGATAGACCCTCGGTGGACCCAACAACCCCTATGCTCATAGCAGGCTCAAATTCTAAACCAATTCCCTGATTATGTGATGGACTATGTTTATTGTTTTCTCTTTGTAGCAGATTATGATTATGGCTAGATAGGTCAATATCCTAGCATAGGCTTGTTTCGATGCAATTATGTTAGTTTTTGTTTGTCTCTTATATCCCTTTGGAGGGTACAATTTTGGTTATAGTCTGGTCTCGCATGCGAGAGATCGACATGACTTATGGTAACTTCTGATGTAATCTCCTACTTTTTAAGCAAGAGAATTCTATATATATATATATATATATATATATATATCTCTTGCTTAAAAAATAGGAGATTACATCAGAAGTTAACATAAGTCATGTCGATTTCTCGCATGCGAGACCAAACCATAACCAAAATTGTACCCTCCAAAGGGATATATATGTGTGTGTGTGTGTGTGTGTGTGTGGTTACAAATATGAATATTTATTATTTAAGTTTATTTTAATGTGATATGCACATTGTGGTTTTTTAATAATAAACAAAATTTGTAATTTTATTAATACTTTTTTTTTGTAATTTTATTAATAAAAACAAACTTATAATATAACAAATTGAATTGATTTGAAATGATTTATTATTTTTATTAATTTCTATAAATTTGGCTATTAAAAATAAGGAATGAATCTTAGAAATCAATGGTGAGGTTAGGTGGGTATTTTGCTACTTGGTAAAACATGAGCAAACCAAAATACTTAAAATAAATTTCAAGTGGAGGCAAGTTGGAGGAGGGGCTGAAATGACATTTTGCACCCTAGTTTTCCATCCTCTCCTTTTGTATGAAATAAATCCATCATTCTTGAGTATGGAGAGGAAGGACACGTGGAATTCATGCAAGATTACATATTCATGTCAGTGAGCGTTTTTTATTCTTGAAGGGTTCACAAATAATCAAAGGGGGGACTAATTTAGGCATCCAAGATTAATGTGGGTCCCTTGAACAACCCTATGCAAAGTGAGATATAACCTCAATGACCATTAGGTGATTTCACAGAAAAAGGGAGTGGATATTCAAATAGGGGTCAAGGAAACAATGAGTTTCATTTGGTTAATGGCAAAATCAACTCAGTTTCATGCTCAAGACAATGTTTTCCTCATCTTTTGGTGATATTGATGAGCTAGTGGTCACACGGCAAGGGAAATTGGAATATTCCAAGCCTCTTTCAAACTTTGTTGCTTTTTTAGTGGAGTTCCCATTAGTGGCAATATGGACTATGTTGGAAAGAAGAGCACAATAAACAAAACTTGATAGCTAAAATGAAGATGGTGGAAGACAAGCTAACAGAGTAGTTAGGAATGAATAACAATGATGGAACTATGAACATGAAAGTGGTGTTATCTCAGTTCAAAATTTTAGACTTTGGGGATGAAATGAAAGCTCTTAGGAAGGTAACTCTATTAAACAGTAGGGTCATCCTAGGTAGCTAAAAAAATTTGGTAGTTGCAAATGAAGGAGACAACAAGAAATTCCAATCAAGCCTCTAAGAACACCAAGAGACCAGAAGCAACTTTTAAAAGTATCAAGTGACTCTACTTTTTTATTGATTTCAAATTTTTGTTGTATTACAATGTGATAGAATTACTAAACATGTATTGTAAGCACTTCTAAGTACAAGCTTGATCCAGGTGGATGTTGGTGGCCACCCACCAACCCATTTGGACCCCCACAACTGTCTCTTTCAGTCTTTTCAGTTTCCTAAATTGTAGCACAGTTTACTATTTTTAGCAGTTTTTCGGGTCCTGAACTTCCAGAGCAGTTTTGAGGCCCTAAACGACGTTTTTTTGGGAATCTGGCCAACATGGGTCCATGGACCCATGTTGCCTCCCAAAGTGGTAATACTCGGATAGATCTTTCTAACGAGCTATCGTACGCGTCAAACGGAGATCGTATGCCAAAGTTACGACCCCGGGAAATTGATGTACCAATTTACCCAAACGGGGCCCACAATTTGGCGTTTCATCTTCTAGGGTTAGGTTTCGGGATGTGAAGGGTTTTCCATTGTTTCTCAACAATAAATAGGCCTTCAAGCCTCATTGTAATACAGTTCGGAACAGTTCAGAGGCATGTAGCCACACATCTCTTCTCAGAGATAAGCTACCATCGCCCTAGCTGGTTTATTTCTATTTCCGGTTGTAAGCATATTTCAGTATTTTCCATTAATGAAATGAAGTATTATTTCCGCTGCATCTCTGTATTTATGGTTATCACATCTCTGTATTTATGGTTATCTCTATAATCTATTGCGTTCCTGTTTAAAATCCGGATCAGTGGTATCAGAGCGGTCTGCTTTTTCTCTGTTTTTCTTTGCATGTCCCCAACAAGGTCGGGATATAAGGAGTTAGGGCTTGAACTGGTCGAACCTTTGCAAGACCAGCCTCAGAAATCTCGACGGCCTCCCATGGCGGATGAGAAGAAAGACGAGGGGGCAGGAGATCCTATCAAAATCTTGCTCGAAGAAGCGCTCGAGCGGCAAAGGAACGCGATGATGGATAGCTTTGCGCAGATCCTTCAGCGGCTACCCAGAGGCGACGCATCAGCTTCCAACAGCGACTCTGGAAATGCCACACCGTTTAAGGTACAAGTGAATTTTGAAATCCCCATCTTCAAGGGTAAAATAGACGCAGATGCCGTAGATAAATGGTTAAATCTACTAGATGGGTATTTTTCTGTTCATGAATTTTCAAGTCGGGAAAAGATTGTTTTCGCTCTTCTCAAAGCAGCCCCCCACGTCAAGGACTGGTGGGAAACCTACTGCGAGCAGAAGGATGAAAGTACAGGATCACTATTTTCGGCCGCACCCACTTGGAATGACTTTCGGGATGCCATCAAGGAGCAGTACTACCCTGTCGGAAGCTATGAGGACAAATACATCAAATGGACCACATTGCGGCAGGGACGAGACCAAGATGTGCCGGAGTTCACAAACATTTTTCATACCCTTCGCACACAGTTGGGTATCAAAGATTCTGAGCTGCATCTGGTACTTAAATACCGCGGCTGCCTACACAGATACATCCAGGAAGAGATGGGGTTCTTGAACATCCCCTCACTCGGCACAGCATACCGATACGCTGTCAAAATCGAGCAAAAGTTCAAACAAAAGAAGCGAGACTTTGAATCTGCAAATCCGAAGCCCAAAGGACAAAGCCAAGGTGGGGTGACCGAAGACAACCCGTCGAAGCTGCAAGAAAAGAACAACACCACGAAGCCGAAGAAGGACACAGGAAAGTGGTGTGAGTTCCACAAGAGTCCCACTCATAACACAAGTGAGTGTCGGACCAAGCAGTCGTTGGTGGCTGAGTTGAAGGCTTCCGAATCAGATGCATGTTCTGATCCTGAGCCAGAACCCGACAAGGGGAATGGCAAAGGGAAGTAGATCATTGATGCGGATCCCAGCGCCACTGTTGCCACCGCCAAGATCCAGAAAGATGAACCCGAAAATCCAGAGGAAGGGGAGCGTCTTTTCCACTCACAGATGTGGGTGAAGGGTTCGCCACTACAATTCATTGTCGATAGTGGCAGCCAAAAGAACTTCGTTTCAGCAGAGGTCGTGAAGCGGTTGGGCCTACCAACTACACCACACCCACAGCCGTACAGTATCGGGTGGCTTCATGAAGGACGAGATCTCAAAGTTCGCCAGCAGTGCCGCCTTCCCTACAGCATCAAGCCCTTCACAGACGAGGTATTGTGTGATGTTACACCTCTGGATGTTTGTGATGTACTATTAGGCCAACCATACTTGTGGAGGCGACATGCTGTGTATGAGTCTAGGCCTCGTGCTGTCATTATTTCTTTGAATAATTCATTATACAGGATACCGGAGGTAGCCCCACCTACTGCCACATCCTTGATCACTACCAAGAAAGGCAGAAAGCTCATATCACAGACCAGGAAATTCATCTGTCTGGTTCACTCCCAAAATAAGGGGAAGATCGTTGCTACATCCATGACCCCTGCAAAGGGTTCCTCCACGCAGCAGCAACAACAAAGGGATACGGTCATGACAGAACACAAGAAAAACTTCTCCTCACCCACAGGGGTACCACATAAGTTTCAGGTGGGCAACAAAGTTTGGTTACATCTGCAGAAAGAACGCCTTACAAGAGCCCATCAGAAGCTCCGACCACTCCGACATGGTCCTCAAGCAGTACCAAGGCTATGGGCAACAATGCTTTGAAGCGCAACATTCCTCCATTCCTTCGCTTGCACCGAGTATTCAATGTGGACCATCGTCGACCATGCTTTCCACCATTTCTGGACACATCAGAGATTGCATAACAACTCACCAGAGAACCAACTCAACAGAAGCTTCCTCATCTCAAGGAGGAACTCAACGCAATGGGGACCATTGCTTCCTAAGGGGGGAGGAATGATCCAGGTGGATGTTGGTGGCCACCCACCAACCCATTTGGACCCCCACAACTGTCTCTTTCAGTCTTTTCAGTTTCCTAAATTGTAGCACAATTTACTATTTTTAGCAGTTTTTCGGGTCCTAAACTTCCGGAGCCGTTTTGAGGCCCTAAAAGACGTTTTTTTGGGACTCTGGGGCAACATAGGTCCATGTTGCCTCCCAAAGTGGTAGTACTCGGATAGATCTTTCTAACGAGCTATCGTACGCGTCAAACGGAGATCGTATGCCAAAGTTACGACCCCGGGAAATTGATGTACCAATTTACCCAAACGGGGCCCACAATTTGGCGTTTCATCTTCTAGGGTTAGGTTTCGGGATGTGAAGGGTTTTCCATTGTTTCTCAACAATAAATAGGCCTTCGAGCCTCATTGTAATACAATTCGGAACAGTTCAGAGGCATGTAGCCACACATCTCTTCTCAGAGATAAGCTACCATCGCCCTAGCTGGTTTATTTCTATTTCCGGTTGTAAGCATATTTCAGTATTTTCCATTAATGAAATGAAGTATTATTTCCGCTGCATCTCTGTATTTATGGTTATCTCTATAATCTATTGCGTTCCTGTTTAAAATCCGGATCAAAGCTAGACTCAAATGACACAAATGATAAGAGATATTAGGACATAGGAGTAGGAATGACAAATTTTAGTTGGTTACTCAATTTTCATTACATGTAAATTCACTATAATGATTACATGTAAATCAACTATCATTATAGTAGTGTTTTCATAATACAAAATCTATTAATTTGAATTTGATTAATTCTATTTTTCTTCAATAATATAATAAACTAGTTAATTTGTAAGTATTATCTATACAAAATAACAAATTAATAATTATTATCTATATAACGTATTATCTATATGATATAATAATATGTTCTTATAAAATTTCTTTTCATATTAATAGTTTTTTCAAATGTCCATATATTTATGTTATATTCTTCCTTAAAAATAATAAAACTTTTGTATTAAATAATAATGAAAATAATCACAATGGTCTTATGTTAAGGTTATGACTTAAGTAGACATAAAATTGATACATGAGATATCCTTATTTGTGAAACAAAGACCTCTTCCATATAATACTTTTACTATTTAATTTAGTATAGATATTTTAGAATTTAAAAGTTTTAATACCTTTATATACTAGGATGCTGAGGAGTTGTTTCATTTATTGAAAGCACTTTTCAATTGTTGAAATCTAGTGGTATAGAAACATAGAGTTCCCATTGATCGAAAAATCTAATTGCATTTTAATATTCAAGTTAATTGAGAATTGGGCAAGACTCTTACCGACATTGTTTCATAAAACTTGAACCTTTGGATCATGGTAAAACTTTGCTTGCGCCTATATGTTTTTGCAAAATTCTTCTTAGATTTGTGTTTGGAAAGAGAATTCATTTTTCACAAAACTAAGTGTCTTTAATACCATATTAATATAAGTTTTGTGAAGTGTTAACAGAGAAATATGCATTTATGAGGTTTCACATATAATAAAAATTAATTGGATAGGACATAATCAAGGATCGAAAAATATAATCAAGGTTATATTTTAATTTCAAGGAAAATTATTGGTTAATTCTCTTATGCGGGGAGCTAAAATAAACAATGTTTTTCATTGGAAAAGAAAGGAAAAAAAATTATTAATAATAATAATTTTATGAGAATATATTTATATTTTTTATGAAGAATATATATGAGGAATATACAAGAAATAGTCATTAAGAGCTTAACATGTTATATGTAAAAATTGTTACTTGGATAGGTGTGTCTATTTTAGAATAGGGGTTCTAGGATTCTAATTTAATCATCATTAATTATTAGGTCGATAGTAGGGATTTAATATCTACGAAATATCATAGAATATTCATAATAGTATACACAAATCAAAGATTGAGATTTGTCTCTAATATAATTATGCTCTGTTTTCCTTTTTAATTAAATTGATTAACTTAAAAAAAATGTCATATGTACAAGTGTCATATGAAGTGAATTATGATTTTTTGGACATGTGATATTGATAAGTCATTGTATTGGCTCATGGTATTTTAACAAACCCTATTTACAAATTAAGAATCTCCACGGTAAAGTGAGAATAAATCTCCATAGTTAAGAATAGTGTTCTGTGTTTTTCTAAATGTATAAATGTTTAACATATATATTAAGCCTTTTTATAATTAATAATAATATTAATTTTAAATTATAATTTAGTTGTTTTTTTATTATTATAATTTGAGCAGCATGAGATGTATGATGTACTAAGTGTTTTGATAGTTCTTGTGTATTGATGTCTATCAACATTTACTAACCATTTAATTTATATGCATACCCTAGTATACTAGGATATTGAGGAGTTACAAAATCTCTTTCAATTGTTGAAATCTAGTGATATACAAACATAAAGCTCTCATTGATCCAAAACTATGTCATTGCATTTTTTATCAATTAAGTTAATTTAGAATTGCTCAAGACCTTTATGGACATTATTCCATTAAACTTGAGTCTTGGATCATGGTAATACTTTGCTTGCACTTATATCTTTTGTGAAATTCCTCTTAGATTTGTGTCTAGAAATAGAGTTCATTTGTTACACAATTATCTGGCTTAAAATTTGAGTATTTTTAATGCCATAGTAATATAAGTTCCATGGAGTGTTAGTATTGAAGTACCTCTTATAAGGCTTCACATATAAAAGTTTATTGGATATGACACAATTAAAGATCAAATTTGAAGATCATAGTTATATTTCAATTTAAAGGGCCATTGTTGGTTAATTATTCTATGTTAAAGAGCTAACTAATAAACCATGTTTTTCATTTGAAAAAGAAGTAAAAAAAAAAAAATCAACCAAACAAATTAATACATATTATTATTTTTCCTATGAGAAATTTCTTTATATTCTTTACTAGGAATATACAAGAAATGCTTATTAAGAGCTCAACATGCCATATGCAGGAATTGAGACCTAGGTGGGGGGATAACAATATTTCTCTCAACCACTCAAATTAAGACTTTATGTAAAACTTGATTTCAATAATGTAAGTAATCATTAGATTGATACAAATATATGAAAATATATGCACACTAATTAATTTTAAAATATCACTGTTTTTATTTTTTTTGGTTCGACAAGTGGAGATACTTACGAGTCTTGAACCGATACCTTAACATCAAGGAGTGTCTTAATAGTATAAGGCAATCGTCTTCTATTCAAAGCCCCATAGGTTGATTTTAAAATATAATTGTAAATCAAGTTATGTATGTGGTTTCAACTAAGGTAAGTCTTTTTCTGACATAAGGATCAATATAAGAAAAGGTGTAATACATGAAAATTAGGTTATTAATTAGTTGTAAATCTTGATTGAATAATATGCAAACAGTCGATTCATGAAGAGTTACATCTCTTCAATATTTACATGTATCAATGAGAGCCATTTCATCTTTGTAACCCAATCATTCTAATATTAATAAAATATGCATTTATTATATATTAGCTTAGGTTCCTTCTAATTGATAACATATCCAATTGTTTTACTCAACATATGTCTTCATCACATAGCTATTATATAAATTGCATGGAAGTTGAATATAAATTACATTATTACAAGTCTTCAGGGCCACATTTGATCTCGAGGCCTATATTGGCTTGTAATTAGAGTTATGAATTGTTCAACCTCCCATCTACTTCTACTGTAATCAACATTTCAAGTCTTCGATTGCTAATTATTTATTTTGTGTAGTTCCACCTACCTGAAATATAGTTTCAAGTTTGATCTCAAAGAGTCTCACTATATATTTTTATTTGTTCTAGTCGAGGTTAATTGTGGGTGTGCACCATAAAAATTTTAAGTATGTAATTTTTTCTTAAAGTGTAGAAATTTTGGTGAATCTTACTAGTCCCTAATATACAAGTTATAAAATGTTTGGTAACATTTTTGTAAAAATATCTAAATTTCTATTGATTTTATAAGTCTATATAATTTTTTGGTGATTTTTAAGGTAAAATAATTTTATTCTATAAAATTTGGGCAAATCATTTTTAGAATTAAAAATGAAAATTGGTGAATATTTTTGAAAAGCGTGGAAAATTAGCCCATATGTTAAGTTTAGCCACCAAAATTTTCCTTGGTGTGTATTCCTTGTGTATGCACAAAGAAGGTAAAGGTGGGCCTCTTAACACTTCTCGTTCAAGAATAAGCAGGAACAAGTCGTATGCTTACTAAGGTTGTTAGATTTTTATTATCATAAGAATCTTCCTCATATTTGAGGTCAATAATTCAAGTTCAAAAGGTTTGAGAATTTATTTTCTACAATTTCAAGTAGTTGGCTAGAATTCACATATATGAAAGTTATCCACCATTTTGCACTTGAAGTCATACAACTAGCCATACAAACCATGGGTCCAATCACATACAATTGCTACACTTTTTTAGGGAAGGAACTATGAGGAACTCCGAAAATTCAAAAAAGGCCACATGTTCCATACTCAATGCATCATCCAACATACATTATGTAACACAAGATTAAGTGAGGAAATAAAAGGATTAAGATACTTAGTAGTTGATGTCTCTAAGAAACTTGGTGATATAAATAAACTTTCCAAAAATCTCATGAGTGGGATGATATCCCCAAAAAAAAAATTAGAGATATGGAAATTAGAATAAAGGCATGAGACAACAACTACATCAAGCTTAAGAGCCCATTCAAATTAATGAAAATTAGGGATAAGGGAGCAAGTGGTGTGAATTCTCACTGCCTTTTTTCCACCACAAAAACATTCATCTAATATGGGGTCCTTTAATAGATTATATTCAACCGAGAAATTGACATGTCAAGATTTTATGAAGAGGATGATAGAGAGAGGAGAAGATGGATAAACCAACTTGAATGCTATGAGTTGCATCAAATGTATGATGATAAAAAGAGAATTCATTATGTGTCATTGCACATTGAAAAATAAGTGTGGTTGGTTCTCATGGTGGCACTCAAAATCCCAACAATAATAAAAGGCTTAGATACATTTTAAAAAAAAAACATATTTTCAAAAAATTTTGGGTCATCGAAGAAAATGAAGTCTTTGCCAAACTCACTCAATTGCAATAGTTTGGTTTGATGGATGAAATTTTCAATGATTTACATGTGTTGGCTACTCATGTCCTTGAACTATGAAATGCTGGTCTCCTACAAATCACTATATTAAGATTGAAATAAAAGATAAGAAGCAAACACAAATGGATAGATACCAAGGACATAAAGAAAGCATGCTTTAAGTCCAAAATTGCTAAAAAAAAAATTGATGTCATATCTGCAACCTCGTTGGTTCCATGTAAAAAAATGAAGCTCAAATGACATTCCCTATAACAACAATATTCTGCTACTTGATGAAAAGAATGAAAATTATCAATATTTGAAATGCCATGCACTTAATTAGACCCTAGGCCACAAATGTAAGAAAAAAAAACTACCTCCTTGAGATACGTAATAAAGATACTGACAAAAAAAAAAAAAAGCAAGTGATTTATCTCTATCTAACACAAAATTATAAAATTTGAATGAAAAATCCAAAAACATTAGAAAATCTTACAATGAAGTACAATCCCAACACTCCCTAACATAATAAGTATTTCTCAACCCCAAACTTTTAAATTTTTTTGTTACATTATAAAGACAAGAGCAACCATATGTATAGATAATAGCACTTCACTTCATGCAATAACAAAGCCATTAAATATGTTCATATAAGCTATTTATAGCTTTCAAATCATATTATTGAGAAATAAACTACTTCATTAGATGAGAAATGTCATAAGATAATTGCAAGTTTAAGTCTACTATGTATGCCATGGCAAAAGGAGTAAATATAGTACTAGGAGCACAATGCCTAGTAGTAGCCCAAGAGTTGAAGTTGGGTTAAATTTATAAAAAAGAAATCGTATGTTAATTGTGTAATATAAATTAGATTCAAATTTTTTATAAATTATATTTTAATAATATAAATGTAAAACAAAGTTGTAGTTAATAATATAATATAATAAAAAAAATTGTGTAATTCTTGTTAAAAAAAATTAATCATTTTGTTATAAAATTATAGTTAATATTATAATATAATAAAAAAATTAATACAACAAAAAATAATCATTTTTATTATTATCAAATTCAATTATTTAAAAAAAACTTCTTGAAAACTTATTATTATAATATTATTCACTCCACTAAATACTAAAATTAATAATCTAAAATATATCAACAAATATTCAAAATTAAAATTATATATATACCAATTTAAATTCACAAAAAAAACATAAAACACCAATAACATTTACCAAAATCCAGCCCATGTCGAAAATCTCGCTTACCAGTTCTGTCATTTGCGTGAGGCTTCTTCTTGATATGACTCTTTTTGCATGACTTTTTTGCTTTTTGTCTTTTTCTTTGCGTTTAAAAAAATTCAGTTATTATTATTATTTAAAGACCATTTATAATTAATTAATTAATTGTTTATAATAAAAAAATCAAATTTACATTCATATCAATTACTTTAAATATTAAATCATTAACTTTTTTTTTAATAAATTATTTCTAAATATTAAATCATTAACCTATTTCCTTATTTAAGAAAAGATTTTTCATTTAATAAATTCATTCCCAAATACGATATTCCCTAACTTTAACGTAATGAAATGTAATGATTTAAGTTTTATGAGACTAAAAATAGTCTATAAAAATTGACGCTGAGCTGGTCTAACTTTTCAACAATCCCCTCTATAATAAGACAATGCCAATGCTAACATGTTCTCAAACTTTCTCTGATGTCTTTGAATGCACCACATTCCAAAATGAAATTTTTTTCCGATTCCAGACATGCAAAATGTACACACCCGTTCTTCCCAAGCTTCTTTAGGCCTTTTTCACAGTCGTGTTTCACACGGAAGTTGATATGAGTTGGTTCTTAATTGAGCAATAAGAACCTTTGCCCTCCACGAAATGTTAGCTCCAATGAACTCTTTTTGTTGTAGATCACATGGGGTTGAATTCCTCATTGTAATATTTCTTCTTTCTACCCAACTCTTTTCCCCATACCTTTTTACAAAACTTCTCCATAACAAAATCGTTTAGGTCCTTGCTATTTGTGGGACAATCATTGAGGTAGATATTCCATTTTTGCATCCATGTGTAGTTTTGTTTCATCCGTGTTTTCTTTCTTTCACTCATGCCTTCATTGAAGGTAACATTAGGCCATCTACCTACTCTCATTTGCTCAATTCTTTTTAAATATCTTATCAGCTGCACCATAACTATTGCTTCAATGTGTGTTGCTCATGTTTCACTCAACATTATCTCATAAGGTATTGAACTTTTTATTTTGAACTTGCTCATGATAAAGAGTTTTTGGATTTTCTCAAATTGTTTTCATTTTGAGATGGGAGTGTTGCTAGCCCACAATTCACACCCATATAGCATCAGTGGACAAACTAGGAGTCCAAAAAGCACTTTAATGGTTTTCCAATCCCATAACTCTGCCTCTCTACATCTGTTTTGAAGAGCATATAATGCTTTCCACCCTCCTAAAATTCTCTTCTTTCTGCAGTTCTCGTTTGTTGTTGAAATAAATGCCAAGGTACTTGTACTCATTTACTTCTTTAAGAATGTTGTCTTCAAAGAAGAAAGTATGTTCGCTGTGCTTCCTTTTATTAGAAAAAATCTTTCTTTTGGCCTTGCTAATATTGACTTGCATCCCCACTGCTCTACAAAAATGTTCAAAGGCATGTAAATGCATTTGCAATCCATGGTCTGATTTAGAAATCAATACAATATCATCAACATATAAAAGAAGTTTTATCACGAACTCCCCCATTTTTATTAGGCGCCACTTAAGTTCTAATTTTGACTTTCACTTCTTTATAAAATCTATGGACAGCCACTCTATAATGTACAAAAATTTCAAGTTTTTCCATTCTAACCTACCACTTATCCCTAAACACTGTGTAAAAACAAAACAAAAAACAAAATACTTTTCTAAATGGTAAGACATTCCACGTCCATTATTCTATATCGAGATGATTGTAAAAATCTATGCCACTAAGCATTGGCGGGACCTAACGTTCAAAGTCGCCATTGCTTGCTTACTACGCATTTGGCCATCGAGGAATTTCGATTATTTTTCCAATTGGAATGAAGTATTTATTACCAGTTCTAAAATAAGTTCACCGATCGTGATTTCAGCGCAGAAAAGTAAACGGAGGTAGATGGCTCAGAGTCGCCACGCTGCACAGGCTGAGGGCGGAGCCAAAGGTCCACCTTACATGATCACTGTGTGCATGAATTTTACTTGAAGGAATTCTGATAATCTTCTTGGTTTGGATTGGAATTCAGGCAGGCATGTGCGTGGCTTTATTTTTGGTCGCCAGAGGGAGGGGATGCCTTCCTGAGAGAGTCCGGAAATTGGCCATGCCATACCCTGGGATTCCAAATTCTATGGTCTCCTGGCTCAACATTTCATATTCATCGGGTGTTATTTGATAAGGGGAACCTAGCCTCGGATCTGCAACCACGGAAAAAGCAGGCCATGAATTGGTAAGTTTTTCATGGTGTATTCGTGTGAAATTTCTCGTCCACTATCACAATTGAAGCAGTCATTATACTATGGATTATTTGAGTTAATAAAGCAATTTTAAGTTAGAGGTAAAGATAAAATTATCTTCAATCAGAGACGATTACATCCACTCGGATAAGAAATGTTGATTTTTTTTGCCATTAAATAGCTGCGGGGTGAATTGATAACGTTAGAATTCGAGTGGGAGAAAGATAAAATGCAAATTGAGCATTACTGGTTGTGAACAGATCAGAAACAAACCATTTTGATATCTCGGCCAGTCTAAGTAATTGAGGGAGTGGGATTGGATAATGGAAGAGTACTCGGATGAGACTCAGGCCCAACCCAATGAGAACTCTTCCAAGCACAATAAACCGGGCAATGGTGGGTTACCTAAACTTTCCATGCTTCCTCTGGTCGCTCTTATATTCTATGAGGTCTCTGGAGGTCCTTTTGGTATAGAGGATTCTGTAAGAGCAGGAGGTCCACTCTTGGCTTTATTGGGGTTTATCATATTTCCCTTTATTTGGAGTGTCCCTGAAGCCCTCATCACAGCAGAACTTGCCACTGCTTTTCCTGAGAATGGGGGGTATGTGCTCTGGATATCTGCTGCATTTGGTCCCTTTTGGGGTTTTCAAGAGGGTCTCTGGAAGTGGTGCAGTGGAGTCATAGATAATGCTCTCTACCCTGTCCTCTTTCTGGATTACTTGAAGCATTCATTCCCAGTTTTTGCTAGAGGCTGGACACGAATATCAACCCTTCTTGGAATC
Source organism: Pinus tabuliformis (assembly GCA_031772625.1). Classification (NCBI taxonomy): domain Eukaryota; kingdom Viridiplantae; phylum Streptophyta; class Pinopsida; order Pinales; family Pinaceae; genus Pinus; species Pinus tabuliformis. The sequence continues at coordinate 1,112,886,156 of CM062805.1, forward strand.
ACTTTTTCTTTGACGTATCTAAACTACAGAGGATTAACCATTGTGGGCTTTGCTGCAGTAGGCCTTGCAATCTTTTCTCTTATTCCTTTTGCTGTGATAGGGGTGTTGTCCATTCCCCGTCTTAAGCCTCGACAATGGCTGATCTTTGACCTAAGGAAAACTGACTGGAGAGGATACTTCAACAGCCTCTTCTGGAATCTGAATTACTGGGATAAAGCCAGTACCTTGGCTGGGGAGGTGGAATCTCCAAGCAAGAACTTTCCAAAGGCTCTTATGTTTGCAGTTATTTTGGTGGTTTCTTCCTATCTAATTCCACTGCTCGCAGGTACAGGGGCTATAGACCTATCCACAAGTGATTGGAGTGATGGATATTTTGCAGAGGTGGCAATGTTGATAGGTGGTGCCTGGCTGAAATGGTGGATTCAGGCAGCAGCAGCAATGTCAAATATGGGTTTGTTTGAAGCAGAGATGAGTGGCGATGCATTTCAGCTACTTGGCATGAGTGAGATGGGCATGTTGCCGGAGATCTTTTCACACAGGTCTGACTAATTCCTACTCTTAAACTAAAATTTCATTTTACAGGACCTGTTTAGCTAACCCATTGGGGAGAACTTAACTGGAATATATATGTCACATGGCTCTATTGTCTATGTAAAGAAATAGACTATTTACAATATGTTCAAGATGTGTTACAGAAAAAAGGTACAAGGTCATGAAATCTATTTTTCATTTGCTCCACAGGTCCAAACATGGAACTCCCACTTTTAGCATTATCTGTTCTGCTACTGGAGTAATCGTTTTATCCTGGATGAGCTTTCAAGAGATTTTGGAGTTTCTGAATTTTCTCTACTGTATTGGGATGCTTCTTGAGTTTGCGGCTTTTGTTTGGTTACGAATAAAGCATCCAGATCTCCAACGGCCTTACAAAGTCCCTTTAAATACATTTTGGGCCACTGTCCTCTGCATCCCACCCTCAGTATTGCTCATTATTGTCATGTGCTTGGCCGCCTTTAAAACTATAATTATATGCAGCATTGTTGTCGTAGTAGGCTTCTTACTGTACCCCTGCATAGGATACATGAAAGCAAGGGAGTGTTTGAAGTTTGCTAAGTCAGAAAAGGAAGTCATAGTACCAACTTCTGAAGGTCACGAACAGACTGAGGAAGATGCTGACTTGTCTTATGAGCCTAAGGAAAAGGATATAGTTATCGATTTCCAGGGAAAAGTGGGGAAAGAATAATACCCATAGCAACAACTGTGGATGTTAAAGGTGATCTTTGACATTCCACTTTAAATGGGTACGCTGAGCTTTATGTTTGTATGGAATCTGGATCACCAACTTTCAGCTGTATCTTTTGAGTATGAAGATTGCATGATGTAAATTCATATCAATCTATTACACATGTCTAAAGAACTGGTTCCTTAGGGTTTGTGATGAAGGTTTAATAATGGCTGCTTGATGTTTATTTTATTCTGATGCTATTTTCTTTGTTTCTTGAAAGTTATATATAGTCTTCTACCATTTCAGTGTTTTATATTCTGCGGTGTCCATTGACTGCTTACTCAAATCTCTGTAAAATAAATGTGGGTCTGTGTTTGACTTATATGCTATTTTGATTGCCTTTTATGCAAAAGAGGCAGGTTGGACTGTAAACATTTCATGGAAATGTTCTCATCAGGAGATTGACACCATTTTTCTTATAGATGTTTTGAATTACTCTATTAATAAGCATATACATCACATTGAGTTTTTATTTCTGAGTGAACCCTTTTTTTTACATTTTAACACCCTTATCGGTGCTACTGCTACAGGTAGCCTATCCATATTACTGAACAAAAAGATCCTAAATAATCGAAAAATTCACTGAAAGAATAGACTGAACTCTCCCGCTCAAGTTGGCGTTGTAGAAGATATAATATATTTTTTAGATAACTCGGTTACAAGCTCGGAAGCTTTAGGCTGGGCAAAGCAGTCTGGTTGAACCTCAATGATCTTTTCAATCTTTGAATATTGATGTGTCATGTCGTGTCGAGTGCAAATTCAACATTTAAAAAAATTAGGAATCTAGCTTTCTCATATCCTGCAATTAGTGCTCCAATGATTTTGATTATCCGAAAGACAAGGAGGCAACATGATAGTAATTTAGGCATTAGACCCATTATCATTCGTGATTTTCTAGGGGCTTATGTGAAGATAACTTATAAAAGTCACTGACTTCTCGACTGCCTTGTATAAATGTGTTAGAACCACAAAGAATAAGTTTTTTCTGGTTAGAACTGTTGCCTCAAAATCTAGCAAGGCTTGTGAGAGGGCTCACAAGGCAAGGGCTAGAACCTAATGCAGCATTGAGGTGGCTGCCACTATCACCTTAGCACTCCACCTCCTGCTCTTTAGGGGAATTTCACCACACAAGAGGTTTTCGAGTATCACTTAAGGGTATTTCAAGTCAATAAGATCAAGGCGATGTGAAGAAGGCTTGATCAAGGTACTTCTTACTTGGAATAAGGCATAATTCTTTGTGTAAAGGAGCAACGTACCTACAAAGAAGCCTAGAAAATAGCACTTGAAGCCTAGACTTTCAAGATATGATTCAACAATAGAACATTTATGCATACAAGCACAAGGAAAAAGCTTGCTTTGAAAGATGTGATCAACCAATCGAATGACAAACCTTAAATTAGCCCTAAGTTGAAGCCTTGTTGCTGATTTAAGGTTTCAAGAGGCCTAAATTGCTAAGGGTTGATGATGTTAGCCCTAATTAAGCAATTTCTGCCAATGAAAAAGCTAGATTTTGAGTTAACAAGGTCACACAAGGTGGAAACAAGCCAAATCAACTCCAACATTGACTTGAGGCAAGCCCTAGTTGAATCTAGCCCTTACCCTAACCCTAGTGGCTTCTCTTAAAGGTCCTAAAAGATAAGAAAGAGACGAAAAAGATGAATTTTTAAATGTTTTGATCATCAAGAGGGATCTTGGTGCCTTTTCCCTGCTAGATGATGGAGTCTCAAGAACTTTAACGATGGAAATATCAAATCTTTGAAGGGAGCAATGGGGGAACCCTAGTTTTCACTTCTTAGCCCTAGCTATCATTTTATGAGGAGATAGATTCACTAGAAAATGGCTCACTAGGAAGTTTTATAGAGAGTTAAAGGATAAAAGATTTAGCATATAATAATTACCAAGAATTCATATAAACATATGCATTTAGACAAGGAACAATAGAAACCCTAGCAATATTCCATTACATGCAAAACCATAAAAGATATTCAACAAAATACTCACAATTTATCTAAGAACATGCCTTCTTTCAATCCCAAAATGATGTCTCCACAACAAAAACTAGTCTCCAATAGCCAAAATCCACATAAGATCACATCTCCACAAGTAGCGAAGTACAACAAAGCAAGTCGAGCTCTTCTAGAGAGGCTAAAATCCACAAATGTGATGATGAACAAATGAAAGAGGTGATCCTCTATTTATATGAGGTCTATCACCTCTAATAATTGACTAAAATCCCCTAAAACAAGTTTGATTTGAGTAGACATAAAGTAAAATTGGGTTACAAGCCAACCCACTAGCTCAACAACAAAATATGCCAATAAAATCCCACATGTGTGAGCCATAAGCCTCTAAAAAGGATGACGTCATGCCCTTTTAGGGCTCAAAATGCTCCAAAAATGCACTAGAAGGGCTACAAAGGTCTCCAAGCATCATTATCGCCAATTTGAGAGAATGTCCTCAATCAAGCCTCAAAGCATCTCCATGTGTCCAAAATCCAGTTGTGGGTGCCCTACATCATCTCTATGGGTGCCAAGTAGACAACGTAGTGTGCTCTCTCTCTAGCATTGGGGTTCCATCAGGTGCAACAAGCCCTCCTCAATCATCCTGGGGGATAACCATCCTCGTCTAAGCTCTGGATCAAGGCATGCCCATCAAGTAGTGTTAAGGCCAACCTAGGGGCATGCTAGGTCCACTAGTACATCTTCAAGAACCCTCCATGTCAAGTAAGACAATCTTAATGTGACAGCCACTGGCCAATACCCCTTTATTGTAAATATTATAGCTAGCCTACTAGGTTGAACCTGACTAAGTTATTGGGACACATATTCCAAATTTTTGGGAAGGAGATTTGCTTGAGGAGGCCTAGTTTCTATTAATGCCAGCATGGTGAACCGACTCGATACTTTAAATGAATTGATTGCACATTAAATACGACTAAGAAAGGAATGGATGTGAACCATACTACTCTTTGGAAAAAAATATGCAAGAGAGATAACAAAAATTAAATGAAAAGTATGGTTGCACCAACAGACTGGAAAAGTAGGTTGAGAAATAGCAAAAGGAATTGTCGCAACAACATTCCCACTATGACACAAAAACAGAACCACCATGACCAAGATGGAAAGGGCAGGGTGAATAGTGTTGGAAAAAAATTGTAAGAGGTAGAGACCCTCAGTTCAAACTCAGGGCCAACAAAGGATCTGATGTAGTTTAGCGCAACGCCAACATTTTCACCTTACCCAAGAGAAGTAAGGCATCGCACCTGAGGCGTGTCAAGACTTGAATAGGAAAATAAATTAGAACCAGACATCAAGGAGTGTTACGACAACGATTTATCATCCACATCTATTCTAGGAAATCACATTATCAGACATGCAACAGGTGCAAAGTAGAGCTTGTGACACAACTAAAGAGACATATAACATTCACATTCATGCAAAAGAAAATTTTAAAAGGGCCACATAAACCAACACATTTAGGGGCATAGAACAGTCACACAATTTCTTTTCATTAAACATAAAGGATCTAGTAGAATGGAAGAAGTGTGTAACCAAGGCAAGGAGAATCATATTGGAGGGAGTGTGAGACCACATTGTCTCAAATCTCCATGGGAAAGATACTTTGTATGCAATGTGGCAAAAACTGATAGATTTGTTCCAGAATAGTAGTGACCACAGGAAGTTGGCGCTCAAGGATAAACTTCGAAATATCAAGATGCAGACGAACAAGACTATTCTAGAGTACCTGAGAAAGTTCACACAATGTCGTGATGAACTTGGTCAAGTTGGTGTCACTATTGTAGAAGATGGTTTGGTAAGCCTAGCCCTTATAGGCCTTCCCAAGAGCTGGCACAACCACAAATAATTGGTGAATGGGAGGGAGAAACTACCAAATTGGGAATGCCTATGTTCCGATTTGGTACTAGAGGAAATAAAGCAGAATACCAAAGACGAGACTTCATCCAAGGGAGAGGATGAAGAAAATTGTGCCTTGGGGTGGAAAGGCAAAGAAGGGAAAAGGGAAGAAATCCCAATCCAAAGAAGAATCTAGTCAAGGGGGCAAGAAGAAAGACTTGTCTAGATACTAATCATTGGTTTCACAGTTCGAGCTTGACTTTACTCTCATTGTATGCATGGCTAACATAGTGATGGGGAGCATGTGGTACTTGGACAGGTGCCTCATTCATATGACGGGGAATAGAGAATTTTCAGTGATTTGGAGGAGAAAAATCTCTAGATGCACATCGAGATGGGAAATGATGGAAGTTACAGTGTGACCGGGATTGGTACAGTCACCTTTTAGAGAGAGTTAGGCACCCTTCTCAGACTCAAGGATGTGATGTTTGTTTCGGGTCTAAAGAAAAATATCATCTTTGTTGCAGTTTTGGAAGACTGTGGTTATGATGTGATCTTTAGCAAAGGAAAGGCATTCCTGAGACACATAGCCACAGGACAGGTGAAGCAGATCGGGGTTTGTGTGAAGAACATCTACAAGCTAGATGTGGAGGATTGTGTTGCATTGAGCACAAAGGCAGAGAAGGTGCAGAGCCACGATGTCGGTGAAATTTGGCATAGAAGACTTGGCCATTTGCATCATGGTGCTTTGAAGATCATGCAACAGATAACCACATGCCTCCCCAAAGGAGCACTAGAGCAGCAAGATACATGCAAAGGGTGTACCTTGGGGAAGTACACAAAATCCACTTTCCATGATAGCGATAATAAAGTACATGCAGTCCTTGAAAGGATCCACTCTGATGTATGTGGACCTTTCTCGATAGCCTCCACTGCTAGGCACACATATTGTCATTTTTATTGATGACTTCTCGTGGAAGTGTTGGATCTTCTTCATGCGGAAGAAGGATGAGACATTCTCCAAGTTCGTAGAATTAAAAGCACTAGTTGAGAAAGAAACAGATAATAAGGTGAAGGTTCTCGGGAGCGATAATGGAGGTGAGTATGTGTTGAATGAATTTAAAAAAAAATGCGTAAAATAAGGCATTCGACGAGAGTTTACATCACCCCACAGCCCATAGCAGAATGGGGTGGCTGAGAGGAAGAACCATATCATTGTGGGAGCAACAAGGGCAATGTTGCATGACCAAAGCCTACCTCTGCACTTTTGGGTTGAAGCATGCAACACAATGGTCTATTTGCAGAGCAGGAGTCCTCATCGGGTTCTTGGCATGATTCCACCAAAGGAGGCTTTCTCAAGAGAAAGTCAAATGTGTCACACTTTAGGATTTTTGGAGCCTCTATTTACTGCCATGTCTCAAAAGAATCAAGGAAGAAGCTAGAGCCAACAACAAAATTTGGGGTATTTTTGGGTTACACAGAAACTCCCCACAACTACAGTGTGTACTTGTCATCCCTTAGAATGACAATTGTATGAATGGATGTAAAATTTGATGAAGACAAAGCCATGCGGTCCTCTCTTGAGAGGGAGCTTTAGATCCCACTAGAAGAGGAGCTTTTAGCTCTAAAGGAGGAACCTCAAGAAGTTGTGGAGCAACCATAGATTGAGGAGTAGGGAGTGGAGACAACCACTCAAGCAGAACCATCCATAGAAGGCAAGAAAAGGAACAAGGAAGTTGAGAGACTTGTGCAGGATGCGAGAGAGAATGTGGGTACTCCTTCAAATTACCGCAGGCAGAGAAGGTCACGATATCGGTACACTGGCTACATGGCTCTAATAACTGAGCTAGTAGAGACTAAGGCATCCTCTTTCGAGGAAGCAGTAGAGAAACCTGTATGGGTTGATGCAATGGTGGAGGAGTATGAATCCATTGTAAACAACCATGTTTGGGAAGTGGTCCCAAGTCCGGCAAACAAGCAGTTGTGGGTTCGAGATGGATCGTCAAGGTGAAGCATGCAGCAGATGGAAGCATAGAAAAGTACAAGGCAAGATTTGTGGCCAAGGGGTACTCTCAAGTTGAGGGGATTGAATATGAGGATACCTTTTCTCTCATGTCAAGGTACCCATCCATTAGATCAATCCTTGCTCTCGTTGCACAGATGGGGTGGAAGATCCATCATATGGATGTGAAAACAACATTCCTCAATGGATTTATTAAGGAGGAGGTGTATATTGAGAAACCAAAGGGCTTCTAGACTTTTGATTGATATTCTCATGTGCATAGACTCAAGTGAGCATTTTACAGTCTCAAGCGAGTGCCCTGTGCTTGGTACACCAGGATCGATAGTTATCTCACTGTTTGGGCTTCACCAAAAATGAAGCGAATGCAAACCTCTAACTTATCTTGGTAGAAGGTAAATTGTTGATTATTGTCTTATATGTTGATGGCTTGATTTTAACTGGTGATGATCAGATCTTGCAAGGAGGACCTTGCCAGAGAGTTTGAAATGAAGGACATGGGTCTCATGCACTGCTTCCTCGGATTGGAAGTATGGAAAGGTGATGGGGAACTGTTTGTCTCTCAGGGAAAGTATGCCAACTAGATACTTCCGAGTTTTCGCATGGACAGATGCGAACCCATGGAGACACCTCTAGCGACCAATTGGAGGAAAGAGGATGCCACTTCAGGTGAGGAAGTGGATGTTACTTTTTACAGGCAGTTGGTGGGTTCACTAATGTATCTTGTGAACACAAGACTAGATATGTGCTATGCAGTTAACGAGTTGAGCCAAGCTATAGTTAGGCCAACCAATCTATTTTGGAGGGAAGTTAAGCATGTTTTACGATACCTCAGAGACACTATCTAATTTGGACTATGGTACAAATGAATAGAGGGAGTGACGATGTGTGGCTTCACAAATGCATATTGAGCGGGGAGTCCATCAGACCGAAAGAGCTCATTAGGTGGAATTTTCATTGTTAGGTCCGCAGTAGTTTCTTGGTACAACAGGAAGAAAAGATCGGTGGCACTCAGCTCGATAGAAGCAGAATACATGGTTGCAAGTCGAGCAACATGTGAAGCGATCTGGATGAGAAAGATAATTGTTGGATTGTTTGGTCATATGATGGATCCAACTATGATCTACTGTCATAATCAGAATTGCATCAAGCTCTCTAAAAATCCTTTTTTTCACGATCAATCCAAGCATGTTGATATCCGGTATCATCATTTACGTGATTGTGTGCAAAGGCGAATAATGTTGTTACAGTAAATTCTGACAAAAGAACAAAATGTTGACATTTTGTCAAAGGCCTTTTCAAGAGGGAAGTTCGAGTTCCACGGGTGTAGGATAGGGGTGGTTGATAATCCCTTTCTTGCTGAGAGGGAGTGTTGAAAATGCAACAAGAAAATTTCAATTTGACTTTGTCTTGGTCAAACTAGGGAAAATTTGAATTTCTATTTCAACGGAAATATTGGAGGTAGTTAACTGAGGTGATATGGAACTTGTCACTCAGTTAACTTAATTAATTCGAGTTAGGGAAGCTTGAGTTCAATTCAGTATGATTGATTTCTAATTTGTAGCAATCTATTTCAGTTAAATTGAGTTATGGTCAGTTAAACTAGTTCTAATTGTTAGAAGAACTAGTGGAGGTCAAGTTGTGGAAGTGGAACTTCAACCACACTCAATGATCAACTAGTTAACTAATCAATCAACCCAAAATAATTGATGCATGCAGAGAATTCAAGTTACCCAATTGATATGGAGATTCCAAGGCAGTGTACTATCAGTTGTAGACTATTCCAATGTGTATAAGTGGTGCATGCAGTCAGAGGAAGGACCTAGAGGAATTGCACAATCCAATTGAGGGAATTTCCTAAATAATAGGGGCTAATTTCCTCAAGGAACAACGCAAGGAAATAGGAGCTTGGAGGGCTTGAAAATTGGCTAAGTGTTGGCTAGAGTCAGTCAGTCAGGCAGAGGGATAGACTATACACTTGCAGGGTGTGCTCAGGCTTGAGCAAGCATATGTATTTCATCTCTATTCTCTTATTAATGCAATACAGATAGGAAGGGGTTGCTAATTTTTCATAGGGCGACATTGTTCTTTGCTTTGATAATTTCATTTCATCATTAATACGTTAAGTTCACCCTATATCATCATTACATTATTCAGATCTACACCATTATACATCAACATATGCAATTATCTAGAAGAAAACAACATTATCATCATCATCATCAATGCATCGAAACATAAAAGGAACAGTAGAAGAAAAGCATGCATACACATAGAGACACCAGGATTGGTCCAAGACCAAGGAAAAACCCACTTTGGGAAAACCCTTGCAAATCATCTTCTTCTTGGATCGTCGTCAAATTATGCAGCAAAAGAAAGTACAATGATCCATAACTTTATTTATGTAGCAAGACAATAACGATATCCATGAAACATATCTAATCATGCTAGAAATCAAAACCCTCATAATGATGGTTGTAATGTGCTATCACGAACTGATTTCAATTGTTGTATATTGTTGTCATTGTGTTGAACACTGTTGAGCACTGTTGTCACTGCCAATGAACCCAATACATATGTTTGCAGTGGATGCTAACAAATCAGATCTACAAATCTACAAATCTATAGACTTTTATAACAACAGAGAGAAACCTAGATCTACCACATTACTGAAGTCAACTGAAGCTAAGATGTGAAACCCTAGATCTGAACTCGATCGCTCTCATAAAAATTGTTTGTGTGTGACCGAAACTCTCTAGTCGCTCTCTCGGATATTATGTGAGGGCGACTGTGACTACTTGGTCGCTCTCAGGAAGATTGTGTCTGCGACCAGGGTGCAACACACCTAAAACCCTTGGTCGATCCCTTGAAGTTATTGTGCATGTGTTCGGGACAATCTGGTCGCTCTCAGTACCACTCTGTGCGAACAACCGAGGACTGATACCTCTAGAACTGCCTCTGAATCCATAGTCTCCCCTGTAAGCCTCTGTGTCAGCGTCTATGGGTCTCTAGTCGCTCTCATAGGCTTATGTGCCAGCATCTAGGGACTAAAATGCCCAGTTTTGTGCCAACGTCCGAGATCTAGAAGACCCTAACTCAGAGCGAACCTCACACCTGTGATTTTGGACCCTTGCGCGAACTCCTTACGCCGAACCTATGCGAACCAAGACAAAATAGAAGAGAAGATGTGTCTAAATGATCTTGAGGACTCTTCTATTTATAAGCTTTCCTGAGGGTTCACTTGGGGTTAACGCTGACCCAAGCTGTTACTCATGTGGTTAGGGCCGACCCATTCCATAATACATGTATGAATAAAATAATTCATAACTCAACTTCTGCTTGACCAAATTGGGTGATTTTCAGGTCACTTTTGGTCCTCTCGAAAATAGGAATCTAATTCAATCATCATCTCGGTCATTTGAGTTGTCCAAGGTGGAATTTGACCGCATTTGCAAAAATTAACACTCCCCCACAACTAGGGAGAATTCCACCTACCAATATATGTCCATCGATCAATATACCATTCTGGGATCTTCAAGTGTCATCATGTACCATCACAAATCATCTCTTCCATGTAGTCATCGTTCCATGCCCATCTCAAGTGTCTCATCATCACAAATCATCATTGTACATCTTGATCTATCCTTTTCTTATTCATGCTTATCTCTTGATTGTTCGTGCTCGTATTGATCCAAGATCTTTTACTTACAGATGCATCGGAATTACATATAACAAAGTTAATTAAACATGGAACTTGAAAAAAGCACATAACAATGCAGAAATAGTCAGAAGAACACAAAAACCATGACACAATGATTTGATTACGGAGTTCGTTTAGTTTGGACTACGTATCCGGGCCCTGCTCAATAGTGGGGAGGCATAAAAGAGATAAAAGTACAACAACAAGCAATTACAACCCTTATACCTCCAAGTTGATAGATGGGAAGAGAATGGAGAGCCCAACTTTGAAAACAGATAGAACCACTGAACTCCTGGCGAAAAATAATGCAAAAATGCCTATCCAAACTCCCAATTTGGATAATCAGGCCTTTTGCAACCTTCTCGAAAAGTCCCTGCTGGTCAAGGCGAGGTTCCAGCCTGTTGCCAGGGGTCAGGGTCTGTTGTATACAATAGAATTTGAGTTTCGGCGAGTCCTCCCTGCATTTCTCCGACACAATAGTCATAAATATAAGATCATGGCGGCATCCCTCAAAATTAGGGTAGTTCCAACATAATACCCAAGGTTAGCAGGCAGAAGGATTCACAACAACAACCCTTCCGCAATAGAAAAGCCAATGTCTAATAAAACAACTCATTACAACAACGCATGGGTATCGGTGGCGGGTTTCTCGGCGATTCCAGCTTATCAGCGGACAATCCAAGCCCAGACACAAGCATCATGCGATATCTATGGATCCGACATGAGTATTCACCGTATGTCATAATGTCTCGCATCTGGCTCTCCCATCACACTATCACAATCGACATGAAACCCTTGGTGCATTGATCTAGCGCACTGCAACATTTGCAGACTCATCGAGTGTATTAAGCATAATATATAGTATATCGGGTTCGGGCCCCTATGAAATCGTAATCGAAACTTTTCCCCCAAACCACATCGCAAGCACCAGCCTTTTCGTGCGATTGCGATATGCAATGTATATCGCATCGCAACTAAGTCATGTCAAGGCCGATTCGTAACCCCTCTAGCTTGCGATATGCGATATCGCAATCGCAGTCGGGAATTCCAGGGGACGATTCTTCCTTAAGCGCTCCTCCTTTTCACCGGTATGCGATATGAGGCATCCAGTGGCATCCTACCACGTGGTGCTCCCTTATTTATTGAAACTATGCCATGTCATCTTCTCCCTGCTACTTGGACAAGTCAAACTCAAACTTTGACTTGCTCTAACTTTGTCATCTGGACTTGGATTTGAGTGTCGTTCGCACCGTTGGAATTAGGATGACAAGCAATTCAATCTGATGCTAAGTTTATCCAGATTCTGCCACTTTGAGTTTTGAGCCTTTTGTCATGCCACTGGTACTTTTCTAAAGATCCACTTGGATCAATCCTCCCCACTAAGAGCTTTTGGACCACCAAAAGACTTTTCAGTCAATTGGTAAGTGAGGAAATTGCTCCCTCACTTTTTCCTTCTCCATCCATCGAGCTTTGCTTGGATGCATTCCTTTGAAGCCAACACGGATGTACTCCACATCTCCCCGTTGTGAAGTTTTGGTCCTCTGGTCGAGTATGATATCTTCAGGAAACTTATCTAGATACTCAGGTGAAAAATCATCCACTGTAGGAATCTGTGAAACCTCCTCAGTATCCATAATCAATGGAGGTTCATAAAGCTTCAGGTTTTCCACATTTACCACGGAGTACATTTGCATATAAGCAGGCAAGTCAAGACGAAAAGCATTGTCTCCAATCTTTGCCAATATGGTGAAGGGACCATATCTAATGGGTCTCAGTTTCTTCCCTTCTCCCTTCATCCTATCTTTGCTAATATGGAGCCATACCTTGTCCCCAACTTGAAACTGATGGTCAACTTGATGCCTATCATGTCAAGCTTTATACCGAGCTTGAATCTTCTCCAACTACTCCTACACTGCCTGATGAATTACCTATATTCATTGAATGAACTTTCGTGCTTTGTCCCTATCATCTCATCCATTTCCATCCTCCTCTTTCCCAAAGACCATGTCCAAGGGATCTCTGGGTAGATAGCGAAAACATGTCTCAAACGGTGAGCTTTGTGTAGATGAATGTGCTGCTCGATTGTATGTATGTTGCACATAAGGAACTTGTTCATCCCACAACTTGGGATGTTTCCCACAATAGCCTCGCAACAAGTGTAGCACGATGCGGTTGACAACCTTTGTCTGCCCATCGGTCTGTGGATGAAATGTTGTACTTATTTTCAGCTTGGTGTCCATCATTCTCCACAAGCTGGTCCAAAACTCCCCAAGAAAGTGGGAGTCTCGATCTGACACAATAGATGTGGGCAACCCAAAATGGACCCAAACATGCTGAAAGAAAAGAAAATTAGTCTGCTCAGCAGTGACCTACGTTTTACAAGGCATTAAAATACACATTTTACTAAACCTATCCACAACGACATATAAATAGTCGTGACCTTTCCTAGACATTGGTAAATCTCCTACAAAGTCCATGGACACACTTTTCCATTGTCGACTCAGAATAGGAAGTGGTATGTAGAGCCCAAGTTTTCTATTAGAGGACTTTGAAACAGAACACAACACACAACCCTTTACAAAGCGAGTCACAATGTTTTTCATATGAGGCCAAAAACAAAACCTCTGCAAATGATATAAAGTTTTCTCAATGCCAAAATGATCAGACACCAGAGAGGTATGAGCCTCTGGGATTACATGAACCCTTTCATTATTAGGTATACACAGTTTGTCAAGGTGGTACAATATATTTCCCTGCAAGCAATAATTGTCCACCTGCAATCCACAAGTCAGATTTGAATAGATTTCTTTAAAATCATTATCATTAGCATATTGTTCAGCATAACTTTCTAATGACAAAGAAACATTTTGCAAAACTACAGATGCAGAAATAGGAGGACGAGAAAGCATATATGCTACTTTGTTGTTGGTGCCCTTCTTATATTTTATTACCAAATGAAACTATTGGAGGAATCCCATCCATCTGAAGTGATGGGATTGTTGAAGCTTGGTCCGTGACTAAAGATACTACAAGGACTGATGATTCATGTGGATGATGGTCTCCTTGCCGATCAGATAGTGTTTCCACTTCTTTACACTCTGGACCAAGGCATACAACTCCCAGTCATACGTAGGATAATTCACAACAGCTTGGGAGAAAGTCTCCAAGTGGTAACAAACTGGTTTTATTTGCTGCATCAATACAACACCCATGGCATATCCGCTGGCATCTATTTCAATTTTGAAAGGTTGTTAAAGGTCTGGTAAGGCTAGCACCAAGGCCGTGTTGATCTTCTCTTTCAGTGTGTCAAAGGATTTCTGTTGTTTTCCTCCCCACTGAAAGGCCTGCTTCACACTAGTCAAGGCGTGCAAGGGGGCTGCGATAATGGAAAAGTTCGCTATGAACCTTCTCCAATACTGCACCGCACCCAGAAAACTTCAGACTTATGTGACATTCGTGGGCTCAGGCCACTTCATTATCGCCTCCACTTTAGAGGGATCTATCCTTAATTGCCCATTACCGACAATATGGCCTAAATAAATCAGAGAAGTCTTTCCAAACTCACACTTTGACAGTTTCAAATATAATTTCTCTTTCTTTAGAACATCAAGCACTTTCTTTATGTGACACGTGTTCCTCCCATGTCCTACTATACACAAGAATATCGTCCAGATACACAAGAACAAAATGATCAAGAAATGGCTGAAATAAGTCATTCATTACCCTCATAAACGTGGTTGGAGCATTGCACAATCTGAATGGCATCACCATCCATTCGAACATCCCCTGCTTGGTTTTGAATGTAGTTTTCGAGGTGTCATGGTCTGCAACTCTAACCTAGTGATAACCACTATGCAAATCCAACTTGGAAAAATAAACAACATTTTTTAATTGATCTAACAATTCATCAATGTGAGGGAGAGGGTATCGATTCTTCACCATGATCTTGTTCAGTGCCCTGTAATCCACGCACATTCTCCATGTGCCATCTTTCTTGGGCACCAACACGATTGGTGAGTCGCAAGGAGAAGAACTTGGTCTGATGACTCCCTGATTTAACAGTTCCTACACTTGTTTCTTGATCTCCTCCATCTCGATAGAAGCCATCTTGTACATGCCAACATTTGGTAAAGGGGCATCCTACTGCAAATGGATCTCATGTTGGATTTCCCTTTTAGGGGGCAATCCTCTCGGTTCCTGAAACAATTCATCATAGTCAAAAACAATTTCAAATAATTCCTTCTTATGATCAAGATCACAACCTCAGGAAGCGTGAGCCGTCTCGGCTTCTTTCACCCTTACTACCATGAGCATGCATCGTTTACTAGAATTAACTAGTCTTTTAATCTATCCTACACTGACAAGGCTAGCACTAACTTTTTTGTGATGAGCTCTGACTATATACTCTACCCCATCCATGGTGAGGTGGTATTTGTTTTCATGCCAAAAGAAAATAACATTTTTGTCATATAAATATGGGCTTCTCAAGATGATTCCACAGATGTCCAAATGTACTACATCTAACTCTACCTCATCAACTAATTTAGAACTGATTACAAATTTGTCCCTACATTGCTTGGTGACCTGCAATTTGGCTTTATCGCTTACCCAACCAAGCGAGTATGGACTCGAATGAGGTTTAGTTTCAAGGCCTAACCTTTTCACTAAGGACTCTGAGATTAAGTTTTCTTGGGAACCTGAATCAAACATAGTTTCCACCTTTGTGTGCTTTATGACAAATCTAATGTGGAACAAATCAATTCTCTTTTGCTCATGACTCACAGGCTCATTCAACTAACTAGTGCTTGCAACTGAATTAGAATTATCATTAATAGAAAGAGTACCTCTTGCGCCCACGGCTGTGATCAATGTTTCATCATCGGAATCTGAGCCAAGGCCCTACGTTATTGCCATTGTCTTATGCTTCCCCTTTCCACCGAATCTCTTCAGTCTCAGTTCCAAATGCAGCTTCCAGTAGTGGTCCTCGTCATGCCCATCCTTCTTGCAGTGAGTGCACGATGGTGTTGCTCCGCTCCCCTTCTTGGCAGCGATGGTCTTCTTATCCTTACCTTTTCCTTTCTTCTGGAATTTGCCATGCTGAGGTTTGAATGAAATCTTCTTGGTTTGGTCATCTCGATCATTCTTGCCTTGGCTTTCAAGATGTATAGATTTAACGCTGGTTGTATCAATTGAAGTAGGCTCGAACAGTAATAACGAGTGTCTGATGTAACTATGTAGCGCACCTATGTACTTAGTTACAGTTTTGGGCACATCTAATGAGATGCCCAGATTCAATGCTTGTTTCCGAAATTCCTCCGTGAAGCTTTGTACATTCTGGCCCTTACCTTGCCTTAAATATTGCCAGTCCATAAGTGCCTTTTGCTTATAACCCAGAGGGTGGAACTGGTCCTTTAATGCAGAAATAAAACTAGACCAAGAGGACAGAAGGTTACCTGACTTCGTGTTGCCCTTCTGTAACTTGCTCTCCCACCAAACGAGAGCAGTGCCGCTCAGCCGAAGAGATGCTAACTGGACTTTCACCTCATCTTCTTCAATCTGCTGGATTCGGCAATAAACCTCTATCTGTCTGATCCAGTTATTGAGTTTTTCTGCACTACATTCTCCATTGTACATGGGCAGGTCGAACTTCACATCTAACTTGAAGAACAGTTTCTTAGAGGTCTGTTTGGAATTTCTATGAGAGTGATGAGAATTATCACTGGAGGAAGGAGAGGGAGGAGGATCTTCTCCACCACCTTCTTTATTTGTTAATTCATGATCATTGGCATCCTTTTTCTCATGCCCAAGTGCCTTCTCAAACTTTACGAACAACTTGTCTAACTTTCCTGCCATATTATAGAATACTTTTGGAATTTTGTTCCTCTTCTCAACAAGCTTCTTCATTGGCCATGTTTCTTCTTCGTTGTGCATGTCCTGCTTTAGAATCAAAGGAGTTAAGCATTGCTTCTCCTATTCACAGCTGGTTCTGTGTTAGCATAAACTCATGCAATTCGCATCTACAAAGGCCTGCTCTGATACCAAACTTGATCCAAGATATTTTACTTACAGATGCATCAGAGTTACATATAACAGAGTTAATTAACCATGGAACTTTAAAAAATCACATAACAATGCGTAAATAGTAAGAAGAACACAAAAACCATGACACAATGATTTGATTACGCAGTTCGTCCAGTTTGGACTACGTCTCCAGGCCCTGCTCAATAGTGGAGAGGCTTTCTTTTTATTGGTGGCATAAAAGAGATAAAAGTATAGTAACAAGCAATTACAACCCTTATACCTCCAAGCTTTGAAAACAGACAGAACCACTGAACCCCTCCAAGCTTCAATCCCTTGATGTTACTGTGCATGTGTCCGGGACATCCTAGTCGCTCTCAGGAACACTCTGTGCGAGCGACTGGGGACTGATACCTCCAGAACTGCCTCTGAATCCATAGTCTCCCCCATAAGCCTTTGTGTCAGCATATATGGGTCTTTGGTCACTCTCATAGGCTTGTGTGCTAGCGTCTAGGGACTAAAATGCCCATTTTTGTGCCAACGCCCGAGATCCAAAAGACCCTAACTCAGAGCGAACCTCACGCTTGTGATTTCGGACCCTTGCGCGAACTCCTTACGTCGAACCTATGCGAACCAAGACAAAAGAGAAGAGAAGATGTGTCTAGATGATCTTGAGGACTCTTCTATTTGTAGGCTTTCCTGAGGGTTCACTTGGGGTTAAGACTGACCCAAGATGTTACTCATGTGGTTAGGGTCGAGCCATTCCATAATACATGTATGAATAAAATAATTCACAACTCAACTTCCGCTTGACCAAATTGGGTGATTTTTAGGTCGATTTTGGTCCTCCCGAAAATAGGAATCTAATGCAATCATCATCTCGATCATTTGAGTTGTCCAAGGTGGAATTTGACCACATTTGCAAAAATTAACACTCCCTCTCAACTAGGGAGAATTCCACCTACTAATATATGTCCATCGATCATTATGGAATCTTCAAGTGTCATCACGTACCATCACGGATCATCTATGTCATGTAGTCATCGTTCCATGCCCATCTCAAGTGTCTCATCATCACAAATCGTCATTGTACATCTCAATCTATCCTTTGCTTATTCATGCTTATCTCTTGATTGTTCCTGCTTGTATTGATCGAAGACATTTTACTTACAGATGCATCGAAATTACATATAATAAAGTTAATTAACCATGGAACTTTAAAAAAGCACATAACAATGCAAAAATAGTCAGAAGAACACAAAAACCATGACACAATGATTTGATTATGGAGTTCATCTAGTTTGGACTACGTATCTGGGCCCTGCTCAATAGTGGGGAGGCATAAAAGAGATAAAAGTACAGCAACAAGAAATTACAACCCTTATACCTCCAAGCTGATAGATGGGCAGAGAATGGAGAGCCCAACTTTGAAAATAGATAAAACCACTGAACTCCTGGCGAAAAATAGTGCAAAAATTCCTATCTAAACTCCCAATTTGGATAATCGGGCCTTCTGTAACCTTCTTGGAACCTACCTCCTGCTTAAAGCGGGGTTTTGGCCTGCTGCCAGGGGTCAAGGTCTATTGTATACAATAGAATATGAGTTTCATCCAGTCCTCCCTGCCTTTCTCTGACACAACAGTCATATATATAAGATCATGGCGGCATCCCTCAAAATCGGGCAGTTCCAACATAATACGCAAGGTTAGCAGGCAGAAGTATTCACAGCAACAACCCTTCCGCAATAGAAAATCCAATGTCTAATAAAACAACGCATGGGTATCAGCGACGGGTTTATCGGTGGTTCTAGCTTATCGGCGGACAATCCAAGCCCGGACGTAGTCTTCCTGCGGTATCTATGGATCCGACATGAGTATTCACCGTATGCCATAATGTCTCACGTTTAGCTCTCCCATCACATTATTGCAATCGACATGAAATCCTTGGCATATTGATCTAGCACACTGCAACATCTGCGGACCTACCAGGTGTATTAAGCATAATATATAGTATATCGGGTCCAGGCCCCTTATCGCAGTATCGCAATTGGCGCTCACCGTGAAATCGCAATCGACACTTTTCCCCCGAACCACATCGCAAGCACCAGCCTTTTCGTGCGGTTGCGATATGCGATGTATATCACATTGCAACTTAGTATTGCCAAGGTCGATTCGTAACTCCTCCGGCCTGCAATATCCCTGCTACCTGGACAAGTCAAACTCAAACTTTGACTTGCTCTAATTGTGTCATCTGGACTCAGATTTGAGTGTCGTTCACACCATTGGAATCCGGATAACGAACACTTCAATCCGATGCTAAGCTTATCCAGATTATTCCACTTTGAGTTTCGATCCTTTTGTCATGCCACTGATACTTTTATAAAGATCCACCTGGATCACGTATGATAAACATTCTCGGATCTAGAAGAAGAATAATTTGATACCGGAGAGGAACTCAAGCTACCACCCTCTATCTATTAGGCTGCTATCTAGAATCTCTGTCACCGGGATACTACCCGGATTATCATCAATCATCATTGAAGAGCATATCATCAGGGAGTACATCTCAACCTGGGATCACATCGGGGAGAAATAGGTTCCACCCAAACCGAGCAATAGGGAAATTCATCACACAGGGGAGTAAACCCTCGACCCTAGAATTTCAACGGGGAGCTTTACCCTCAACCCGAAATCTTATTTCCTATCGATCTTCCCAACAATGACTCTCAGTAGTCATGTGGTAGAACACTTGCATCATAATCGCCTTGGGTTGTACACCCCCAAGTACACTCTCAACTCATTTGCCAGACGAGGAGTGGTACTCCCAACATGCCTGACTTGTGGGTATGATGCCAACTAGGGTATACTCTACAAACACCAGATAGGGGAGTAAAACGCTCAACCCTATGGGTAACAGATAGGGGTAACTCCCTATTGTCCAGAGTTCCATCAACCCCAGGAGCCCTCTATCTTGATTCCTCACCCTAGGAGCTCAAACAGGGTAGGAAGAGTTGGCTCATTGGCATTGATCAATGTTGCCCCTCATCCGGAGGGGCTACATCCATCAGTCCAAGCTACTCTCATCATATTCAGATCTGGTATCTGCTTGTCTCAATAGCAGTTGTTTCCCTGATCATACAGAACATCAAATCAGATATCATGTCAGAACATAAGTAAACATATAAATCACAAAAGGATACCATAATCATCCTCCCTCTCAAGGAGGTGCCAACCACAAGCATGATCTTATTTAGAACAGTTGCATTGTCTCAATATATGAGAGTATCTCGGTCCCAACTATATATATGGGATTCTCAATCACCATAATGTAACCATGTCAGATCCAGATCATGCTCAAACAACTCTTTAAGGAGCTTCTTTATCCTACCTCACAGTTATCCATGCTAGCAGCATCATGATCAACCTTGGTCATGCTATGAACCTCTCATCCAAGATATCATGACAGATCTCATACTAAAGAAAAATCAAAACATGCTTATCAACAATAATCTCAAATATCAATAATACATATAGGCAAACACATACCATAGGAAAAATGTCTCATTCTCAAAAATAGAATATCTCATGTAGATATTTCAAAGCATGCTCGGTGGCAACTCTATGTGAGTGAAGCAGCTCAATCATGAATTTATTCAGGTTCTATGCACATTATATATGTTCAAAAATGAAACGTAAATGCTTCAACCAGTGGATGCCTTGTCAAGTTCAACAACATCTTGAACTTCAAATCAGAGTATCCAAGGATTTTCATTTTCATTATCCAAAAAACGTTTTCCAATAGCTTTGCAATATGGAATTTATTTCCAAAATTCCAAAAATCGATTCAGCATGCCATGATACATTATTTCGGGCTTCATAAGCCATCTCCCTCTAATTTAGATCATCAGAGGCTCATCACCTATCACAAGTAGATCATCAGGATATAAAACCAAAACCATAATCAATATCAAAGCCATACCTTGGAACTCATCATCCTGACTTCATCAGATAACTTTCAAATATAGACATATCTGGATCGAGGAGCTTTCTTCATGCAAATCTCTCTACGGGCACAATGACTTGCAAAGCTAGCATAATCATCCTTACATAAATCAGTGTTGTACCATCACATCAACAAAGTCAGCTCATCAGAGTTTAGAAGCCAGATTACGACCATAATCAAAGTCATCAATATCACATTATCAATTCTTTCAACCAGGAGACAGGTGGAGTTCATATCAAATCATGACTTCATTTCTTATTATGGAAAAAAAAATGTCATCAACCATGTATTATCTCTTCATCCATGTATTATAAATCCGAACTTTATCAAGTCATTCTCATAATTATAACATAACTCATTTCTGTCACTTGGTGCAAATGCATACATCAAGGATGAGTCATGCAGGTTCCATTTTCATGTCGAATCACAACTATCAGTTCCTCAACAATTGTGCTAGGAACGAGGAGGCTAATACAGAATCATTTTTTTCCGAATACTCACATAACTCATTATGCCCACATCAATAATCGTCAAATCAGATCACTAGACATCAAGTCAAGTCCAAATTGCTATCGTAAAGAGATCTATAGTCAAAACATATCTCAATCATCAATTCAACGTTATTGTCAAGCATCACGACAAAACATTGTTCATATATACTAGTAAGCCAAATCATGCCAACCTCTTGTAGCACAAACATAGTGAGATATCTATATGTATGTCCCAGTCACATGCAAACACAAGTTAAATATGCATGTTCATGTTATGGGAAACATTCAAGGTTTTCTTGTTAGCAGATCTTGTTGTTATCTACAATACATCTATGGTATTGGCATCTTCCAGGTGAGCATCTGATTTCATGCACAATACTTCATTATATGATTAGAAATTTAACTCAACAATTTCATAAATCAATTAATAGTCGTAGATTATGTCGGGGTCATCATGATTCAGAGTTCAAATAGCTTCAAAAAGATTCAGATGATCGTCAACTATAGTCAAACTTATGGGCGCTACCTTCACTTTGGCATGAGAGCGACTTTAGTTTCCTGGACGATGTCTAGGCCTTAGCATGCGTGCATCCAGGGACGAGATCTCCTAGATCTGTGATTGCGTCCAGAGCATAAACCCTAATTTTTGTACGAGCTTCATATTTGAGACCTTGTTGTAGATCAATACTATCAAATGCATATAAATCATACTTCAACAACACATAATGCAAATAGTAATAAGTGTAAGAATCTTGGGAAGAGATTCTCCCTCTGACTGGGGATCTACTTTATATATCTTCTTTCATGTCATTAGCATGTCTCTACTAGAGTCATGCAACAACAGATCTTTTAGATCATAAACATATGTCTATCATGGTTATCAACATCATGACATCAATCTTTCATCACAGGTTAGACTCGAAACAATAGATAGATACAACATCATATCTCAAAGATTATGAACACAATAACACTTTCTATCAATTCACTCCATCAAGTTAGAACATTCAGTTTAACCGTAGTTACTCATCCCATCAAGAAGAGATCTACTTATCAATCTTCCACTTATACTTCTCACATCAAGGTTACTAAGCTCCTCATGGCTAGTAAAATCAAGTTAGGTCATTCAATAAAATTTTACCAAAACAACAAGAGTGCCATCACTCTTTCCATATGATTTCATCATGCTTATCACAAGCATGTATAAGAGTCAATGAGCTATCCTTCTATATGAAATCCATCATGACAAGTATCAAGAGTATCATTTGCTAGATTCAAGGTTCTAGCCATCTTTATAGGATCAAAATAGATAGATCATCAAGTGTATCAATGTATCAACATTAGATAGCTTTATAGAATTCAAGAATATCAAAATGTTCAACACTAGGTGCATCTTTTCATCATATGAAACATAGATCCAAGTCACTTTCATATGCATGTATGAGCCATTAAAGAAAGAGACATTATAATCACACCTTAGGGCTTACCAAGCCAATAGATGAAACATACCATGCATACCTTGTGGTATTATCTGTGCACCTTTTTATTAGACATAGGCTGCTTGAAGCACTTTGTCATCTTTTCATCAAGTACATATTTATCTCTTTCCAGATCTGCATCTCAAAATGATCCTCAAGAAGGATCTACTCATCATATCTCATCAAGGAGGTGAGAAACATCCATATACTTAAATACATATGCAGGAAGTGCAAGCAATAAACATAATCATCAGATCTATAAGTCTAACAAGTAAGAAGCATCATAAGTCAAAAAAACAATTATCTTCAATGAGAGGTGATCCTCTCCCTCTTGAACCAATCTTCAAGAGCCATCAATGTCCATGGTCCATATACCAATGTTGCATAGATCCAAGTCACTTTCATATGCATGTATGAGCCATTAAAGAAAGAGACATTATAATCACACCTTAGGGCTTACCAAGCCAATAGATGAAACATACCATGCATACCTTGTGGTATTATCTGTGCACCTTTTTATTAGACATAGGCTGCTTGAAGCACTTTGTCATCTTTTCATCAAGTACATATTTATCTCTTTCCAGATCTGCATCTCAAAATGATCCTCAAGAAGGATCTACTCATCATATCTCATCAAGGAGGTTAGAAACATCCATATACTTAAATACATATGCAGGAAGTGCAAGCAATAAACATAATCATCAGATCTATAAGTCTAACAAGTAAGAAGCATCATAAGTCAAAAAAACAATTATCTTCAATGAGAGGTGATCCTCTCCCTCTTGAACCAATCTTCAAGAGCCATCAATGTCCATGGTCCATATACCAATGTTGCCTTCAAGTATCCAACCTGCTAGGGATTATCCCATCTAGGGCTTCATCGAATCTTCGTCAAGTGCTTGAGCATCTTCACATAGACCATGCTAGAGTTTCATACATCAAATATCAAGTCTTTTCCATAAACCAAGGTTTTCTCTCCAACTCTAACCTCATAGAATCCATCAAACCCTAATGATTAATATGCCTAGGGTTTTCTTCAAACCCTAGAATTCTTTTAGGTCTCCACCATCATCTTCATGCTTCCATAAAAGGTGTCATCATCGGGGTGATCTCCATGACTTTTCTTCAACCCAGCTTTGATACCATGTTAATTTTTCATAGGGAGACATTGTTCTTTGCTTTTATAATTGCATTTCATCATTAATATGTTAAGTTCACCTCATATCATCATTACATTATTCATATCTACACCATTATACATCAGCATATGCAATTATCTAGAAGAAAACAACAACATCATCATCATCAATGCATCGAAACATAAAAGGAACAATAGAAGAAAAGCATGCATGCACATAGAGACACCATGATTGGTCCAAGACCAGGGAAAAACCCACTATGGGGAAAACCCTTGCAAATCTTCTTCTTCTTAGATTGTCATCAAATGATGCAACAAAAGAGAGTACAATGATCCATAACTTTATCTATGCAACAAAACAATAATGATATCCATGAAACAAATCTAATCATGCTAGAAATCAAAACCCTCATACTGATGGTTGTAATGTGTTGTCACAAACTGATGTCAACTGTTGTATATTGTTGTCACTGTGCCGAACACTGTTGAGCACAATTTTCACTGTCAATGAGCCCAATACATATGTTTGCAATAGATGCTAACAAATAAGATCTACAAAGCTGTATAATAGCATAGAGAAACCTAGATCTACCATATCATTGAAGTCAATTGAAGTCAAGATGTCAAACCCTAGATCTGAACTCTGGTCGCTCTCATCAAAACTGTATGTGTGCAACCAAAACTCTTTGGCCACTCTCTCGGATACTGTGTGAGGTTGAATGTGATTGCTCATTCACTCTCAAGAAGACTATGTGTGTGCGACCCGGGTGCAACACACTACCCTTGGTCGCTCCCTTGAATTTACTATGCATGCATCTGGGACAACCTGGTTGCTCTCAAGACCACTCTGTGTGAGAGACCATGGACTGATACCTCCATAACTGCCTCTGAAACCATAGTCACCCCCATAAGCTTATGTGCTAGCATCTATGGGTCTTTGGTTCTCTCGTAGCCTTGTGTGCCAATGTCCAGGGACTAAAATTCTCAGTTCTGTGCCAACGTCCGAGATCTAGAAGACCCTAACTCAGAGCGAACCTCACGCCTATGATTTCGAACCCTTGCACGAAATCCTTGCATCGAACCTGTGTGAACCAAAACAAAAGAGAATAGAATATGTGTCCAAATGATCTTGAGGTCTCTTCTATTTATAGGCTTCCCTGAGGGTTCACTTGGTGTTAACACTGACCTAAGAAGTTACTCATGTGGTTAGGGCCGACCCATTCCATAATACATGTATGAGTAAAATAATTCATAACTCAACTTCCACTTGACCAAATTGGGTGATCTTTAGGTCGATTTTGGTCCTCTCAAAAATATAAATCTAATGTAATCATCATCTCGGTCATTTGATTTGTCCAAGGTGGAATTTGACCGCAGTTGCAAAAATTAACAAGGGTTTTAAGTAGTTTCTTCCCCTAGATAAATCTTTGTGTATGTGTGTTGTTTCCTTTTGCATGTCTATTATTTGTGTTCTAGATCGTGAATTAACTTTAACACATAACTATAGTAGCTTTGAGTCTTGTGACTTAGTAAATTTCATGAGCAGTTTCGAATATACACATTAATTTCTACGTCTAGCTCAACCCAAGGATGTGGATTAGTGAGTGCCAAATCCTAATGAACCAATGACAATTAACCCAAATAATGGAGATGATATCAAGGAAATTTTGTGACATGGAAAATTTTAAGTATGGAAAGGGTAATGGACACTCTATTTGAATCCATCACCTCTAATAATTGACTAAAATCCCCTAAAACAAGTTTGATTTGAGTAGACATAAAATAAAATTGTGTTACGAGCTAATCCATTAGCTCAATAACAAAATATGACAATAAAGCCACATGTGTGAGCCATAAGCCTCTAAAATGTATGACATGATGCCATTTTAGGGTTTTAAATGCTCTTAAAAATGAACTAGAAGGAACACAAAGGCCTCCAAGCATCATGATAATCCTCAATTTGAGGGAAGGTCCTCAAATCAAGCCTCAAAGCATCTCTACGTGTCCAAAATCCAATTGTGGATTCCTTGCGTCATCTCTATGGGTGTTAAGTAGACAATGTAGTGTGCTCTCTCGCTCTCTAGTGTTGGGGCTTCATAAGGTGCAATAAGGCCTCTTCAATAATCCTAGGCGATAATCATCCTCATTTGGGCTCTCTATCAAGTAATGCCCATCAAGTATTCTAGGTCCACTGGTACATCCTCAAGAATCCGCCATGTCAATTAGGAGAAGCTCAATGTTTTAGCATCTGGGGATGTTGCATCTACAAGATCACCATGCTCTTCAAGGGTGTAGTATGGCCTAGGCATCATGTGGAGTATGGTTCCCTCAAGGCCTCAATTTCTCTAAACCACCTGGAAAAACCATCTCAAACTCAATTCAAAGTAACCATTCATTAGAGACTTGTTGTCACCCAAAGTTTACACCTAAGGCACAATGATTAAAGTAGGGATTGTCACCTATTCCCTACTCACTCTGTTTAATATCTCTCCTAGACAAGCTAGATGAATGAAAGAAGAAAACATGTTTGAATAACAAGTTTCAGGAGACCAATGGAAAGGAAATCACTTCTCTTGGCAACTTAATTTAAGGCTAAATAGAAAGTGTGATTATTATTGAGCAATGTGATATGTTAGAGATAGATTTGATTAAATTGATACAACACTTAACAAGATAAACAATGATGAGACCGGTGCCTTAATGGTAATGCTCAAATTATTAAAGTACTTTCATAAAATAATTATATCTTGAGTTACAAGAGAAACAAAGTGGCAAGAAAAAGTTAGTATGAGAGATCAAAAGATTACAACAACTAGATATATGAGCAACAAGAAATAGACTTGCATATGTAAATAAAGTGTGTACTTTAAGTAAAATGATATTTGATAATATTTTAAAAGGACAAGTACAACAGTGTAAGATTCGCAAGTAAACAAATTAAGCTCACAATTCCAATTATAGATAATCAATTGAAAAGAAAAATGATGATGCAAGATCTACTTATGTGAGATGCAAGATCTTGGTTGATTTAAATTATATGTCTATTCTAAGGTGAACGTCTTCTCCTCAATTATTTTGAAACAAGTTTTAGGACACATTTGTATAAAGAAGTGTTGGGGAAGGAGGCTAAGGCCTCGTTAATGATACCTACCCAGGAATTCTAACTACCAAAGTGCCTTCGTTCCTACAAGGGATTTCCCACAAGAGACCGCAAAGTCACTTGTTTTAACCATTGTGTAAGGGTCATGTTTTCTCTCAGATTGTACACGAACAGTGCGACACCGACTCAGGGTGGGGACTGTCACTCTGCTCCATGCCCACTTTATTCTAGTTGTCTCCCAATAGCAGGCTATGGGGGGTAGCCCCTATGGAAGATAGAAATGCAAGACTTATTGGAAACCAACAAGTCTGAGAGACATGATTGAATGGCCTAGCCACTTGGTTGGTTTATCAAGATTTATAGATTAGATTAGATTTAAATGTGAGACCAATGCCCTATGGAGTCAACTTCTTGCTTATTACCAATTAGACGCCAATTAATCGGATGAACAATCACTGCTTGGATGCGTGACTATCTTAGATGAAGTGAAAATCCTACAAGCTAGGTGAAATGCGAAATCTTGGTTGATTTTAAGTTAGATGCCTATTCTAGATATAACCTTCCTCTTATCTATTTTGGAACTAGTCTCTAGAGTATGTCGTGGGATGGAAGCCAATAGAATCAAACAAAGGCTTGATTAATGATACCTCCCCTTGTGTTCCAACCACTCGATTCATATAGCATTGCAGAGACTGTGGCTCTGACAACTGCAAGGTCACCGTGTTAACCACTAAAAAGGTTTTAAGTCCCTGAACCTAGATTGAGAAACGGTGGCCCTAAAATTCTACCAACCAATCTTATACTTGGAGATAAATTATTAGGTGCAAGACTAATTCTAGGATGCAAATGCATCATGAGTTGAGTGATATTGACATGATATTGCTTAAGAATTTTAAGTACTTAGTTATGGATTAATCTTATGACAATAGTACTTAACGAAAAAATGAAAAGAACAATCTCATACACAAGACAATGTGCCAACCATAAACAAGAGAGATCCATGATATGATTTCTTAAGAGCTCAAGATAAGATTATCATCCACTGATATATTAACCAATAATTGATAATGGTAACAATTAGAGAAACTAGATCACCTATCAACTTAGATGATTCAAGATGCCAATGATTCATTTGTTGGCCCTACAAAAATTATAGAAAGAAGATCTTACCCTCAAGGGCCTAGATCATGCTCAAAACCTCATCATATTTCTTTGATCCACTTGAATCTAACCTGCACACATAAAAAAAAATACCCAAAACCCAAATATATGCAAAAATTTCAAAATCTCAAAACCCCAAACCCCAGCCGCAAAACAAGGGTTAGAAAAAATAAAGTTTATTTACAAAAAAATATTATACAAGATCTATTTAGAAATATAGGAGGACAAATTATTTTTTATAAAATATGACAATGGCTAGATGTATTTCAAAATATATAAATTCAACCACAACCTTAGTGAAGTAATAAAATCACATGAAATATTCGAAGTCCAAATAAGGTCGACCTATGCCCACAATTTGTGAACTTGGAGCCCAAGGGTCGGTGAACCTACAAACTCTATATATTTTCTTAAGAAAAATCATCAGAACATACATCACCTAAGATATAAGAAACCATATCTGTTTCCCAGGCCCCACGTATCATGAAGCAGACATGATTCAGTGGGACACGTCTCCTCCGGATCATGTCCCATCAAGACACGACCGTGTCTCGATCTTGTTCCGATGGGACACAATCATGTCCCGATTCTAGGACGCATGTCACGAGTTTTTTCTCTCCGCGCAGCTACAAAAGTGCGATTTGGCCCATTCTAACTTCACCAAAGTCATTCTCTTTTGTTGTGGGTGTGTGAGAGCAAAGAGAAAAGGGTGTGGGGGAATTTTTGATGCGAATCAAACAACAAGTATGTGCATTTTCTCTCTATTTTTGTGCATTTTTATTACAATATTTGGCATGTGAATTTGTTTTATAAATTTGGCAAAGGAAGAGAAAGGGGAAGAATGTTTCCATTGGAGATGCCCCTCCTCTTCCAATTTCATCAAGGTCTGCAAGTGTTCCCTTTATTGCAAGTGGGGCTGCAACAATAGCTTCAAATGTTGAGAGAAGACAATAGCCTCAAGATAATAGATATCCCTTGTGGAAATATGTCACAAGAGAGCAAGGGCCAAACAACAATATGAAGGGATGAGGCAATGTTGCTTGGAAA
The DNA here is from genome assembly GCA_031772625.1 of Pinus tabuliformis. Taxonomy (NCBI): domain Eukaryota; kingdom Viridiplantae; phylum Streptophyta; class Pinopsida; order Pinales; family Pinaceae; genus Pinus; species Pinus tabuliformis. The sequence goes on from CM062805.1 coordinate 1,112,915,447, forward strand.
TGCAACTATTGAAAACTCATTTCATGAGCACATATAACTGTGTGAAAGCTCATTTGTTAGCTTTACCAAGTTGTGGAATTGCAGCATGTACACAAGTGTCTTTAGCTAAGAGGAAGGAAATGGAAAAGAGGCCAATGTTGGTATGGCAAAGGTGGCTGCAACATCTAAAAAAAACAAGAATGAACACTGTTATCACTCAGGTTGTCCCTTGGCTCCTTAATGGATACGGCCGAGGTAACCACAAACCAATCTTTGGGCTGCAGGTCCTAGCGTACCTGCAGTCAGAGAGGGCTCTCTCTTTATGATTTAACTTTGTTTTGGGTTGATTTTAGGCTAGTTATGGTGTACAAGGGTTTTGTTTTGATTTTGGTGGGAAGGAGATGTTTTCAAGCAAAGTTGGGATGCATAGTGTGAGAAGTTCAAACCATTGGGCATGGGGTCATGGCTTAGGGCTTGTTGTTGCATTTTCCTGGTCACAAGAGGAATATAGAGCAGGATAGCTACACATAGAACAATATCAGGCTGGAATAAAGATGGAATGAAGGTCAGAGATGAAAGGCAACTAAGAATCTTTCATTAGCTAACAGGGAGGGAAGGTAGATGAAAGTTTGTCTAGGAGCAGTAAATAATTCCTAAAAAATAGTCATATGTGAAAGAAACAGGGTAAACATGATCATTTAAGTATGCATATTCATAACCATTTCTGAGGAAAACATATAAAAATAACAAGAACTGAGCATAGGGTGCAGTCAAGCAAAACCTAAGCTATTCTTTTTTCTTGCTATTTAGATGGTAACACAATTGTGCATAAACATAATAAAACTGTAAACAGAGGTAGAAAAACTTATTGAGCCATGTAGTAGCAGAGGAATTCCACAATCACTCTTTAACCATTAATAACACAACAGTCAGTTCTTCATCCAAAGCATTCCAGCAGTCTTTCATTACAGAGCTTCTCAAAAATATAGCGCAAGTCCAGCATGAGGAATATCAACCAACCAACCCCAAATATGTTCTATGGGGAGGTATATATACAAAAACAAGATACAAAATATCTAGGTGATGACTCTTCAAGCAATAAATTATATCACCAACTCTTGTCAGGGAGTAAATGAAGCATTAAACACTGCAGTTAATGTTGGCTTGCTAGCTATCCATTTTGTCAGAAAACTTTTGACTTTCTGGGCTGAATAAGTCGACTGCCTGTTGCGCATTTAATTTGCGTTTTTTGGGCCTACTACTGGTACACTGCTTGTTGTTGTCTGGATCTTCATCCTGTGTGCTCGGCTTGTTAGCATTTGATGAGCTGTAGTTATCATTTCAATTTTGCTTTATGCTGATCTACCTTTGACAGGTGTATCGTGCCATCTGTATATGCTGAACTGTAGCTTGATCAAAAAAGAATTAATAAACCAAATCACCTGAGCAATGTCTCTACCATCCCGTTCCACCAATCCTCTGTAGGTAACTGATGCCTTTGTATCTTTATCAGTGTTTCCTCAGCTTCCGTGCATCTATGGAAAGTGGGCTGGAATTCGAACAGGTGGTTTATCTCATGTGCAATGTAGAATAGATTTTCCAATTTATCGAAGACACTCTGTCCTGATGGAGGCCCTGTATCTTCTGAAGTGCTTGAGGAAGCTGTGATTTGGTTGGTAGAAAAATTATTCACTCTGTTGGCATAAAGGTCATGTGATAGCAGTCTTCCAGCACTGGTTAATAAACTTGGTAGTCCTCTGCTATGTAATGCCATGATCTTTGTTTGGAACTCATCTACCTCCGTTTGCATTTCTTGGCATTTTCTGTCCAATGCCTACACAAAATTCCTAAGGGTTAACACCTTTTTTATTAGCAAAATAGTTTCAGTCTTGTTACTGATTCCTAATGCTGCCAGCTGCCCTTTGGTGTGAGTATTCAAAAATTGGATCATTCTATTTTCTTGATCGGGCATATTTCTTAAGGATGCTCTAGCCTTTTGGTTTTCAAATTGAGCCACGTTTATCAAATCCATTTGCTCATGAATGGTTTCAATGGATTGCCATTGGTTTATAACGGATTGGCCAATTTTGGCCCACAAAATTTTCTTGATATCTGCTTGAGTCCTGTCAAAAGTGAGCTCTTTCTCTAGCTCCTTTATTCTTCTTTCCAAGGCTTTGACTTCTCTTGTCTTCTCAACTACATCCTACTTTGATTTTTCATATTTTCCCTCAATTGTAGCTAGCTTTTCCTTGGTTTCTCTCAATTCTGTCATTTGCAATTCCAGAGCTTCTATTTCCTTCATCATATTGTCCATTTTCAAGCTGGTGCCTTGCTCTGTAGGTGCTGAAGTAGTGGCTGAAATTGGTACTGAACTTGAAGTGCCTGCTTCTGATGTTGTAACCGTGGGAGGGACTGTTGTGGTGGCTGTGGGAGGAGCAGTTGTAAGAATCTGAGCTGTTTGAATTGGCTGAGGAGCCAACTCTCCCTCTCTTGCCTGTAATGATGCCTCTAAGGCACTCTCTGTCTCTATCAACCTTTTATGTAAGGTTGTAAGAAAAGCTACCACATCCTGCTTCTCTTTCTGTTGTGCCAATTCTGTAGCTTGAGGATGGAATGTGGGTGACAGTGTGATGTGTCTTCTTAGGGCAGCTATGTCTTCATCCTTCTTTTTAATTAAAGCTTGCACACCCTTGGGATCAAAGGGATCATGTCCCAGCTCTATGATAATCTCCTCCAAGGACTTGATTCTATTGTCCTTGGCCTGTGACGAAGCTTTCTCCAACTCAAGTTGCGCAACAGTGTTGTGCAAAGAGTTTTGCAATCTGTGGGCTAACAATGTCTTATCTGCTAGAGTAGCATATACCATCTCCCCAATCTGCTTGTGCAATTCAATCTGGTCCATCGGATGGATATCCTTGGCAAACACTTCCAAATTGGTTCTAATGTAATCAGCAACTGATTGGGGTTGCTGAGTTGTAGGTCTGAAGTGACCAAGGGTCATTCTTCCTTCCTAGATGTCATAGGCCACCATTAGCCTTTGCTGATTGGTAGGGGCAATCCTTATTAGCTGGTTGTAAAGTTGTAGTCTCATTGGTTCATTCCTGGCTTTGATATCAGTGAATGCTTTTTTGATATTCGAGGGCTGCTTGCCATGTTGCCTTGTGGATGTTACTTCCACTCCCTGCTGTCTCTCTTGCTGCTGCTGAAAAGAACTGGCCAATGTCTCCATGCCTGTGGGAATTTGTTGTTCTTTGGGCCCCTCTGGCATTTATTCCTCCGAAAAAGGATTTAACCTTTGTCTCTTTTCTCCTTGCTGATTTGTAGATGTCCCTAGAGGGGTCTCTTCCTGTCTATCCCTCTTCTTCGCTCTTTCCTCATTTAGAGGTGTCTGCAATACTGGAATTTCTGTCACATTTGTTTGTGTAGAAGGGTCTTGCCCTTGGCTTTGTTCATCTGTAGAAACTGGCTGATCTGCCATTGTTTCTTGTTGTCCCAAATCGTGCACATGTTCTTCTGAATGCTGCATCTCTTTGCCTTTATTCGTTGCTGTAGGTGAGGTACTTTCTTGGGCCGGTTACTGGTGAGGTGTGGCAGAAGAGGTCCCTTCTCCAACGTACCGAGGAGCTGTAAAAAACACCTATTCACAAGATTCCAAGTCAACATATTTTTCCAGATTCTTGATTGCTTTTTCTGTTATTTCTTCTTCAGTGAATTCTTCAACTAGAGTGCCCTTTACCCACTCTTGTTGATTAGCAAATTGCTCAATTTGAGGGATAGTGCAGTGTTCATATGCTGCAAGCCTGTATTTGATTCTTCTAAGGCTTATAAAGTGATTGGGGTCATATGTTGCCCAATAAAAGCTTGTTTTTAGCTTCAGTTTCTCCCCTAGAATCTGGTCAGCATCCTTCCATGCTTCTTCCCTCTTATTGAAAATAAAGGGACCCAATTGATTTTTGACTTTTAGCTGTGCCTTTTTACTTTTGCCAAAGAAATGCACCATATCCGCATTACCAAATTGCCGAAAGTATTCTAAGGCAAATAGTCTCATGGGGACATATTTGGGCAGTCGGTAGGGGGCTAATTCACAGCCATAGACCCTGATTATGGTGTGGTTTTGGTAGAAATACCAGTCACCGATGCTGTAGCTTTTGGAAAGCTGTAGAATCTTCTGCATCTCATCAGTGAGTCTGGGGGGAGGATCTGTTGACAACAAGCAGGTAGCTGGATAGATAAACAGGTCAATGAACTCACAGTATGTGTATGGGGAGTAATTAATATGATGGAACACTGATGACCAAAATATGACTGACCTCCTTTCCCCTCTTGCATCCAACTTTTTGAGGACAACTGGGAAACTCTCAGACTGATAATACAGCAGCAAATGATAGATGTATGAGGTGTATTTGAATACCCTTTCCCTTTCTAGGCTCATGAATTGCTGATGAATCTTATCAGCAATGTAGGTGGCATAATCATACTGGACAGCAGGGGGCTGTCCTAGAGTGAAGATAGACATCAAGGCAAAGCTAGTACTGTCTACATTCTCACTCGTTCTGAATCCCAGGATGTAGGAGATCATATCTATGATCATTTTTCCCTCCTCAATAAATGCAACATGGAGATAAGGAATTTTAAATCTGGAGTAACAGTATGGGGGCATAAACAACTTAGCAATTCGGTCAATTTTTGCAGAGGGCAATTTTGATGCTTGATCTATCAGATTTTTTAGGGAAAGGGGGACCAATGGCTAAGTTGGTTTGAATTGCAACATCTCATTGATAGACTGAGGAGTAATGTAGAAGAGGACTTTACCAGCAGGGTTCATCACTGCCCTATGAACAAGGTCATAATTAGAACAGCAGTGATGGATGAGGTCAGGAAAAACATTTACTGAGGGAAAATAGTACATGGGCATGTTGGACTCCCATATTCTTAATGGATCAGTCTTGTTTCTGAACTTATTCCTTATCTCACAAAAGGCTTGAAGATGAGGCTTCACTCCTTCCATATCGTCAATTTAATAATCCCTATCTGCAAGTGGAAGCCATTCTAGCTGTCTATGGGGTGCATTTAATGGAGCAACGTTAAGGGCAACTGGGGCCTCCATGTTTCAACAAAGATTGCAATTGGATTAGGCCTGTATTTGAGCAGATAACAGAGTTCTGATAATGGTCTTCTGGACAAGGAACTCACAGTTTCAAGTTCTGTGTAGAGTTGTTTTTGAGGAGTAAAACTTAATAAAATGAAGACTGTGCAAGGCTCTGCAATTGGTACACTGGAAAGGGGAAAAATAAAGGGCTTTAGCAACCTGTTCTTAGTGATTCCGCGGGTAAACTGGAGCTGCAATTTGAGCTGGCGGTGGCAGTTTTATCAGGGGAGGGCAAAGATGCCAGGTTTTGGCTGCAAATGAAGTTACGTGGGGCAGAGAGGATAAGGTTGCAGGTGTCAATATGTTTCAATGTGGATTATCAGGTGTATTTGGCTAATTTTGCAGAGAAATCATGAAAAACAGGGTTACTGGTGCTTTTCGGGTAAATACCTGTTCACTTGGAGAAATGCTGTGGTGAATAACTGCGGGCGAAGGCCGAACAGTTCGAATTGCAAGTCGAACAGGCCCTGGTGACTATCGGGCACGTTGAATGCGCACTGGTTGTAAGTGGCATGCAAAAGTTTGCAACATTCGTTTGCATAAAAAACAAACGAAAACGATGTTTTTTGCCCCTTTTAACACAAATTTGGGCTTTTGCGGCATTTTGGCGCTTTTTTGATATGACGTCAGCATGACGTCATCGGCAGGTCCCGAGTACGGCAAGGTGACGTGGCAGCTGACTGGGCTGATGATGTGGCACAGGACACGGTAGCGGGGTATGGACGAAGGCAGGTGCGGTGGCAATGACACAGGGCGATAGTGGGCTGACGCAAGAGTGACGTAAGAGGCGACGTGGCACTGACGTCGGGGACGGAGAGACAGAAGGCGGTTTGTGGTTTTATTAGACCGCCTTCTGTACGGGAGCGGTATTTGTCAGAGGGACTCCGATGCAATCGCGTGGAGACACGCGTCTTTGGTACAATGGAGAAGTCACTAGCCTATCGGAAGCTAAGCGTCGGACATCGGGACGGCTCCGAAATGCACGTGGGCCGTTGGATCTGGGAGGGTGGATCAAAGGGTTGACGGAGCGCGGAGCTGCGGGTATGATAATCTGCGGGGCCCACCGAGTATTTAAATCATTTGTTTATATGGCGGGGTTCAAAACTTTAGGTTTGTGGGTTTTGCAGGTTATTTGCGCTGGAAGTGTTTAATGTTTAAATAAACATTTGAACACCCAATATGAACAAAGAGCGCAAAAAGGGTAGAACATTTAAGGTTTAAGGGTAAAGGGGAGTGGTTATTAATTTAACCAGAGGTTAAATTAACTCCGGGTGAGGACACTGAAGGGTTAATAGTAGTCCCGAGTGGACTATTATTCCCCCGAACTATATTTAATCTGCGGGGCCCACCGAGTATTTAAATCATTTGTTTATATGGCGGGGTTCAAAACTTTAGGTTTGTGGGTTTTGCAGGTTATTTGCGCTGGAAGTGTTTAATGTTTAAATAAACATTTGAACACCCAATATGAACAAAGAGCGCAAAAAGGGTAGAACATTTAAGGTTTAAGGGTAAAGGGGAGTGGTTATTAATTTAACCAGAGGTTAAATTAACTCCGGGTGAGGACACTGAAGGGTTAATAGTAGTCCCGAGTGGACTATTATTCCCCCGAACTATATTTATATGGCTATACTGCCATAGGGTGGGATATTTAATACATTTTGGGATTTTACATAGTTTTTTGTACAACGGGGATAAGGAAATGATCTAGGGATCTAGATAATAGGATTAGAAGTTAATATGATTTTGCGAAATGAAAATGTAAGGGGAATGATGTCAAGTTTGTGATTTGAAACTTAGACATGTGATTTGAATGGGATATGGAGAAATGATTTTACACAAGAAATGTGGCTTCTTTTCATTGAAGAAAGTCAAAACTTGACTTAGTATTTTTACAAAAACGAAGTGATAACAGGACTGGTTGGGCAGATCCCAAGGTCCTTCAGGGGTGTTGGTGAGTGATTCGGGGAATAAGAAGAAGGGGGACTTAGACATGCCTCGCTTGAGTTCTTCCAAATGAAAAAGTGCCTGATAACTGTGATCTGAATAGATATAACACTTGAAAACATGAAATGGATCACATAGCTTGATTCTGCAACCACAAAACTACTTACCCAGCCTACTTGCCTAGCATTTTTTCTTCTTTTTGCATGGGTGCACTTAGACTTGTAGACTTTGATTATCTTCTTTTCTTTTGACTGCCCTCCTATCTAAATGTACCCTTATATCTTCCAAGGGCCCAGTTTAAGCAGTTGGGCTCCTTCATTTCTCTACCTAGCTACTGATCTGCCAAGTTTAAGCTGTTTGGACAGATATTCTTTCTCTATCTTCTAAAACAAGTAATTTAAACCTAGGGAAGCCAAGATTAAGCTGTTTGGCTTTCCCTTACCTGTAAAACTCTTCAAAAATGGTATGATTCTTCAAAATGGAATTTCTTTGAAATATGGAACCTTGCAGCATGAAAAAGATAAACATATTTGGCACTTCCACTATCAATCATGAAAAATGAAACCTATTGGTATAGGAACCTAACAGTGGCTCCACTTGGGGATGGCTTTTCCAAATGAAAAGCAAGAACAGCAGGTCATATTTCCTTGTTTTTAACTCTTGCTACAGCCTGCACCTTCCTTCTGTTAGAGACCATTGATCTGAATTCTTGTAACCTATGCGAAGTACCCTTTGAGCTGCTCTGGTTGTGAAATTACAGCTCTGTATTTGTTGGTTTCTCTGAGTATCCATCATCATCTTCATAGTTACCAAATCTTGCTCTTGATTCCCAATGATAGACTCAAAACAGATACAAAACATGGTGCAGTTCCTTGTTTTTCTTCAAAATTTGCTGCCTTTAGTTCTTTATCTAACCGTTGTAAATAAAAATGCTGGAATTACAGATATTTATGTACAATACACAATGGTGTTATGTTGATTACATGGAATCAAAGTAGTGCTTGAGCATTCGCCCATTGACTTGGACTTCTTCAGTATTTGAGCCATCCAAACTCTTCAGAAAATATGTGTTATTACCTTGCACAGCATGAATGACATAAGGTCCTTTCCACAAAAAATCAAATTTGCCATGTTTCCCTTTTTCTTATCTCCTAGAATCCCATCTCAACACTTTGTTTCCTATGAAGAAATATTCAGCCTTGGTTCTTTTGTCAAACATCTTTTTCAACTTCTCTTGCAGTACTTGGGTTCTATGATACACTTCCTCTCTTGTTTGCTGCAAGTGAATGGTCTGATTGATCCTTCTTTGAATATCATTAGGCTCTGCTTGTATTTCCTGCAGCAACTTGATTACAGGGATTCCCACAGATGAAGGGAATCTTGCCTCCATTCCACAAACTAGTTCATATGGACTTGTACCAATGGATCTTTTGGTGGTCAATCTGTCTTCCCACAGTGCATTTACCAGCTTCTTATGCCAATTCTTTTTGTTCTCCTCCAAAATCTTTTTGATGATGTTGATGAGGCTTTTGTTGGAGGACTCAGCTAGGCCATTGCCTTGAGGGTAATAGGCTGTGGAATGGCCTAAGGTGATATGGTACCTATGGCAGAAGTTGATCATTCTTTTGGATTTGAAAGCAGCAACATTGTCTGTAATGATCTTTTCTGGATAGCCAAACCTTGACAAGATGTTGGTTTCTAAAAACTGTATAATGATTGAGTCATTGGCCTGCTTACGTGGGATGGCTTCTATCCATTTGGTAAAGTAGTCTGTGGCAGTCAAAATCCACCTATGTTGGTCGGAGGATGAAGGATGAATTTCACCAATGAAGTCTAGACCCCATTGCTGAAAAGGTCTTTCAGTTGAAATAGGTTTAAGTGGTAAAGGTAACAACTTTCTCTTGCCTTCAAAAATCTGGCACTTATGACAAGACATTACAATTTTTTTTACATCAGCAAACAATGAGGGCCAATAAAATCCAGCCCTTAGGATTTTATCAGCTGTTGATTTCCAGTATAAGTGTCCCCCACAGTCACCTGCATGAAATTCCTTGAGGACATCGTCAGTTTCATCCAATGTTAGGCAATTAAGTAAAATTCCTTCATGATTTCTCCAAACAAAGAACTGTCTATAATACAAAACTTTGATGCTTTCATTTTCAAGAATCTCTTTTTGGTTCTGGACAACCCTGGAGGAGCTTGCAGGTTTAACAATACAAAACATATGTCAGCATACCATGGGGATTGTAAAAAGGCTTGGTTAATCTGTGGAGTCACCATCTCCTCTTCGTTGTCCAGTTCATTGATGTCAAGGGCTTGGAAATTGGATTCAGTCATCATTTTGGCTAGCCCTTGTCCTTTTATTAGTTTTGTAGGCTTGATTATGTCATATTCTAAGATATTGGCAATCCATTTGCCCCTTTTGTCTTCAATTCCTTCTTGGGTTAAAATGTCTTTAACCACAGCATTTGGGACATAGGCAATCACATGAGAGTATAGAATGTAGATTCTGAAATCTTTGATGGCCTTTACCAGGGCATATGCTTGCTTTTCCATAATCTGATATTTTAAGGGAGCATCCCTAAGAGCTTTGCTAAAGAAGGCAATGGGTTTCTCACATCCTTGGTCATCTTTTTGTAATAGGACAGCAGCAATTGTGTGCTCAGATGCAAAGGAGAAAATGATAAAATCTCTGTCAAACCTGGGACTTGTGAGGACTGGTGTATTTGTCAAAGCTCTTTTGATGTCCTCAAAGGCTTGTTTGGCTTCGATGGTCCATTTGACTTTAGAATCTTTCTTCAGCATATTGTTTAATAGTCTTATGAGATCGGCCAAATTATGAATGAATCTTCTCAAAAAGTTAATCTTCCCTAGAAAGCCTTGTAGTTCTTTGATGTTTCTCGGATGGGGCACTTGAAGGATAGCTTGAATTCTGTCCGGGTCGATCCTAATGCCATCTTTTGAGATTATATGACCTAGGCGCTTGCCTTCCTCTAGGCCAAACAGTGATTTCTTTGGATTCAAAGACATGCCATATTTTCTACAAATTAGAAACACTTGCCTTAAATGTTCTAAGTGTTCTTGGTCTGATTTTGAAAAGGCAGTGAGATCATCAAGGTAGACTACTAGGAAATCATGGATTTCTTTGGCAAAAGCTATGTCCATTGCTCTCTAAAAAGTGGCCCCTGCATTTTTAAGCCCAAAAGGAATTTTGACATATTTAAAGGTTCCCCAAGGAGTTGTAAAGGTAGTTTTGTCTTGATCATCTGAGTGTACTAAAATCTGATTGAATCCCGAGAACCCATCTAACAGTGAAATCCTAGAGGCTCCCACTACCCTTTGCAGGATATGATCCATTTTTAGTAAGGGGTAATGGTCTTTGAGAGAGACTTTGTTCAAGTTTCTTAGGTCAAGACACAGTCTGATTTCTCCGGTCTTCTTCCTAGTAGGCACTAGATTTGATATCCACTCTGAGAACCTAATTGGAGCAATGATCCCAGCTTCGTACATATGTTTAACTTCCTTTTCAATCAGGGGAAGGAGGACTGGATTCACTCTCCTAAGCTTTTGTTTAAAAGGTTTTTGATTCTCTTTCAGAGGTATGGTGTGTTGGATGACTGAGGTATCATAGGACTTGAGGTCCTCATAACCCCAAGCAAAGACATCTTGGAACTCTTTGAACAAGTCAATGTATTTCAACTTCTGATCAGCGGGTAGTGCCTTGGATAGTTTTACCATTTTAGGATTTTCTATGGTTCCAATGTTACAGTCTTCAATCTCAGCATTGAGTGGTTGCATTTTTGGTTTTCTTGAGATATCATTTGAATCAAACAAATCCTCCAACGGGGTCAAACCTGTGGGCAGAAAATTGTCTTTTAGATCAATTACTTAAGCTTCTGCTTCAGCTATTTCATCAAAATATGTTTGCTTCAGCTGCTGCACATTGTTGTGATCAAAAGTAGTTGGATGCAGCATCAGATTTGTTGTTTCAGCTGATATGTATTGTTCAATTTTGGGCTTTTGTTGTTGGTCTTCCACCGTGCTTGTATCAATGTTCATGTTGGAGAATTCCTCTTTCAAAGTGAGGAAGTTATTTATCTGTGTATCATTTTCAAAGATCTGCCAATTTTCGACATTATCAGGGACAACAGGCCTATGTTTGATTTCCGCAGTGAAGTTGTGGTTGGGTTTAAAAGGTAGCTTACATGTGTTGGCAAAGGTTGCCAAGCTATGTGCATGTAGATTGAGCTTTCTGGAAATTTTAGTTAACTGAGATTCTGAGAAGGTGTCAAGTATTTGAATGGCTGCTCCTCTATAAGCCCTCAACCTAAGATCATTTGTGACAAAATTTCCCTCTATCTGTTGTATGATCAGATCTGAATCCCCTAAAATTGAGACTTTGGTTGCAACTAGGTTTTTGATGAGTTTGAGACCTAACAAGAGGGCTTCATACTCGGCCGTATTGTTTGTGCATCTGAAGTTTAACCTATATGCATGACCTTCAGCCTGGTCATTTTGCATGTTGTGAATCCAAACCCCTGCCCCTGCTCCTAATTTGTTTACAGATCCATCAAACTCTAAATACCATAGGGTTTCATGATCAAAGTTTGCATTGAGAGTTTTAGAACGTTGTACCATGGGCAGATTGGGTTCTTGTAAGTCATTTGATGTATCATTTTCCTTTGTTGTATCAATCATATCCACAATTTTTTGATTTTGAGCAGCAGATTGTTCATTCAAACCCTTTGTGTGTGTAGCTACAAGTAATTTGGCATCAATTTTGGTACACATATCAGCATTATATAAGATGAATGAGTCCATATCATAATGTATTGAGTAGATGGGGAAGTTTTGGGGTTTTTCTTGACTGCTCACCACATATTTCATTAGTGTTTCTCGGTATAATCTCTTTGGTTGCCCAAAGACTGAAATAGTGGCATAGGACATGTCTAGTTGCAAGGATCCTTGGAGCTTAGCCTCCCATGATCTGGATAAAGGCATGCCATATTTGGGTGGAATATCAGCTACCACCACATCCATCAAAATTGTTTTGGTTGGGTATTGGACCAAGGAAACACACGAATCTTTAATTAGGCCTAGACACCTGACTTGGCTTGAATCAAATGAGAACAAATCTTTGTATGGTCTTGTGATATCTAGGTCTAGTTTTTCCATCACAGATTTGGGCATTAGGTTATGTGAGGCCCCGGAATAAAACATTGCATTGTGTAACACCTTATCATGAATGTTTAGACTGACATAAAAGGGTGGAACTCCTCCATTTGCTGTCTTTCCGTTAACCTCAGGACCAAACAGTAATTTGGGTTGATCATCTAGAACATTCACAACATCCCTATTGTCTGATATTTGGAGTGACCTATTGATTTGTTGTCTATACACTTCATGTTTGGCCAATTCAGAAAGAGGAACAGCTATCTTCAGCTTACTTATTTTTGTTTCCAAGTTGAAGGGTTTGTATTATGGGCAACAGATTTTTCCTTCTCAGCTGAATTTTCAGTGACCTTTTCTTCATCATGGGTATGATTTTGAATTGAATCTGTTTTGGATTTATTTTCAGGAATGCTGTTTGAACTTACTTTTGAGGGGGGCGATGAGGATGGCTGGTTTTTAGAGGGATGTACATCTGATATATCCTCCACACTGACTTCTCTTGGGTGTAGTCTGTTTTATCAGCGGATTCTGGGAGAACAGATTTATCTTTTACTTTCTTTGGTTGTTTAGCATCCTTTGGTTTTCTAGTCTCAAGCACATCTATGGTTCTACTTCTTAGTTTTTATTGTTTATGTACCTCATAAACTGCTACATCATAACCTTCCCTAAAGTCAAATGACTCTCTTGATTTGGTTTGAAATTGATTGCAATTATGGGCCTCTTGATCCTCTTGTGTTAAAAAGACTTGGTGTTCACTATCCAAACCCATCAAGTTGATGTGGGGGTCCTCGATTGGTTCACTAGATGTTGAGGCCTCGGCATAATTTTCTTGAAAAGGAGGTCTGATGTTCTGATCAGGACCAGCCCTTCCAACATTTTGATTTTGACTCTTTCTAAAGTTTGGGTTTCTAGCAGTACTTGGTTGACCTTCCCATGATGATTTTCTCTCGATGGTTTCCACTCTATCCCCAAGTCTGTCCATACCTTTGATTATTGCATCCAATTTTTGTTCAAATGCCGAAGGTTCTTCTTTAAAAGTAGTTCTTCTCTCAGCTCTTGCCCGATTTCTTTTAGCAATAAGGTTTGCCTCTACACTAACAGCTATGTTTTGCATGTCTGCTAAGGTTGGCGGGGCTCTTTCCCTCAGTTGATATGCCATATCAGAATCAAATCCATCAGGGAATTTGATTAAGGCTAAGTCAGGTGGAGGTCTAAGGTTTTGAGGGATGGCATTGTAAACATTGTTGAATCTTGCACAGTAATCTAGGACAGTTTCTTGTAGTCCTCTTTTTATTGTGTCATACTGAGATAGAATGTGTAGTGGATTTTTCTTTTTTTCCCATCTGTCGAGAAATGATTAGTAAAGAGCATCTGAGTTGGCTATGGAATTTGTAGCGAGTGCTCTAAACCAAGTTCTTACTTCACCCGTTAGACTTTGGACAAAGATTTTCATTCTCACACCATCATCGTCTATCTCATAATTCTCAAAGTAATCTTGCATTTTCTTTGTATGTTGTAGGGCAGTATATGTACCAGTACCATAAAAATAAGTGATCTTACTTTGGTAATCCTGAGGCATAGCCCCTGGATTTGTAGGGAGCTGCAAAGGGGCATATCTATTTGCCATATTGACAGTGATCAATGGGACAACCGGAAGGAATGGAACAGCTGGGACAGCAGGGACAGCAATGGAAATTTGTGCAGTGGATTGAGGTGTGGGGAATGTGCTTTGAGAGGTGGATGAGGAAGAAGGAGAAGAAGAAGCAGTGTGAGGATGAACTAAAGGTTTAACAGGGGCTGGAATATAGTTTTGTTGAACTCTTTCAGGGCTTGAATCAACAAATTTTTCTTATTCCTCTTGCTTCCTAAGGATCTTTGGGATTAAGTTAGGATTTTCAAAAGCAGGTGGAGGATCTGGGTCAAGGTTTGACCTGGTATAACGATTTTTCCTCTTTGGAGCCAGTTTCCAAATTTATTTTTGGTATTTTTGTAAGAAATTTTTGGAATTTAGCAAGGAAGTAATCAAATTCTTGGGATAGCTATCTGTAGCATAAAACTAGCATGAAGATTGACTGAAACAGCTTTATTTACTCCTGTAGATGCAAAGCAAGAACAGTTTCAAAGGATTCATGGCCGACATTCAGGCTTCATCTGTAGCTTTAAGGAACAGACAGCAATTAGAACAATTCATTCATCCCCAGTGGAGTCGCCAATGATGTTATCACTCAGGTTGTCCCTTGGCTCCTTAAGGGATACGGCCGAGGTAACCACAAACCAATCTTTGGGCTGCATGTCCTAGCGTACCTGCAGTCAGAGAGAGCTCTCTCTTTATGATTTGACTTTGTTTTGGGTTGATTTTAGGCTAGTTATGGTGTACAAGGGTTTTGTTTTGATTTTGGTGGGAAGGAGATGTTTTCAAGCAGAGTTGGGATGCATAGTGTGAGAAGTTCAAACCATTGGGCATGGAGTCATGGATTAGGGCTTGCTGTTGCGTTTTCTTGGTCACAAGAGGAATATAGAGAAGGATAGCTACACATAGAACAATATCAGGCTGGAATAAAGATGGCATGAAGGTCAGAGATGAAAGGAAACTAAGAATATTTCATTAGCTAAGAGAGAGGGAAGGTGAATGAAAGTTTGTCTAGGAGCAGTAAAGAATTCCTAGAAAATAGTCATATGTGAAAGAAACAGGGTAAACATGATCGTTTAAGTATGCATATTCATAACCATTTCCGAGGAAAACATATAGAAATAACAAGAACTGAACATAGGGTGCAGTCTAGCAAAACCTAAGCTATTCTTTTTTCTTGCTATTTAGATGGTAACACAATTGTGCATAAACATAATAAAACTGTAAATAGAGGTAGAAAAACTTATTGAGCCATGTAGTAGCACAGGAATTCCACAGTCACTCTTTAACCATTAATAACACAACAGTCAGTTCTTCATCCAAAGGATTCCAGCAGTCTTTCATTACAGAGCTTCTCAAAAATACAGCGCAAGTCCAGCATGAGGAATATCAACCAACCAACCCCAAATACGTTCTATGGGGAGGTATATATACAAAAACAAGATACAAAATATCTAGGTGATGACTCTTCAAGCAATAAATTATATCACCAACTCTTGTCAGGGAGTAAATGAAGCATTAAACGCTGCAGTTAATGTTGGCTTGCTAGCTGTCCATTTGACAGAAAACTTTTGACTTTTTGGGCTTAATAAGTCGGCTGCCTGTTGCGCATTTAATTTGCATTTTTTGGGCTTGCCGCTGGTACGTTGCCTGTTGTTGTCTGGGTCTTCATCCTGTGTGCTCGGCTTGTTAGCATTTGATGAGTTGTAGTTATCATTTCAATTTTACTTTATGCTGATCTACCTTTGACAGGTGTATCATGCCATCTGTATATGCTGAACTGTAGCTTGATCAAAAACGAATTAATAAACCAAATCACCTGAGCAATGTCTCTACCATCCCGTTCCACCAATCCTCTGTAGGTGGCTGATGCCTTTGTATCTTTATCAGTGTTTCCTCAGCTTCCGTGCATCTATGGAAAGTGGGTTGGAATTCGAACATGTGGTTTATCTCATGTGCAATGTAGAATAGATTTTCCAATTTATCGAAGACACTCTGTCCTGATGGAGGCCCTGTATCTTCTGAAGTGCTTGAGGAAGTTGTGATTTGGTTGGTAGCAAAATTATTCACTCTGTTGGCATAAAGGTCATGTGATAGCAGTCTTCCAGCACTGGTTAATAAACTTGGTAGTCGCCTGCGATGTAATGCCATGATCTTTGTCTGGAACTCATCTACCTCCGTTTGCATTTCTTGGCATTTTCTGTCCAATGCCTGCACAAAATTCCTAAGGGTTAACACCTTTTTTATTAGCAAAATAGTTTCAGTCCTGTTACTGATTCCTAACGCTGCCAGCTGCCCTTTGGTAAGAGTATTCAAAAATTGGATCATTCTATTTGCTTGCTCGGGCATATTTCTTAAGGATGCTCTAGCCTTTTGGTTTTCAAATTGAGCCACGTTTATCAAATCCATTTGCTCATGAATGGTTTCAATGGATTGCCATTGATCTGTAACGGATTGGCCAATTTTGGCCCACAAAATTTTCTTGATATCCGCTAGAGTCCTGTCAAAAGTGAGCTCTTTCTCTAGCTCCTTTATTCTTTTTTCCAAGACTTTGACTTCTCTTATCTTCTCAGCTACATCCTGCTTTGATTTGTCATATTTTCCCTCAATTGTAGCCAGCTTTTCCTTGGTTTCTCTCAATTCTGTCATTTGCAATTCCAAAGCTTCTATTTCCTTCATCATATTGTCCATTTTCAAGCTGGTGCCTTGCTCTGTAGGTGCTGAAGTAGTGGCTGAAATTGGTACTGAACTTGAAGTGCCTGCTTCTGATGTTGTAACTGTGGGAGGGACTGTTGTGGTGGCCGTGGGAGGAGCAGTTGTAAGAATTTGAGCTATTTGAATTGGCTAAGGAGTCAACTCTCCCTGTCTTGCCTGTAATGATGCCTCTAAGGCACTCTCTGTCTCTATCAACCTTTTATGTAAGGTTGTAAGCAAAGCTACCACATCCTGCTTCTCTTTCTGTTGTGCCAGTTCTGTAGCTTGAGGATGCAATGTGGGTGACAGTCTGATGTGTCTTCTTAGGGCAGCTATGTCTTCATCCTTCTTTTTAATTAAAGCTTGCACACCCTTGGGATCAGAGGGATCATGTCCCAGCTCTATGATAATCTCCTCCAAGGACTTGATTCTATTGTCCCTGGCCTGTGACGAAGCTTTCTCCAACTCAAGTTGTACAACAGCGTTGTGCAAAGAGTTTTGCAATCTGTGGGCTAACAATGTCTTATCTGCTAGAGTAGCATATACCATCTCCCCAGTCTGCTTGTGCAATTCAATCTGGTCCATCGGATGGATATCCTTGGCAAACACTTCCAGATTGGTTCTAATGTAATCAGTAGCTAATTGGGGTTGCTGAGTTGTAGGACTGAAGTGACCGAGGGTCATTCTCCCTTCCTGGATGTCACAGGCTGCCATTAGCCTTTGCTGATTGGTAGAGGCCATCCTTATTAGCTGGTTGTAAAGTTGTAGTCTCACTGGTTCATTCCTAGCTTTGATATCAGTGAATGCTTTTTTGATATTCAAGGGATGCTTGCCATGTTGCCTTGTGGATGTTACTTCCACTCCCTGTTGTCTCTCTTGCTGCTGCTGAAAAGAACTGGCCGATGTCTCCATGCCTGTGGGAATTTGCTGTTCTGTGGGCCCCTCTAGCATTTCTTCCTCCGAAAAAGGATTTAACCTTTGTCTCTTTTCTCCTTGCTGATTTGTAGATGTCCCTAGAGGGGTCTCTTCCTGTCTATCCCTCTTCTTCGCTCTTTCCTCATTTAGAGGTGTCTGCAATACTGGAATTTCTGTCACATTTGTTTGTGTAGAAGGGTCTTGCCCTTGGCTTTGTTCATCTGTAGAAACTGGTTGATCCACCGTTGTTTCTTGCTGTCCCAAATCGTGCACATGTTCTTCTGAATGCTGCATCTCTTTGCCTTTATCCGTTGCTACAGGTGAGGTACTTTCTTGGGCCGGTTGCTGGTGAGGCGTGGCAGAAGAGGTGCCTTCTCCAACGTACCGAGGAGCTGTAAAAAACACTTGTTCACAAGATTCTAAGTCAACAGATTTTTCCAAATTCTTGATTGCTTTTTATGTTATTTCTTCTTCAGTGAATTCTTCAACTAGAGTGCCCTTTACCCACTCTTGTTGATTAGAAAATTGCTCAATTTGAGGGATAGTGCAGTGTTCATATGCTGCAAGCCTGTATTTGATTCTTCTAAGGCTTATAAAGTGATTGGGGTCATATGGTGCCCAATAAAAGCTTGTTTTTAGCTTGAGTTTCTCCCCTAGAATCTGGTCAGCATCCTTCCATGCTTCTTCCCTCTTATTGAAAATAAAGGGACCCAATTGATTTTTGACTTTTAGCTGTGCCTTTTTACTTTTGCCAAAGAAATGCACCATACCCGCATTACCAAATTGCCGAAAGTATTCTAAGGAAAATAGTCTCATGGGGACATATTTGGGCAGTTGGTAGGGGGCTAATTCACAGCCATAGACCCTGATTATGGTGTGGTTTTGGTAGAAATACCAGTCACCGATGCTGTAGCTTTTGGAAAGCTGTAGAATCTTCTGCATCTCATCAGTGAGTCTGGGGGGAGGATCTGTTGACAACAAGCAGGTAGCTGGATAGATAAACAGGTCAATGAACTCACAGTATGTGTTTGGGGAGTAATTAATATGATGGAACACTGATGACCAAAATATGACTGACCTCATTTCCCCTCTTGCATCCAACTTTTTGAGGACAACTGGGAAACTCTCAGACTGATAATACAGCAGCAAATGATAGATGTATGAGGTGTATTTGAATACCCATTCCCTTTCTAGGCTTATGAATTGTTGATGAATCTTATCAGCAATGTAGGTGGCATAATCATACTGGACAGCAGGGGGCTGTCCTGGAGTGAAGATAGACATCAAGGCAAAGCTAGTACTGTCTACAATCTCACTCGTTCTGAATCCCAGGATGTAGGAGATCATATCTATGATCATTTTTCCCTCCTCAGTAAATGCAACATGGAGATAAGGAATTGTAAATCTGGAGTAACAGTCTGGGGGCATAAACAACTTAGTAATTCGGTCAATTTTTGCATAGGGCAATTTTGATGCTTGATCTATCAGATTTTTCAGGGAAAGGGGGACCAATGGCTAAGTTGGTTTGAATTGAAACATCTCATTGATAGACTGAGGAGTAATGTAGAAGAGGACTTTACCAGCAGGGCTCATCACTGCCCTATGAACAGGGTCATAATTAGAACAGCAGTGATGGATGAGGTCAGGAAAAACATTTACTGAGGGCAAATAGTACATGGGCATGTTGGACTCCCATATTCTTAATGGATCAGTCTTGTTTCTGAACTTATTCCTTATCTCACGAAAGACTTGAAGATGAGGCTTCACTCCTTCCATATCGTCAATTTGATAATCACTATCTGCCAGTGGAAGCCATTCTAGCTGTCTATGGGGTGCATTTAATGGAGCAACGTTAAGGGCAACTAGGGCCTCCATGTTTCGACAAAGATTGCAGTTGGATTAGGCCTGTATTTGAGCAGATAACAGAGTTCTGATAATGGTCTTCTCGACAAGGAACTCACAGTTTCAAGTTCTATGCAGAGCTGTTTTTGAGGAGTAAAACTTAATAAAAAGAAGTCTGTGCAAGGCTCTGCAATTGGTACACTGGAAAGGGGAAAAATAAAGGGCTTTAGCAACTTGTTCTTAGTGATTCCGCGGGTAAACTGGAGCTGCAATTTGAGCTGGCAGTGGCAGTTTTATCAGGGGAGGGAAAAGATGCCAAGTTTTGGCTGCAAATGAAGGTACGTGGGGCAGAGAGGATAAGGTTATAGGTGTCAATATGTTTCAATGTGGATTATCAGGTGTATTTGGCTAATTTTGCAGAGAAATCATGAAAAACAGGGTTACTGGTGCTTTTTGGGTAAATACCTGTTCACTTGGAGAAATGTTGTGGTGAATAACTGCGGGCAGAGGCCGAACAGGTCAAATTGCAAGTTGAACAGGCCCTGGTGACTGTCGGGCACGTTGAATGCGCACTGGTCGTAGGTGGCATGCAAAAGTTTGGAACATTCGTTTGCATAAAAAACAAACGAAAACGATGTTTTTTGCCCCTTTTAACACAAATTTGGGCTTTTGCGACATTTTGGCGCTTTTTTGATATGACATCAGCATGACGTCATCGGCGGGTCCCGAGTACGGCAGGGTGACGTGGCAGCTAACTGGGCCGACGACGTGGCACAAGACACGGTAGCGGGGTATGGACAGAGGCAGATGCGGTGGAAATGACACGGGGCGACAGTGGGCTGATGCAAGAGTGACGTAAGAGGCGACGTGGCGCTGACGTCAGGGACGGAGAGACATAAGGCGGTTTGTGGTTTTATCGGACCGCCTTCTGTACGGGAGCGATATTTGTCAAAGGGACTCCGATGCAATCGCGTGGAGACATGCGTCTTTGGTACGGTGGAGAAACCGCTAGCCTATCAGAAGCTAAGCTTCAGACGTCGGGGCGGCTCTGAAATGCACGTGGGCCGTTGGATCTGGGAGGGTGGATCGAAGGGTTGACGGAGCGCGGAGCTGCGGGTATAATAATTTGCGGGGCCCGCCGTGTATTTAAATCATTTGTTTATATGGCGGGGTTCAAAACTTTAGGTTTGTGGGTTTTGCAGGTTATTTGCGCTGGAAGTGTTTAATGTTTAAATAAACATTTGAACACCCAATATGAACAAAGAGCGCAAAAAGGGTAGAACATTTAAGGTTTAAGGGTAAAGGGGAGTGGTTATTAATTTAACCAGAGGTTAAATTAACTCCGGGTGAGGACACGGAAGGGTTAATAGTAGTCCCGGGTGGACTATTATTCCCCTAAACTATATTTATATGGCTATACTGCCATAGGGTGGGATATTTAATACATTTTGGGATTTTACATATTTTTTTGTACAACGGGGATAAGGAAATGATCTAGGGAGCTAGATAATAGGATTAGAAGTTAATATGATTTTGCGAAATGAAAATGTAAGGGGAATGATGCCAATTTTATGATTTGAAACTTAGACATGTGATTTGAATGGGATATGGAGAAATGATTTTACACAAGAAATGTGGCTTCTTTTCATTGAAGAAAGTCAAAGCTTGACTTAGTATTTTTACAAAAACGAAGTGATAACAGGACTGGTTGGGCAGATCCCAAGGTCCTTCAGGGGTGTTGGTGAGTTACTTGGGGAATAAGAAGAAGGGGGAGTTAGACATGCCTCGCTTGAGTTCTTCCAAATGAGAAAGTGCCTGATAACTGTGATCTGAATAGATATAACACTTGAAAACATGAAATGGATCACATAGCTTGATTCTGCAACCACAAAACTACTTACCCAACCTACTTGCCTAGCATTTTTTCTTCTTTTTGCATGGGTGCACTTAGACTTGCAGACCCTGATTATATTCTTTTCTTTTGACTGCCCTCCTATCTAAATGTACCCTTATATCTTCCAAGGGCCCAGTTTAAGCAGTTGGGCTCCTTCATTTCTCTACCTAGCTACTGATCTGCCAAGTTTAAGCTGTTTGGACAGATATTCTTTCTCTATCTTCTAAAACAAGTAATTTAAACCTAGGGAATCCAAGATTAAGTTGTTTGGCTTTCCCTTATCTGTAAAACTCTTCAAAAATGGTATGATTCTTCAAAATGGAATTTCTTGGAAATATGGAGCCTTGCAGCATGAAAAAGATGAACATATTTGGCACTTCCACTGTCAATCATGAAAAATGAAACCTATTGGTATAGAAACCTAACAAAGACCCCCTTCCATTCTTGAGGAAAAGTAGCAACAAATTTCCATTTGAGAGTTCTGGTGGGGGGAACTAGCAAAAAGAAGGGCAATGGCACTTGGTCCAATGAACAATATTTTTCAAAAAGAGAAACGGGAAGAGCTTGATCTCACCGTTGCATTTTTTTCTATTAGAACTTCATATCCTTTAATGTTGCACACTCACCTTTATTTATTGAGATGTGTCAAGTTCTAACTCAAGGGGCTCCATCAGGTTATGTGCCTCTTGGGTCAGAGAAGCTTAGAACCACATTGTTGATGAAGGCAAAGAAAGAGGTGGACAAAATGCTTGAACCTATTAAATCAGCATGGCCAACATCTGGGGTTAGCATTGTTTTTGATGGATGGACAAATCCAGCACGACACGCACTCATCAAATTCATGGTGTCTTCCTTGAATGGTCCATTTTTCTTGAAATTAGTGCATGCACTTGGACAATACAAGGATGCAAAATATATGGGTGAGTTGTTTATTAAAAGTATTCAATATGTAGGTGTTGATTCTTGTGTGCAAATCATTACAGATAATGCACCTATTTGCAAGGATGCTGACATGATTGTGGAATCTAAATATCCACAAGTATTTTGGACACCTTGCGTTGTCCATTATTTTAATTTAACACTTAAATATATTTCTTATGATGTGCTTTGGATTGGAAGCATTATTGAGGATGCACGGCATATCCGCAAATTTGTACAAAATCATACAAATGTCCTCACTATCTACAAGGTGTACACCAATCTATCATTGTTGAAGATTGCGGACACATGGTTTGCCTCTTCATTCATCATGTTGAAGAGGTTGAGGGAGGTCAAGATCTCTATTGGGGCCATGGTTATTTCAGATTTTTGGTCTTTTTGGAAAAAGACAGATCAAGCAGTTATTGGATGGTGTTGTCATTGATGTCAACCAATGGAGTTGATTGGGTTTGACTTTGACAAAAAATACCAGCCATTGATATAAAATGGTTAATGAATGCTTCTTAATAATTTTCGGATTACATCAAGATGGCAGATATACTGTTGGATGGCTAAAAACCCCAAGTCCTAGGATTTGGGTTCTGTGGATTAAGGATGTGCCCTTGAATTTTGGTAGGTAAAATCATTGAGTTTGGGTCAGAGATATATTTCATTAGATTCTCTTCAAAAATATGTTTCTATTGATATGTGGTATGCCCTGAGAGGCCTCTTGGTTTGAGAGATATTCACAATTGAAGTTAGTAACTACAATTTCTAGGCTAAAATCCCAAGGGATAGTGACATGACACCTCCTCCTACAGTTCTCAACATATGACTTTGTTTATCATTGTAATCTCACCCCATATAAGTTACATAACTTCAAAACCAAATACAATAAATCAATCATTGACTTAATACACTCATGTGTCACCTACAAAACACACCAAAGAGGGTTAGTGTACAAATTTCCTAGGGTATAAACAAACAAATTTATAGTACTTATAAAATAAATTAACCATACCTTAAGGAATCTTAGGAAGAGTATTAAATTATTTTCTTTCATAAAAGTTATCCCTCATATTGTAAAGGCTAATATATTTTACTCATAAAACTCATGACCTTTCTCACTCATAAGGTTCATGGCTTTCCTTACTTAACACACAACACATGAAATAATTAATTTCTAATAATTTAATTCCTTATGGAACCTCTCCTAGTCACCAACATTCATTTCAATGAAGCCTTTATTAGCCCACACCTATGTCTATATAAAGAGACATTATACCTTACCTCACATATCATAGTTCAACATATCTTATGCCTTTATGCTATAAAATAGTTCGGATTCCTGAGGTAGAATAGCGAATTTCAGAAGACAGCTAGGGCTTGTTTTTCTTGTCTTTTACTTCATTTGGATTTTCTGGGCAAGGTGTTTCACAGTGATCTACTTGATATGATAGCAATAAATGATGATGGCACATTGACTATCTGAGCAACGACAATAAGACATATGTCAGTGGCCCTCATTGGGCAAAGTTTGAGAGCATTGCGAGCAGGTCATAGGGATGACCCTCGGCACCTTGGTTCGAGCCATCATCACACTTTAGTGGCCAATACAGGAAGTTTCATATAGTGATGTGGGTTTCTTGCGTATGAACTTTAATGCTTATTCATTCATAAGCAGTGCAGTGCAGTGACGTGCAGTTGGTACCCAGTTTGTGAGCTCGTGAATGTTCATCTATTCATGTGTAGTTGAGCAGTGACAGTGCTGTGCAGTTGAGCAGTGGCAGTGATTAGTGATGACAGGTTGTATAGTGGTCATATTGTGAAGTGGTTAGTTGACTTGGCAGCATTAGCAGTGAGGCCTTGATGTGTAGCATTATGCAATGGTCAGCTTGAGTAGGATTATATAGTGGTCAGTGGCTACCAGGATATGATAGGATATGCATCATCTTCATTACAACATTCTTATATTGGTTCAGAGCACAGGGGGATCCAGTGTGAAAATTGTGAAAAATGGTATTCTGGCTTGTTAGGGTGGCAGGGTGGTGCAAGGCAAGTGATTGGAGTCACCTTTAGTTTGTGGAATAAAAACACTTTAGGGCAGCAAGGTGGTGCTAGGGCAAGTTGTGGCTTGCGCTAGGCGTTGTGATGTCCATTCAGTTGTGGTTGATAAACTAACAGCGCAGTGAAGCATCATTTCCGACAGCAGCTGGTAAACAGAGTGTTGAGTCACTCATCAGGATGTGGCTTGATCTACAGGGTGTTGAGGCATCCTTCTGGTTGCAACGGGATATTAGGGTCTAGTAGTATCCTACATGATGTAGCCTATGAATTAGGGGGTTGACGCCTCCCTCAGTTGTAGCTGAAATCTTTATGTAATCAATTTTCTTTTAATAGGGAGAAGACAATTACTGAAGAAGCGTTTGGTGGTTTTTGATCCAGAGGGGGTTTTCCACCTAAAAATCTTTGTCCTCTGTTTTATTTTTTGAATGGTTGTATGGTGTTGTCTACTATTAATTATTGTTTATGATCATCTGAAGAAGAAAAATAATAATAACTGAAGATTAACTAATGCTAAAAAAAAAAAAGATTAAAAAGTGCTAACAAATATCAATTCACCCCTCTCTCAGTATTTTCAATAATTGGTATGAGAGCTTTATGATCATCTGAAGAAGAAAAATAATAATAACTGAAGATTAACTAATGCTCTGAAGAATAAAAAAAAAAAGAGATTAAAAAGTGCTAACAAATATCGATTCACCCCCCTCTCAGTATTTTCAATAATTGGTATGAGATCCTGATTCCTTCAGTAACAACTTAACCGCTAGAAGGCATTTTTCAGAGCATAGAGATAGGAAATTCAAAGAAGCAAATTGCAAGGATTTCAAAGGAAGGTATAGGTACAACAAAATCTGAAGAAAGTGAGTATTATGTACCAACCCATGATTTTGATGCAGATAATTATTGGATATGGGAATCCAGGATGTAAGTACATTTGCAGGCACATGGAGTATGGGAATCAATTTTTTCTGGAGACACATCTACTGACAAAGCTAAAAGGTACAATTCAAAGGCCATGAATTTAATTTTCAATGTTTTGCCAAATTCTGTGAAAACAAAAGTTCGTCAATGTTCAACAGCCAAAGCTCTTTGGGAAAATCTTCATAATCTCTATTCAACAAAGAAAGCGGGTCAAGATGTTATTGAAAATTTGGAGCCTTTTGATTATGATGAAGAAATTGGAGAAATGAGTAAGACAGAGTTTCAAAATCAAGTGATCAAGGTGATAAAGGAAATCAAAAGTCAAAAGGAAAAGACAAGACTTTTGGAAGTAGAATTGAATACAACAAAAGAACTCATCAAGGAAAATGAAGACTCTGAGAAGATTATTAACAGTCTTAGAACTCAATTGGAAGAAGTCAGGAATATAGAGACATAAGAAATCAAGAGAGAAATACAACAAAAGTAACAAGAACTCGATGCAACCTTTATAGAGATTAGCAGGCTCAAACAACATATGCAGGAGGTAGAAATTGAAAGGAAGGAATCTGATCGAAGATACATATCTGTAGTTGACCAAAAGAAAAAGGAATTGGAAACCTATTAAGTTGAACTAAGTAGGCTTAGGATTGAAAATGAGGAGCAGAAGGAACATATACAGGTTCTCAACAAAGAAGTAGAGAAGACCACTCTTCTCAAGCTACAAGCTGAGGAGGCAAAAAAAAGGTGGGAGATCTTAAAAAGATGGTTTCAAGAAGATCTTGCTCAAAAGCAAGAAGAACTTGATGCAACCCGTGATGATATCAACAAACTCAAGTGATCGCAAAAAGAACACTTGCAAGATAAGATAGATGAAGCAAAAATGAAGGCAATTATAGATGCTAAATCTCTAGTTGATGAACGTACAAGCTCCGCATCTTCGCAGGATGATTTTAAGAAGGAAGTTGATCTAAGTGAAAAGCCAAAGAAGAATGTTGCAACTCCAAAGAACAAGACCAATGCAGTCAAGAGCAAAGGACCACAATAGACTAAAGCATCGCCTCCAAAGAATAATGATAAATCTTCCAGGTATGTTTGTTTATTTAATGGTTATTGTTTTTTGTGTGTTATCTATGGACATATGGCCAGGGATTGTAAAGTTGTTGACATATAAAATTATCAAGCACCATTGCATTTGAATGAACCATTCAGGTACACACATTTATTTAATGGTTATTGCTTTTTATGTGCTAACTATGGACATATGGCTAGGGATTGTGAAGTTTTTGACAGGTACAATCATTATCTGCAAAACCCTAGAAGCAATTTTGCAAGATCACGAGACAAGTTCCATGATGATTTTGTTAGAAGAGAATATGTGATAGATGGGCCAAACGCTGAATGTTTCGAATGCCATAACTATGGCCATAGCGCTCGCGATTGCAGATATCAGATGGAATCGCCTCTGGACAACATTGAATGCGTCAAGTGTCATAACTATGGGCACATGGCTCAATATTGCAAGATAAAGAATGTCTTGAAAATGAAACAGGTACAGGAAGACCAAGCAGATAAGAAGGTTTCAAAAGTTATGTTTTCAGAATTCGTAAAAGAAAAAGTTCATGAGGAATTAGCAGTTGCTTCAGATAATGACTCAAGTCAAGATGGCATGTTAGGTGACTCACTATTTTGAACAATCCAGTTTGTTGAATCCTTGAATTTTGTCGAGGGGGAGTCTATGTAGCAGTATATGGTAGAAGTCTACAATTGAGAGATAGATAGTTTGAACAAGAATGCAATTTCATAACAGGTTCAGGGGGAGCAGAACAGTTGAAGGATTACAGGTTCACAAAGGAAATATTATCTTCAAGGCACAGGTCTACAGGGATTGTCATTGGTAGACTATTACAAGAGGATTCTTGTCAGGGGGAGCATAGACAGATTACAGGTCCACATAAAGCAAGCAAATTCTCAAGGGGGGTAACCCTTTTCCATTGATGTCAAAGGGGGAGAGAAAAAATTGAGAAGGAGATTGAAATTTCACGAAGCAGGTGAATCATGAAGGCAGGGGGAGTTGTACTCGAACGAGGAGTACGTGTGTTTCCATCAATGACAAAAAGGGAGATTGTTGGATGGTGTTGTCATTGATATCAGCCCATGGAGTTGACTGGGTTTGAATTCTACCCAAAACACCAGTCATTGATATAAAATGGCTAATGGACCCTTCTTAGTAATTGACAGACTACATCAAGATGGCAACTATGCTGTTGGATGGCTAAAAACCCAAGTCCTAGGGTTTAGGTTTCGTGGACTGGGGATGTGCCCTAAATTTTATAAGGGTTTTTGGTAGGTCAAATCATTGAGTTTGGGTTGGATATCTATGTCATTATATTCTCCTCAAAAATATGTTTCTACTGATATGTGGTGCACCCCGAGAGGCCTCCTGGTTTGAGAGATATTCACAATTGAACTTAGTAACTGCAATTTCTAGGCTAAAATCCCAAGGGATAGTGACATGACACCTCCTCCTACAATTCTCAACATATGAAA
This sequence comes from Pinus tabuliformis, assembly GCA_031772625.1. Classification (NCBI taxonomy): domain Eukaryota; kingdom Viridiplantae; phylum Streptophyta; class Pinopsida; order Pinales; family Pinaceae; genus Pinus; species Pinus tabuliformis. Next base: position 1,112,943,116 of record CM062805.1, read on the forward strand.
TTGTTTATCATTGTAATCTCACCCCATATAAGTTACATAACTTTAAAACCAAAGACAACAAATCAATCATTGACTTAATACACTCATGTGTCACCTACAAAACACACCAAAGAGGGTTAGTGTACAAATTTCCTAGGGCATAAACAAACAAATTTATAGTACTTATAAAATAAATTAACCATACCTTAAGGAATCTTAGGAAGAGTATTAAATTATTTTTTTTCATAAAAGGTATCCCTCATATTGTGAAGGCTAATATCTTTTACTCATAAAACTCACGGCCTTTCTCACTCATAAGGTTCATGGCTTTCCTTACTTAACGCACAACACATGAAATAATTAATTTCTAATAATTCAATTTTTTATGGAACCTCTCCTAGTCACCAAGGTTCAATTCAATGAAGCCCTTCTTAGCCCACACCTAGTCTATAAAAAGAGACATTATACCTTACCTCACATATCATAGTTCAACATATCTTATTCCTTTATGCTCTAAAATAGTTCGGATTCTTGAGGTAGAATAACAAATTTCAGAAGACGGCTAGGGCTTGTTTCTCTTGTCTTTTACTTAATTTGGATTTTCTGGGCAAGTTTTTTCGCAATGATATACTTGATATGATAGCAATAAATGATGATGGCACATTGACTATCTGATCAGCGACAATAAGACATATGATGGTAGCCCTCATTGGGAAAAGTTTGAGAGCATTGCAAGCAGGTCATAGGGATGACCCAAGGAACCTTTGTTTGAGCCATCATCACACTTTAGTGGCTGGTACAGGAATTTTCATATAATGATGTGGGTTGCTTTCATATGAGATTTGATGCTTATTCATTCGTAAGCAGTGCAGTGCAGTGGCGTGCAGTTGGTACCCAGTTTGTGAGTTCGTGAATGCTCATCTATTCATTTTTAGTTGAGCAGTGACAGTGATGTGCATTTGAGAAATGGCAGTGATCAGTGATGATAGGTTGTATAGCGGTCAGCTTGTGCAATGGTTAGCTGACTTGGCAGCATTAGCAGTGAGGCCTTGATGTGTAGCATTATGTAGTGGTCAGCTTGAGCAGGATTGTACAGTGGTCAGTGGCTACCAAGATTTGATAGGATACGCATCATCTTCATTACAACATTCTTATATTGATTCAGAGCACAGGGGGATCCAATGTGAAAATTGTGAAAATTGGTCTTCTGGCTAGTTAGGGTGGCAGGGTAGTGCAAGGCAGATGATTGGAGTCAACTTTAGGTTGTGGCCTGAGAACACTTAAGGGCGGCAGGGTGGTGCTCGGGCAAGTTGTGGCTTGCACTAGGCGTTGTGACGTCAATTCAGTTGTGGCTGATAAACTAACAAGGAAGTGAAGCATCCTTTCCGACAGTAGCTGGTAAATAGAGTGTTGAGTCACTCATCAGGTTGTGGCTTGTTCTACAGAGCGTTGGGGCATCCTTCTAGTTGCAATGGGATATTAGGGTCTAGTAGCGTTCTATAGGTTGTAGCCTGTGAATTAGGGGGTTGACTCCTCCCTCAGTTGTAGTTGAAATCTTGATGTAACAAGGAGAAGACAATTACTAAAGAAGTGTTCGGCGGTTTTTGACCCGGAGGGGGTTTTCCACCTAAAACTCTTTGTTCCCTTCATTTTATTTTTCTGCATGGTTGTATGGTGTTGTCTACTATTGATTATTGTTTATGATCATCTGAAGAAGAAAAATAATAATAACGAAAGATTAACTAATGCTCTGAAAAAATATTAAAAAGTGTTAATTACTAAGAAATACCGATTCACCCCCCTCTCAGTATTTTCAACAGTAGCCTCAAAAAGAGTGAAGGACACAGTGTTAGATGATGCTTGGTGGGAGAGGGTATATATACTTATTCAGATCATGTAACCTATCATTTCTTTGCTTTAATTTTCAGATACATACCAACCCATCCTATGAAAGTTTTATGAGGGATGGGATTCCATGATTGATTCTGTGAGGAGCATTATTTTACAGAGTGAATGCCCCGAGTCTGAGACATCAACAGAGGCCTTCTTTACCACCATAAAAGATATTCTTGTCAACAGATGGGACAAGAATTGTACATATTTACATTGTTTGTCTCACTTGTTGAACACAAAATACTATAGCCATGAGTCGTTGAATGGTGGACCTTCCCGCAAATTCCCTCCTCACATGGATGGGGAAATTTCACAGGGGAGGAAAGATGCATTGAGGCAAATTTTTCAGGATAAAGCATCCCTTGATGAGGTGGAGGATGCCTTTGCAGAGTTTTCCATTGGCACTGGTCAATTTGAATGATATGATGTAATTAGATATAGGGGGCTAAGAATCCCTATTCTTGGTGGGGAACTCATGGGGAAACAAGCCCTCCTCTGGAGCTGTTAGCCATGAGGCTCCTTTCTCAGGTGACTTCATCCTCTTGTTGCGAAAGGAATTGGATCACATATAGGAATTTGTATAGTTTCAAGAAGAGAAGGCTTGCATTAGGGGAGTTTTGAGGTCTAAAGTGGGCTTCCTTAGGAAATTATAAAATAATAGTGGAAATAATAAAATAAGATTAGATTACATCATCAAATTTTAGAGGAAAAAAAAAAAAAAAAACTAATTTTTCAACTCATATTTTCAACTTATCTCCCCCTGGGTTTACTCAAATTTCGAGAAGAAACACTAATTGGATGCATAATTTGATTCCTCATCCAAGGAGTACCCATGTTGCATACTTTCGATGGACCCTACTACATGAAAAATGAGAAATACATGAAAAGGGTGATTGCAATCACGTTTTTTCATGTATTTCTCATTTTTCATCTAGCACGGTCCATCGAAAGTACGCAACATGGGTACTCTTTGCATGGGGAATTAAATTTTGCATCCAACGAGTACTCTCACTCAAATTTTGAGTAAAACCTTAGGGAGATAAGTTGAAAATACGGGTTGAAAAATTATTTTATTGTTTTATTATTTTTTAATCTTTTTACTTTTTACTTTAAAAATGGTGAATCATCCCCCATGGTTGACATCATCATCTTGAATCCTATTGGTTCTTATAAAGTTTATTTTGGTCGTACATTTTTCTTAGGAGGCCCATTTTAGACCTAAAAAATCCCCTAATGAGCAGTCCAGGTCAGAGACAATGGTGTATGTGCACAACAACCTTCGTCTCATTTACAGGTAGAGGGATGAGTGGTTGAATGGAAATACAAAGATGTGGGATTTCTTTCCTGGTGATATGGGTTTTGACGACAGTGTTGAGTTTACATTGGCCAACTTGGATCTTAATGAGCTAGTGTTAGAGCCTGACACTTTTGATGATGGTGATACTGTAGAGGGGTCATCCTCCACAGCAGCAGATGTAGAGATGACATTGGATATAGAGGAGGATGCAACAGAGGAGAGCAGTGGTAACCATGATGATGAGTACAGTGATGCTAATTTTGATGATGAGGATTGATGACTCATGAGCTACCTACTGGCTTAATGCTTGTAGTTGTTTTGTATTTGCTATTTCTATTTGTCATTGACATTGCTACTATCTATGTAACACATTTTGATTTTGATGACTTAATGAGAAACCTACAATATTTTGTCTTTATCCTATTGGATCATTGATGAATATGTATTATCATTTATTTCACAATTGTATTTGTATGCATAATGTTATTTTGTACAATGTAAAACTCACATCTAGATGAAGATCTATGTTTCAATCAATGAATTTGTATCATGAATGAGAATTTGTGTAAGAAATATCAAATTTTTAATATATATATATATATATATATATATATATATATATATATATATATATATGTCATGTTCTGCGGGATCAATGTGTCTGTGTCTGACACTCAAATCCTCGTGTCCTTCGTGTTCCGTGTCCTCGTGTCAAGTGACGTAGTCTAAGATAAGCCCAAAACTTACCAGTATAATGTTCCTATCATCTACAAATGAAATAATGATTCATATAATATTGAAGCATGGTATAGGAAGGCACATACCCAACACATACCACAGATCAATGAGACAAAGACACCATGAACTGTACCTCGAAGTCTTTTATTATGAAAATCAAATGTTACCAATAGGACATTGGCTACACACCAGCGTTTACAAAATTACATTAGACCCAAGATCATCATGATACAAATAAAATCAAAATGCCTTCTATTTATAGAGAAATTCCTCCAGGTGGAAAATAACGGCTATTTGGCTTGATCCCCGTCAAAATAAGCTTGACCATTTATAAATCCTTGAACAACTTTTAATCTCGACCGTCGAAAAAACTTATTTTTGAGGAATTTTTGAATTTTTCTTTAAAACCATTTTTTATTAGTTCAAAAATAATTATTTTGAACTAATTTCCTCAAAAAATTGAATTTGATTTAACCACCAAGGTCCAACAGTCCAAATTTTCTTGAAATTTCCAATATTCCCTTGGTAGGGGACCTCCAAAAATTAACTTCTTTTAGACCAACAAATTTTTTCCACTTGGAGAAATTAATTTCTCTAACATTTAAATTTTAACTCTATTAATTAATTTTTTGGCTTATGATTTATTTTATTTTTGCGAGAAAATTGATTAATTGACTCATGAGGGAATTAATTATTTTTCCACCCTCAAATATTTTAGCCATCGTGTTTAAGTATGAGGGACCATGCACTAAAATATTTTTTACATAATATTTTACAAATTTAACACTCAAAGGGGGAAATCCCCTTTGTTATAGACCCTCGCAATATTTACCCAATGTTGCGACACAATATGATCTAGTAGACCAAGTGATCTGTAATAAAATAATTTAGTCAATTAGCTTAAATTATTCCCAAATCACTTTTACAATAGACTCGACTAAAAGACTAGGACTTACCTAAGACTCTGACGATAAATTCCACCTTAACTTTGGGGTGAGGTTTGAGGGAAAAACTTTGTTGATCATTCGTGTTTAGAAACATAGATAATTAATGAGACGAAAAACCTCCTAGGATGAAATTCATTGCCAAAATCATAGGCTTACCTAGGTTGTTACATAATTAAATGGTTGTACTAGAACATTTATATTACAAATTTGTAGAATTGGTTTACAATGACATTACAGGTTGTTCGCTGATGATTATGACTTTGAAAAAATTCCTTCAATACTTTGGATCCTGCTTCCTTGTGAAAAGTTGAAAAATGGGTGAAACATCTGGCTCCATATGGGGACACATTGTTCAATGGAGATATGTGAGAATCCAGAATCATGTATCCAAGAAAACAAAATACCATCAAATATATATCCATTCAAAATCAAAATCAACATGCATACATAGAATATCTGCTGGAATAGAAAATATTTACTCTAATAAACTGAAATATATAAAACATAAGTGCATGAAATAAAACTAGCTACCGACATAAATGAAAAGGAGTAGGGTTAGAGATACTATACGAAATATGCCCCATGGCATTAGATGTCTTCAAGGTAGTCACATACTGAGCATTTGTTGATTCTACGTGAAGTTTGTGGGTTGCTTCTCAAATGTGCCATGCTCGATCTTGCATATCGAAGGACTTTGTCCTCTGCGAATATCGAGCTGTTCCTAGCCATCAGATGCATCAAACATCTTCTTCTCTTTCTTGTTTTATGTTTTCTTTTGGTGGGATGTGATGTTGATGATGATGTGGTCAACACACAACTTCCTTCTTGATCCAAAAAATGCTCATATGGAAAATTTGGAACATCCAAGACATGTGACCTTCTCTTCTTTATTTTCATGACCCTGCTCTGTCAAATCCACTGGATCAATGTTGCAAGCATCAATCTAATTTCCTTTAGTTTCCTTCCTGCCTAGATCATTTAAATTTAACCATTTCTCAATTGAATCAATAAATTCTTCATAATAATATGAAGGGTTCTTTAATGAGCTAAGAGGTTCATGCTCTGGACCTTTTCATCTTGGATGGAGTTTCTGAACCTATGATTTTTACATTATTTGCAGCTTATTTTGTAGAGTGATCTGCTTAATTCTCATGGCATTCATTTGATTAGCATGTTCATCCTTTATAACATTGATTTCCTTGGTATGATTTTCCTCCATGGTATCCATCATGTCATGAAAGGTGATTATCTGATTATACTGAGTAAATTTCATTACTTGTAACCTATTTTGAAGATATATCTTACTGGCTTTTATGTCCTTTATCAATTTATCATGATTTTCTTGAATAGAACCCATTTCCTCCTTATGATTTGCTTCCATGATTTTTAGCTCCTCATCATGTTTTTCTTCTATGGCTAACAATTTGGTGTACATGACTCTCATATCCTTGGTGTGATCTTCTATCAATTTATGCTAATTAAGTTTCATGTTTTTCATCAACTGTGCTTGGTTTAATTGCATGTATTTAATCATTTGCTTTAATTCCTCGATAAGATGCTTATCATTTTCCTTGTCATCTTCAATATTAATTTGATCCTTCATCCGTCCACTTCCACTATCGAGGATTCTTCTTGCTACGACACAAGTGGATTCATCATTAGAATGGTCACAATTTCTGCAATATGGCACATTTTATTGACACCTTTCTATGATATTTGGATCCTTCTTCATATTAGTAGAGGCACAAGGTGAATCCTTTTGATCCCCATATATATTTTTGAAAGCATTGAGAATGGCTTGTAAGGATTCAAAATAATTGTCAGGAAAATCACAGAACCAATTTCTAGCATCACCTTTCAAGGAAAGGAAAAAGAGTTGCATCTTGACGTCTTCATGATTGTATGCAGTTGCATGAGCATATCTTTCCAAAAAAGTTGTGAACCTTTTGATGTGATCTACCATATTGGTTGCATCATTGTCTGTGAAAGAAGGTAACTTGTCAATAGCCCTTTTGAGAATATCATGAGGAATGTCAGTAAAGAGCAAAGGGGGGAGCAAGTCAACCATGATGACTTGATTAAGGGGAAAAGGAGAAAATGGATGTCAAGAAAAAAATAAGTCTACAAGAAGCTAGCTTCTAGCATAAACTTTTGCAAAAAATGAAAGAATGGAGTCGCCACTTGAACATGAATCTAGCTCCAAAATCCAAAAAACCAAAAAGTTAGTAAGGGAGAAGCAGATGGATATCAGGGAGGGCTTCCTGTCTGAGAAAAATTGGATGCAAACTAGAATATAATTCATTCGACCAAGTTTTGAGAGCGAGGTTGACCAAACTACCAAGATTTATTCTAGTGAAGCTTTTGTAAATGGATAAATAAGTAGAGTCACCACCCAAACAAGAAACCAACCGAATGTCCAAGTGTTAAAGGTGTGGATAGAGAAGATGAATAAATTGATGAGAGGATAAAAGATAAATTGATGAAAAGATGAAGAGATAAAATGGCGCCAAAAAATGTGGCGTTGATAGGATAAGAAATGATGAGAAAATGAGAAGATTAAGATGAATGTAGCAAAGCTAAGGTTCAAAAAATTTCTCCCCGGCAACGGCACCAAAAAATGTTGTGGTGTTGTCGGCTCAAATGAAAAGATGGAAAGATGAAGGAAATGATGAAATATGGAAAAAATGTCGTGAGAACCAAGGATATAAAAATCTATCCTCGACAATGGAACCAAAAAATGTTGTTGTGTTGGCGAGATAAGGAAGATGAAACTGATTAGCAGATTAGGAAGAGTGATGATAATTGTCGTAATGACAAAGCCCGATAAATTGTTCCTTAGCAATGGTGCCAAAAAATGTGTCGATTGACGGGCTAATGCAATGATGAAAGATGAAATATTTGAGGATTAAGAAGAGTCATGAGAATGCTGTAAATACCAAAGTCCAATAAATTGTTCCCCAACAATGACGCCAGAAAATGTTGCCTCTTAGATTGTACAGGCATAGTGCGACAACGACTCAGGGCAGGGGTTGTCACTCTGATCCCTGCCCACTCCGTTCTAGTTGTCTCCCAACATCAGGCTATGGGGGGTAGCACCTATGGAAGATATAAATGCAAGACTTATTGGAAACCAGACAAGATCGAATGGCCTAACCACTTGGTTCATTTAGTAAGATTTATATGTTAGATTAGATTTGAATGTGAGACCAGTGCTTTATGGAGTCAACTTATTTCTTATTACCAATTAGATGGCAAGTAACCGGATGAGCAATCGCTACTTGGATGCTTCACTATCCTAAATGAAGTGAAAATCCTACAAGCTAGGTTAAATGTGAAATCTTGTTTGATTTCAAGTTAGATTCCTATTCTAGATATAATCTTCCTCTTAACTATTTTGGAACTAGTCTCTAGAGTTGGTTGTGGGATGAAAGCCAATGGGAAGCAAGAAAAGGCTTGATTAATGATACCTCCCCATGTGTTTCAACCACTCGATGCCTCCAGCGCTACAGAAGCTGTGGATATGACTACTATAAGGTCATCGTGTTAAGCACTAAAGATGTGTTAAGTCCCGCAATCTAGATTGAGAAAGGGTGGCCCTAAAAGTCTATCAACCAAGCTTATGCTTAGAGGTAAGTTATTAGGTGGAAGAATAATCTAGGATGCAAATGCACGATGAGTTAAGTGGTCTTGATGTGAGATTGCTTAATAATTTTAAGTACTTAGTTATAGATTAATATTATGATAAGAGTACTTAATGAACAAATGAAAAGGGCAATCTCATACACAAGACAATGTGCCAACCATAAAAAAGAGAGATCCACGATATGATTGCTTAAGAGCTTAAGATAAAATTTCATCCACATATATATTAGCCAATAATTGATAATGATAAAAACTAGTGAAACTAAAGCACCTATCCACTTAGATTATTAGCTAATGATTCAAGATGCCAATGATGATTACTCAAAGAGACAACAAGATTACCAATGCTCTTATGCAATTATAAACCTTTAAGATATATCAATAGTGCTCAATACCAATTATTCATCAATCCTTAGATCTTAGATATCACAATGATTACCAATTAGATTCTCAATTACTTAAGAGACATTCAATGAATACTTCAATGCCAATACTTGAATATATTCAACACAATTATGGGATCAGAGATTTAATGTTTCAAGTGCTTTATGAGTGAAGCGTATTAGTGCAAATTTAATAATCTTTAGGCAGCTCACAACGAACAAATATGTTAGTGTACCAAACCAATAGTAACTTTCTTTAATGAAAAACATAGCAACAATAATGAAACCACTTATACACCATTTATCAGTTCAAGAAGCTTCAATGAAAGTTTGATTTACTTATGTCTCACTTGTATTCCAAGTGTATTAAATAGTCCCAATTTACTTTCAACTAATAAATTGGAAACGAAATCACTTTATTAATGCTTATGCAAGATGAGCCGAGAGATAAATGTCTTTTATGATGCCACTATTATTTTAGATCAGACCTTAATATGCAACCCTAAAAATTGATATGACAGTCATGAAACAAGCTCATAATGCATGCCCAAATTGTATGAATATCTTATGAATATGCTAGATTCCAATTCAATGAAGGCCTTGCCACTATTATGAGCACTTTAGACAATTGTAACAAAATAGTGAGAGGGTAGAGGGTTTAGAGTTAAAACCAGTGGCCCTAGGCCTAGAAGTTCACTTTCCCAACTTGTCCACAAATTTTTCCAAGAGGTAGATCACTTTCACACACAAATTTGACCCCAATATCCTTGCAAAACCACCAATAGATCAACATAGAAATCGATGATGCCCCAAAAGTGAAAGGGATGAAGGCAATAAGGTCAAGTTGGGCCCACGACAAGGATAATAGAGGCTTTAAGGCATGTTGTCTAGGGCATGGGACGCATGTGACCTTAGAAAAATAGGCTCTTAGGCTTATGGTTGAATGAGGGAGGCTTCCAAGGGAGGATAGGGGCCATGATAGCCAGGAGGAAGGGACACAAAGGCTAATGGCAGAGAGCTAGAAGGAGGTTATCATGAGGCAACAGAGGAAGAAAGAGGGGAGCGAAGGGATAAGGAGGATAGATAGATGGAGCCGATAGGTTTCAGAGGTTGCAACATGCTTGAGAGAAGGTTGATGAAATAGGAGGCCTATAACAACCTACGGCTAGGGTTTGAAGCCTCCAAAGGCTTAAAACAAGTAGAGATAGGATCACAACTTTGGTTTAGAGGGATTTTCTAAGCTTGCTGCTCACCAGAAGGGTAGATGACAAGGAGAAAGGGCCACGCTAGGGAAAGAAGGGACCACGTTGGGCCTAGAGGCCCTGAAAATTTTGAAACCCTTGCCTCAAAAAATTATTTTGCTTCAAATCTTATGTAACTACTCAAATCACTACAAACACTTCAATTGTTGGCCCTGCCAAAATTCTAGATACTAGATCTTACACTCAAGGGCCTATATATAGCTCAAAACCCCAGCAAATTTCTTTGAATCACTTAAATATGACCTACACAAAAAATATAAAATACTCAAATATATATACAAAAATTTCAAAATCCCAAAACCCCAAACCCCAGCTACAAATCAAGTATTAGAAAAAATAAATTTTATTTATAAAAAAATATTATACAATATCTATTTACAAATATAGGAGCTTAAATTATTTTTTATAAAATATGACAATGGTTAGATGTATTTTGAAAGGTAGATATTCAAACACATTCTTAATGAAGTAAAAAAATCACATAAAATATTCCAAGTCCAAACAAGGCTGGTTTATGCCCACCGTTTGTGAACTTGGAACCTAAGGGTCGAGGAACCTACAAACTCTATATTTTTTCTTAAGAAAAAGCATTACAATATATAATGAATCAAATCACCTAAGATAAGCACAAAAATTATCAATAGAATGTTTCTATCATCTACAAATGAAATAATGATTCAGATAATATTGAAGCACAATATAGGAAAGCACATACCTAGCTCATACCATAGATCAATGAGACAAAGACACCATGAACTATACCCCAAAGTATTTCATTATAAAAATCAAATGTTCTTAGCAGGACAATGGCTTGACACCAGCATTTACAAAATTACATCAGACCCAAGATCATCATGATCCAAATAGAAGCAAAATGCCTTCTATTTATAGAGAAATTCCTCCAAGTGGAAAATAACAGCTAATTGTCTTGATCCCCATCAAAATTATCTCGACCGTTGATAAATATTTGATAAATCTTTGATCAACTTTTAATCTCGAACATCAAAAATACGTATTGTTGAGGAATTTTTGAATTTCTCATTAAAACTATTTTTTATTAATTCAAAAATAATTATTTTGAACTAATTTCCTCAAAAAAATTGACTTTGACTTAACCACCAAGGTCCAAGGGTCCAAATTTTCTTGAAATTTTCAGTATTCCCTTGGTGGGGGCCTCCAAAAATTAACTTCTTTTAGATCTACAACTCCACTTTGAGAAATTAATTCCTCTAACATTTAAATTTTGACTCTAAATTAATTCATTTTCTAGTTTAGGATTTAATTTTACTTTTGCGAGAAAAATTGATTAATTGACTCATGAAGGGATTAATTATTTTTCCACCCTCAAATATTCTAGCCATGGTATCTAAGTATGAGGGACCATGCATTAAAATATTTTTTACATAAGATTTTACAAATTTAACCTTCAAAGGGGGAATACCCCTTCATTATAGACCCTCACAATTTTTACCCAAGTTTATGATACAATATGATCTAATAGGCCAAGTGATCTGTAATAAAATAATTTAGCCAATTAGCTTAAATTATTTCCAAATCACTTTTACAATAGACTCGACTAAAAAATTAGGACTCACCTAATACTCTAACGATAAATTCCACCCTAGATTTTTGGTGAGGCTGGAGGGAAAAACTTTGTTGATCATCTGTGTTTAGAAACACAGATAATCAATGAGACGAAAAACTTCTTAGGATGAAATTCGTCGCCAAAATCATAATCTTACCTAGGTTGTTACATAATGAAATTTTTGTACTAGCATCATTTATATTACAAATTTCCATAATGGATTTTAAATGACATGACAGATTGTTGATTGATGATTCTAACTTTGAAAAAAATTCTTCAAGACTTTAGATCCTGCTTCCTTGTGAAAAGAAAAAATGCGTGCAACAGGTCAAGTTTCTCAAATTGGAAATGAAGAAGGTTGTCCTATCTCTTTATGAACCAAGCTTATACTTGGAGTTAAATTTTAAAAGTGAAAATTAGATCTAGGATGCAAATGCAAATGTTCCAATGGCATCTAATTACAATGATGCTTCAATAGAAAAAAGATTCAATTTACTTATAACCAAGATTTACTTATGAGCACAAGATGATTAGCTTACAATAATGATGATCAATGAAGCAAGTTAAATGTTACTCAATGAAACAATAAAAATGCAATTATATTAGAGGTTAGAGAAATATCCCAAATGCCTTTAACAATATACACTTCTTAAGATGACTTTACTTTATGTTAGACAATGGAACAAGTAAAGTTTTACAATGAAATGATATGTGAATGATGGAAAATGAGATTGCTAACAAGATTAGAAAGAGACTACTTAAAATCTTCAACTTGGAAATGAAACAAAGAAAAGAACAATTCAAATGCAATATATTAAGTGGCTAATGAATGCAACTATGAGATGAAATCTAAACTTACAATGCAAGAGAAACACGTCAGTAATCTAGATCTATAAGAAAAGGAAAAGAGAACTAGGATGCCTCCCTCTAAATGAAGAGGAGGGACACCATGGGATAGAGATCCCAAGCTCCCTCAAGAACAAGATTTTGTTATTATATTACAAGAGAAGAAACCCTTTTGACAAGGGAATGGACTCTTCAAACTCGAGGAGGATTACAAAGATGAAAGAACACCTTACAACTCAACCTCTCAAGATGCACAGATGAATCATATCAACTATCAATTGTACTTCAAAATACCTCAAGCAAGGTTGATCCAACCCTCAAGGGAACTCGACCTTCCACAAAAGGTTAGACTAGTCACAAGAGCCCATGGCTAGAGGATGAAGGCCTCAAAAACCTTATGGCTTGCCTAGAAAATTAATGACAATTTTTATTTAAATCTTATTAAAGTTGTTATGATGGTGCTCTTAAGATAAAGGCTCATATTCTCTTCAAAAAAAAAAAAATCATCTCCTCCAATGTGTCAAACCCTTGCTTCAGTTAATAAAAGGGTCCTTAACCTAGAGGAAATAGGCCAAAAATGTATGCGACTTTCTTTAAAAAATTCCAAATGATTTCAAGCCTTTGAAATTGATTTTATGCCATAGATCTATGAAGAAACCCTCTTCAAAATTCATTGAGACTCCTGTAAAAAACAACGGTTAGCATAAAAATGAAACAAACAAACAAAAAATTGAAGGCCTTAAGGCTTGGGACTTAGAAGAAAGAGAATTTAAAAAAATTATGGGCCACAAAAATGATAACCAAACCCTTCTTGATGCCAAGAATAACCCTTCAATGCTAGTGGCTAGCCAAAAAATAAGATCTGAAACAAATATGTAGCCAAAACCCCAATTGAAGCCTTAAAAAAAATTGCAAACAAATTATCGAGGCAAAATCCCTTGAGAAATTTATTCTTAAGGTATAAGAAGCCCTCAAAATCATTGCGGTCTTCTAGAAAAAGGCTATATGACCCTTAAAAATAATTCGATGGCCTCCAAATCCCTATCCATCTAGGCTAAGAGTCTAGTCCTAGCTTCCAGAATTGATATTCTTCAAAATATTGATGGGATCAAGCCTGTAAACAAATAGGTCCAAGCCCAAATCGGTACCTTCCTTCATATATGCAATAGAAACTTAAGAAAAACCAAACAAGTATATACAAATAGATGTAAATGTATACACAATATCTATTCACAAATTTAATAATACAAGCTCTTGAAGTAGCATATCTATTCATCAAAGCTCTAAAATAATTTTGAAAATATTTTGAGAATATTTTAAATTTAGATCTAGAGCAAATGGTAAGGAAAACCCCTTCTCTTATTCGAATGATAAGTCTTCAAGTGACCCACTATGGGTTATTCAGCTTCTATGTTTGAATAGTTGGTTAATTCAACTGAGAATTTCCCCAAGTATACAAGATATGATCACAAAATATATCTACACGCAAGATAATTGTTAGAGAGATTTGGATAGCATGGTGATAGAGGAGTCTAATGGTTTGACCGAAAACCAATAAAACTTCTCCACCTAGTGTGTTTCTCCAAATCTAAACAATGATGCAAGGTAACTATACACCAATGAATCTTCAAGAGCTAAGGTAAATAACAATATGAAGTACTAGTAGAGCAGTAGACACAAGAGGTTAGAGAGAGTATACCATATCACTAAAGAATAACACCATAATTTTTCCCCAAATACTTTTATTATATTGCTCACGAAAATATTACAATGATAGCATAGCTTCACTTGACTAAGAGCTCAGGATTACATGATGAGACAATGAGGATATTAGAGCCTCCTTATATATAAAAATGATATCATGACAGCCTCCAAGTGGAAAAAAAATTGAACCCTTGACCACTGCTACACATGTCTCCAGAAAAAATTGACTTCCTTAATTGATGTGTTGGATGGACCAATCTTTGACTTTTGGGTGGTTTTGGACCACTAGAATATATTCAAAAATAATATTGTTGGAATTACCTCATTCAAAATAACCACCTCTACCAAAAAATTTGATTTCCCTTGAGAAAATATTTTCCTTCTGGCCCAAAGAAATTTTTGTGGGTCTTTTTTGCCTTGGAAATGAGACTTTTCTCCATTTTGAATTAGATCCCTTTTTTGGAAAATGCACATTCCCTTTTTTATTATTTTTCCACTTGGAGAAAAAAAATATTTTCTCTCATTTTTATTTTTTGACTAATTTCTAGCTAATTATTTTGCCATATTTTTCCAAAAAATAAATAAAATGACTCTAGAGGGGATTAAACATATTTTTCCACCCTCAAAGTATGTCTGCATGGAAATTTTAGGAGTTGAGGTGTAAAATTAAATATGCATACCCCCTATAACCTCTATCGACAACACTTTTTTACATCAAATATTACATAGACATCCCATACAAAAGGGGAATTTTGACGATAAAAACATGACCTCTAGACATAACTAACTTCTGCGACACTTTACAGATGATCTATTAAGATAATTTACATAGAATCAATACACTAGTACTCACCTAATACCTGGCCATCGAGGCCCACTCTAGATTTGTGGCATAGCTTGGGATAAAAGCTCTACCAATTATAAATGTTTAAAAACACAAATAATTGATGTAGGCAAAAAAACTCCCTAGAGTGAGTTTGGTAAAAATAATAGGCTTACCTAGATGTTTTACATGGCTTTCTAAACATACTAGAATCATTTTTACATTAAAGCCCACAGGGCTGCAGAATTTAGATTACAACATGATGACTAGAAGTTGTAAGATGATGATCATAGTCTGAAGAAAAAAAAAATGATTGCTCTAAATTGTACTCTGCTCATGAGGTGGTTGACACACTAGTCATCGACAAGACTAAGACCATAAATGCATATAAGTGGACCATACTTAAGTGTTAAGGACATATTAATACTTCAAACTAGGATAACCTTCAAATATCTAACTAAACAAAGTCTCATAAAGGTGTTATCTACCTTTGTATGGGTAGATAAGTAGTCAACCCTATTAGTTGTTTCCAACCGCCAAGGGGAGGTGGAATTTCCAAGGTCAACCCTATCCATAGGTGTTAGTGAGAATAGGTGGCAATGTAGGGAAAGGACTTCATGGCCAAGTGACATGGTTAGGGGACCAACTAATGAGAGTCCACATCTTGAGTGTATAGATGAAAGGGAGGGAGAAATCGTGGAGACATGAGTTACCCCTCTCAACCTTATTTTTCCACACCTATGGTCCACCTTTTACTTCTTTTTATAATGTTTTTTATTGGTGCATATCGCAAATCTTTCTCTTTATGATATAGCATTTATTTACCTCCTTAAGATGAGATAATTTATCACTCATCAAGATTGGGACATGCAAGGGTTCCTTTTGATGGGATGGAGCATCAAGTACTTAGGAACCGGGTGATGGCTAATGAGGGGGGTAGAGCTCATGTTAGGCATTTTTCCATGTGCTAACTTATGTCCTAGCCATCTTTTGCATTTTAATTTTAATTTTTCTTTCGTTGTGGCCATCTTATGCTTTTTCATTCTTTTAGTTACATCAATCTCTAGGGAAAAAAAAATTCAGCTCAACCCAAGGATGTGGATTAGTGAGTGCCAAATCCCAATTAACCAATTACAGTTAACCCGAAGAATGGAGATAATATCAAGGAAATTATGTGACATGGAAAATGTTAAATATGGAAAGGGTAATGGAAACGCTATTTCAATCCAAGTTTCCTAAATAGAGCCACTCCTATGTCGCTAAGGCGTAAGGCGAGGTCCCAATGGAATAGGGTTAAATGTTAGCCCCCCTTGTAAGGTGAGAAACAAGTTTACATTCGATATTGGTCAATCATCTAGATCACCACTTTATCCATACTAAAATGCCCAAAAAATTAAGTAAAAGCACTCAATTGTAAAATGGTCAAAGTACCTATATATTGAGTGGTAGCCCATTGTCTTCCAAGAGGAATGGAAGATGGTGAGAGGTGCATGAATGGTGCATATGGTGGAGGAAACTGGCATATCATCATCAACAAGCAATTGTTTAGGGCTGCTAGCTAGCTGGTTGTCCAAGATAGCAAAAAAAGTTTATGCCTATGTGGTTACCCATTTAGCGGATAATAAGAACCATAAAATATATCGTTGTAAATTTATCATTATTTATGAATTACTTGCTTTCTTTTTCCATTTGATTCTTTTATATATATACAATGGGTAGGCAAGTTGGTAAAGAAGGGGAGATGATATTCCTCCACTAGAATTCAAATCCCCTCAAGTACATTTTAGCCCCTTGTGGTGTGCTATTGATATGCATGTTAGCCCCTTGTGGTGTGCCATCGCTCTGCATAGTGCACCAACTTCCAACAAGGGTCATT
This sequence comes from Pinus tabuliformis, assembly GCA_031772625.1. NCBI lineage: Eukaryota > Viridiplantae > Streptophyta > Pinopsida > Pinales > Pinaceae > Pinus > Pinus tabuliformis. The sequence continues at coordinate 1,112,960,091 of CM062805.1, forward strand.
TAAAAAAAAAACTCTATTATATTCTTAAGCAAAAACATTACATTGGGTTTTTTTACTTATCAAGGAACCTTTTTTATTATATTATTAAGTAGAAACATTACATTGGGTTTTTTTTCTTATCAAGGAAACTTCTTTTATGTTTGAAACCTTTAACCTTTTTAAAAATTACTCTATTAGTAAGTAGAAACATTACATTTTGTTTTTTGACTTTCCAAGGAACCTTATTTATACTCAATGCCCTTATTATTGTTGTTGCTACAAGTAGCCTATCAATGTTCTTGAACAAAAAAATCCTAAATACTTTGGCAATTTATGAGAACATATATTGAATTCTCCCACAAAAATTAGCATATTGGAAGGAAGATATATTCTACAATACTTGCACTCCACTCCAAAGGCACACATGTCGAGCTCCAAGGTGATGTCATAAATTACAAAGAGTTGATATAGCTACACAAGATGTGTCGACACTCCTCTATCACAAGCCCATATAGACTCCATCACTCTTCTTTAGCCATGTACTCCATTAGGACTATTCATACCAAGCATCCTTAAAACAAATCCAAGAATCCATATTAGAAGCCAAACTATCCCACTCTATCTAGGGCTCGATGCCCTCCTTCAAGATGTGCAACGCTCCTCCTCCTAAGTAGGGTGTCCTTCAAGAAAGAAAACCTCTCCATGTGGCCATCATGAAGGACATCCCCTAAGCTATTAAGAGAACTCCCAACACCCAAAGGAATATTGAATATCAAGAAAGTCCCTAATCAAGGTTAGACAACCACTAAGTAAGCTACATCCAAGGTGCAAATCCGTCATAAACGATCTCTCATGTGCCAATTCATTTAAAACCATATGTAGTGAAACATACAACATGAACCCTAAATCTTCTAAATCACCACCCAAATATGGTGTAAACACTTTCAAGTAACCCAAAAGCTAACAAGGTCGAATCCTTGATTTGGATGTTACATGTTCCAATGAACTCAACAATATCACAACAGATTTATTAATAAATCTAGTGAAACCTTCCTGGGCATCTTGTTATAGACATATTTGGGCACTTCAACCCCAATCTTATATGTTGATAAACTAGGGCTCTTCAACCCCTAAAAGAGTTGTTTCATACCCTAAAAGAACATGGTCATCTGATTACATCATTCCCTAAAAGTTCCACCTGAAAAACCATCCAGAAATGGCCTAAACTGAACCATACTGACTGCTACACTGGCCAGGTGCGATTCATACTGAGTGGTACACTGCTCAGGTGCGATGCATACTGATTAGGTCTTATGTAGGGTGCGATGGGCAAGGATGGACAAATGTCCGAGACAATTTTCTAAGTGGATGCTCATGGGATCTTCTAGAAACTTCTCCTATGACACTTGCCTCTCTGAATTCGCCCAGGGATGAGTAAGAGATCCAAGAAATATCCAAGTGGAACCAAATGCAACAAGTGGAATGACACTAATCAAAACCCCAGAGATGACTCACACCCTTACAGAAATCTATAAATGGATCCCTCATCTAAGAGATCTAGAGGTTGGAATTTTGTGAATTGCAAGGAAGTGCTGATAGTTTGTACTTGAGGAGAGAGCATTGTATTGTTGGTGTGATCTTGCTATTTCATGAGGTGAAGAGGGATTGACGCTGGGAGGATGATGCTGGATCAGACAGCTGAGTTGTAATTATCCCTTCCATTTAATAAAGTTCTTCAAATTTTCTTCCATATGATTTTGCAGTTGTGAATGTTATCGTTTGTGAATTCTATTGTACGTTCATTACATATCTAATTCGGTAATGTTTATGATATAATAGATCAAGATGCTTTGACAGTTCTTTGTTACTATGTTTCTACAGGTACTCTCCAAGCGGGATAATTATGGGGAGGAGTTGCAAGCTCTGTCAAGGGGGAGAGAGATCAAGCAAGGGATTAAGCGGAAGTTCCAGGTTGGTTCCATTGTCTTTCTCTTATCTATTATACATAGAAGAAATCATGAATTGCTTTAATCTGTTGTTTCTATGGTAGCTTCCAAACCTAGAGGGCTAGTCGTTCGAAAAGACACTAGTTTTCCTGGAAACAAATTGGCAACTCCGCTAGGGAACGAATACATGTTTGTTTGTTGTTATTGTTTATTTTATAATTATAGATAGAGCCTGAAGTCAGCCAGGTAGCCTTCGAACTGCTCTTTCTCTGCAATTGCATAGTAGATGAATGCTGCTTCAGTCAATCTCTGGTTTAGTTTATGAATTAAACATTTGAATTACAAGCATTCTAGATTCCCTTTTGGTAGCTCAGTAACCTCTCAAGACATTCCTCTGTACTTTTCTCTTTATTGTCCATCATAGCTCAACTTAACTCACTGAAAACAGCTGCACATCTGAGCCAAAACCCACTTCAGTTGCGCTCCCTGGCCCATTGCACTGTCTGTCACTGTAACCCAATATGCATCACACCTCCCGAGTGTGTAAAGTGCGATGCATCCCTGTTTCTGTGAAGCCCAGGTGCGATGACTGACTGAACCTATTTCCATTCTAGAAATTGGGGGTTTTTTGTCCTTGTTTTCAGTTTTGTTTAGTTGTTTTTTCTGCTTATGAACAATACCTCATTACTGAAACCTCCTTGCATCACATAGATTAGCCTCCCTTGGATTAGGACTAGTAAATTTTTTTATGTATTTGTCCATCATTTACAATCCTTTGTCGAAAAGTTTCTTAGATCAATCTGTCCCTTTAGTACAAAAAGTGTCGTAACTGTCGTTTTGTGTCAAAAAGAGAAGTGTCATTGATTCTTCCTTCCTTGGATAGTCGATTGAACTTTTCATCATGTATTTGGTTTGATTTGTTTATATTCGAAGTGTTGAAAGCATTTTTTATTCAAAATTGAAAAGTGTCATTTAGTCTTCCTTTCTATTTTGAAAAAGAAATTGTCGAAAATATCATTTTGAAAGAAACATTTCAGATCTCTGTTGCATTTATTTTTCCTTTTTTGGCATTTTTTACATTAAGGAGAATGAAAAACAAATACATGCATTTGCATTTGCATTTAGTTTGTGTGCGAAAAATGATTTAGGAAAATGCACTAGTGTGTGCTCTTTGCTCTTTGTTTGAAAGAATTGTAATCTTCTTTCCCTAGTAGCTAGGATTTTCATTGCTCAAAATAAAAAAACAATTGTTTATCATTGTAGATTGCATTTTAGGAAGTTCAAATAAACATCACGCGGTGAACCATTGAAAGGCAAACTTTTAAACAAGATCAACTCTAAAATAGATTTCAATGAACCTAACAACACTTTGGAACTTAACGCAACACATCTAGAGATCTAGGCTAGGGACGTGTTCTGACGTCGTAAAAACTAGTAACTATCATTTTCATTGAAGGTTGTCTGATTCCTCCTCCTTGATACGACAAGTGCTAGCACGGACTTGTGCTCCCCGTACCGTCGCGTATATATTGGGAGACCACAATAGGCTTATATCCTTTATCCATAGGAAGCCAAATCTGCGATCTTATTGATCGCAATGCACTGAACAAAGCATTCAGGAAAATTGACTATCGTACATAAGTCCTTGGTAATTTCTCTTTAATTTATCACCAAGGTGTATATTGTAGTTTTGCGATTGGTTTGGTAATCCCTCTGCTTAGATTTTCCAGAGTAGTCACTTTTGTTCCTTTTTGACTCTTTAAAAGAAAAGGTCCATCTGAGCACTTGTCACTTCAGGCTCATTAAAAATCGAAGGCGACTAGAGTCATCTTTAGCTTTTTCTCAACTCTTAAAAACTGAAAAAGCAAAGTTGTGTCAAAGCGTCATTAAAATTAATTGAATTCGGAATAACATCTTTGTTCGTTAATTGATATTGGGTTGAGATATATGGAAACAAGTCCAGGGTCCACCAATCAAGGAATCCCTTTTGAGGGGAGTCCTAGTCCTTTTTCCTCCTGGGGAAATATTGGTGCTCCCTATATGGCCACATTGTCCCTCCCGATAATTACCATTGGCCTACCAGTATGGTTGTTTTCGACCTCTGTGGTTCAAAATGTCGTGATTCCTCCGCAATCGAATCAACCTCTAGTTGATACTGAAGTTTCCCCTTCGCCCTCTTCTTCATTTGTTTCTCCCTCCCCTTCTTCCTCTTCGCTTGGTGAAAGTAGTGGTACTAGTAACAAGGTGGCTAAGAAGAAGAAGAAAGGGAAGAAGAAGAAGAAGAATCCAATTCATCAAGGGGGAAACCAAGCAACCGTTGCTTTGAATGCATCATCTAATGAAAATCCATCCATTAAACTTCCTAAACCCAAATTTCCATGCATAATTTGTACGGGAGACCATTTTCATCGAGATTGTCCTTGCTTTCCTCGGATCTTAGAAGAATGGTCTTCCCATTCACAACATCCCGTGTCATCAACCTCTGGAGATCATGTTGGTAACACACCATCAACTAGTGATAGTAAAGTTCATGGATAGATGACAAAGGTTAGATTTCCATTTAGGTTATGTGAAGGGAACCATACCTTTCACCTTTGTCCCTATTTGGATGAAGCCAAAAGAGTATTGGATAACTGTCATGCTTCACCACAGCGACTTCCATCTGGTTACAAGAAACTCTCCCTAAATCCTTCACTAGTTGATAAATTGACTGACCAAAATCAACCGTCGATCAAAGCCACTCTCTCTGAAAGTGAATCCTATGAGTCTCTACCCGATCCAAATCAACAGGTCGAGGTAACGGTTGACCCGATTCACCTTCATCTAATCATACCTTTCCAGAAGAGAGTGAAAATGATACCGCTCAAGTTCTCTTTGTTACTTCAGATTTAACGAGCTTGGGGGCAATCCACATGTTCCATCAAGACAGGAGGAAAATCCTAAAGTTCTCCTAACTCAAGGGGTTAATTCTCCCGTTTCTATGGTACCCCCTCCAAGCAGTCTAGTCACTTCCTTTGATTGGAATCGACTGGCAAGATCCCGCCTTCCTTCTTATGTGCCTTTCCAGATCATAGTACAAGTCAGTAAAATGATTATATCTGGCACTATTATAGATGAAGGTGCATCAGTGAGTATCTTTTCCTCAACTGCTTGGAAAGCGCTTAGTTCGCCACCGCTTGTGCCTGTTACACAAAATCTATTGGGCTTTAACAGAGGAACCAGTCGACCGTTAGGGGTCCTTCCACAGTTACCTATCACTTTGGGAGGGAAAACTATTTATCTGAATGTGATGGTAGTCCCAGGCCCTTTAGATTACAATTTACTTCTTGGGCATGACTATGTTTATCACATGGGAGCTATTGTTTCAAAACTCTTTCAAGTAATTTGTTTCCCACATGAAGGCAGGATTGTCACTGTTGACCAGCTTTCATTTCTCAATCCAAATATAGCTCCTAGTCAACCATCGTCCCTAAATGGTCAATTTATACCAATGGTATCATCCCTGCCACGCGTTAATTATGTGGCAACCTATTCCATACCTACATAGGCTAACGATCAATTCAGTGATGTTGTACATTATGTACTGGGGGCATTGGAACCAGATCTCTCCTTCATGACCTCTTATGAGTTGTAGTTGGAACCAGAGGCTAGTTCGTTGTCTTGTGTCAACCTCGTTAAAAAATGAAACCAAGGATGTGAGCATAATTCCTTGTCTTGTGTCAAGCTCATTTAAAAATGAAACAAGGTCCCGAGTTCAAAGTCGAGTCTCTGATTAGATCTCGTAAAGTCCCAGTCGAGTCTTTCACTTGATCTCGTAAAAGAACCTTCACTCCATCCACCTAATTGCCATGAGTAGTCTAGTGAATGTAACGAAGCTTAGGGGGCATGCACCCTTGTCTATTCTGTGGACGAACCTAGTTGAAAAGATAAGTTTCCCTGTAGGTTACGTGATTGGTCTGACACACTATTCACCTTTGTCTATTTTGGGGACGAAGCCAAGGAAGTGTTTTGTCTTCTAGACAAAACCAACCTGCATAACCACAATGATTTCCATATGGCTACTGGAGACTCTCGTTTTCATCATGCCAGGGGCATGCAAACTTTTCATTCTAGATTTTTAGTTTTGTAGTCTCTAGCTTGTGTAAAAATGAAACTAAAAACTGAGCATAGTTCCCCCGCGGTTCAAGCTCGTTAAAAAATGAACCCACCTTCGGTAAATAACCTTTGTGATTTCCATTCTATCAGCCTTTTGAGCCCTGGTTGTGTACCTTTCATCACCTCCATTCTTTTGGCTGATCAATATGCTTCCATTTGGTTGTTTACCCCTTTTGAGGAACAGTTGCGATGAGTGGTCTTGTTCGCCAACATCTTCCCAGAAACAACCATGTTTTGAGAAGTTCCAAGCTTACCCGGAACCAGTTGCTACCCTAGACACCACTCATTCCTCAAAATCGAGTCTCATTTAAAACCTTTTCAGACTCGTTAATATGAAAAGATTGTCGAGCAATTGGCCTTTCCAGCCCGTTAAAGTGATTGGAAGTGCCATCCCTCCTGTACATTTTTATCTTTTTCGGACCTGAGGGATTATCTCAGGAAAAAGTTCGAGCGCTTGCCTTTTTCGGCTTGTTAAAGTGAGAGTAAAAGTCATCCCTTTTGCATTATTTTATCCTTTTCCAGACTTAATGGATTATTCTACGAAAAAGAGCTATTGGAGTTTTCTTTTCGTCCCTTTTCAAACTATCTAAACATGAAAAGGACCGAGCTATCCTTGTCGTTAAACTCGTTAAAACAATAGCGACAAACTCGTCCATTCTAGACGAGACAGAGTTTCCTTTTTCGTCCCTTTTCAAAATCTCTAAACGTGAAAAGGATCGAGTTATCCTTATCCTTAAACTCATTAAAACAATAGTGAAAAACTTGTCCATTCTAGACAAGAACGAGTTTTACTGTCGCTAGACTCGTTAAAACACGGCGACGGGTTTGCCCGAAGGGAAAATTATAGAACAAGCATATGTTATCCTCCTCAAGATTGACAAAAATAAAGAGGTGCTGGTCAGCAATGACTGGGGAAAAAGGGAAGAAAACTTGAAAAAATTTATGGTAGCAGGTCGCTCTTGAACATGACACTTTCACTCCATAACCATTATTGAGTCGGGTTGGGTATTCCGTTCACCGATCATCTCACCATTGGTCTTCCACACCATCCATCCATTGGGGTTAACGCTACCAATCCATCTCAGTGTCACCGATATGTTCAAGAGAAGTCATTCAGTTGAGAAACCACAATCCAGTTAATGCCTCATCCACTACAATACCTTTAAACCTTCATTTTTCGTGACCGCCATTCCTGAACCTTGGGTCGTCAGATCATTTTCACCTCTAGAAAATCATTTTCTTCATTTCGTGTCGTAGATGTGGGATACATTAAGGCCCTCCTACGATGGGTCACTTCTTGTCGACATCAGCTCATTATCCAAGAAGATGACTTAGAAACAATCCTTTCAATACTTTGAAGCTTGCATGCCTCAATGGCAAGTTTCTCACTTTCAGCGATAGGTTGACATCAATGGCCTTCGACCGAAAGATTTTGTGTGGTGTTCGAAATATGCTCATATACTCACACCACATGAATTGTACTGCAGTACCTTCAGGGTCATTATCATTATCGGTGATTCCTCTCGCGTCTGTTAACAATTCACATTATTGGCTAGTAATCAAGCAATGTCTTTCCATGTTCAACTTCAGAACATCTCTTCACATGGATTGACTTGTACATCGGGCGAAGATTCAACGAGTTTGAAGACCCCGGATCTAGTTTCATCCATCCGGGTGGCGATATATTCAGGGATATAAAGACATAAAATGTACAAAGAAGCTGCACAGATGGTCATCCAAGCCAAGGATGATGACTCTACACCTGAAGAATCACCAGTCTGCATCTGCAGACGACTATCTGATCTATGTACATGAAATGAATTTATAAAGTTGAGCATGGGAATGCCCACCTTAGCTAGATCATGAAAATTATATTATGATGATGTATTGTATTGTATCTTATACAGGTTACCTTCCAGTTCGAAACCTCGGATCCTCATGATAAAGCATTTCACCCGACATCAAGATTTACGACTTCATGCTTTAGGGGAAACTGTTATAGACATATTTTGGAACTTCAACCCCAATCTTATATGTCGATAAACTAGGGCTCTTCAACCCCTAAAAGATTTGTTTCATACCCTAAAAGAAAATGGTCATCTGATTACATCATTCCCTAAAAGTTCCACCTGAAAAACCATCCAGAAATGGCCTAAACTGAACCATACTGACTGCTACACTGGCCAAGTGCAATGCATACTGAGTGGTACACTGCTCAGGTGCGATGCATACTGATTAGGCCTTATGTAGGGTGCGATGGGTGAGGATGGACAAATGTCCAAGATAGTTTGCTAAGTGGATGCTCATGGGATCTTCTAGAAACCTCTCTTATGACACTTGCCTCTCTGAATTTGCCCAGGGATGAGTAAGGGATCCAAGAAATCTCCAAGTGGAACCAAATGCAACAAGTGGAATGACACTAATCAAAACCCCAGAGATGACTCACACCCTTGCAGACATCTATAAATGGATCCCTCATCTAAGAGATCTAGAGGCTGGAATTTTGTGAATTGCAAGGAAGTGCTGATAGTTTGTACTTGAGGAGAGAGCATTGTATTATTGGTGTGATCTTGCTATTTCGTGAGGTGAAGAGGGATTGACGCTGGGAGGATGATGCTGGATCAAACAACTGAGTTGTAATTCTCCCTTCTATTTAATAAAGTTCTTCAAGTTTTCTTCCATATGATTGTGCAGTTGTGAATTTTATCATTTGTGAATGTTATTGTATGTTCATTACATATCTGATTCGGTAATGTTTATGATATAATAGATAAAGATGCTTTGACGGTTCTTGGTTACTGTGTTTCTACAGGTACTCTCTAAGCGAGATAAGTACAGGGAGGAGTTGCAAGCTCTGTCAAGGGGGAGAGAGATCAAGCAAGGGATTAAGCAGAAGTTCCAGGTTGGTTCCATTGTCTTTCTCTTATCTATTATACATAGAAGAAATCATGAATTGCTTTAATCTATTGTTTCTAGGGTAGCTGCCAAACCTAGAGGGCTAGCCGTTCGAAAAGACACTAGTTTTCCCAGAAACACATCTTCCAAAAAATGAATTTACTTTGCAAGACCTGGGGAAAAAATGATTGTGACCAAGTGCCTCTAGTTTCATTAGCATAGGGAAATTTTAAGGATCATTGTGAACATTTTTATTCTCCTCACCAACATATTTGACATTAACGGAAGAACTTGAGCATCTACCCCAATTTGAAGGATTTAATTCAACATAGAAACTATTTTGGTCCCTGTTACAGATCCATTTGGGCACATCAACCCCAACTTACAGATCGATACTATTAGGGCCCATCAACCCCTAATGCAGTTGTTACATACCCTAAAGAAGTTGAATATCAAAATGCCTCACTTCCCAAGAAGTTTCATCACTGAGAACATCCAAAATTTGCCCCTAAGAAGGTCAGCGCAAGTAGGCCTTCATTAGGGTGCGCTGTAATACAAACCATACACTATTAGGGTGCTATGCAACACACTTGGTCCCTCTTTGGCCTGTGTTGGGTGAATTTGAGCAAATTTCCGTGAGGGTTTGAAGATTCTTTATCCATTGGAAACCTCTAGAAGTTTCTCAATGCCACCTACTCCCTTGAGTTCGCATTTGGATGAGGAAGGGAGTTAAGGAACATCAATCCCCTATCCCTTCTTCCATGGAACTGATTTCTAAATTTAGAAAGGCATTCATTATCACCATTGATGGTATAACCTCCTTCACTCACCTATAAAAAGACCACTCATCTAAGTGATCAAGGGGGCTGAAGATTGTAGAGAGATGTTGTTGGTATGAGTTTTTAGCTTATTGCAAGTATTGTAATGATGTCAAAGTGCCTTGCTTGTTGTGAGGAGAGGATGGGATTGAACTGGAGGAATGGCACTGAATCAAGCATATTGGGTTGTAATTCTTCCTTTTACTAACATAGTATTCAAAGTTTTTTCCATATGCTTGTATTGCCTTTTGATTCTTTCATATGCTTATCATGTATCTGATTCCATGTTATTTTTAATCAATAGATCATTATCATATGCTTTGATGGGTTCTTGTTTCTGTTTGTGTGCAGGTACTTCTCAAGTGGCTTAAGTACGGGAAGGAGAAATGGAATCAGTCAAGGGAGATAAGGAACAAGTGGAAGCTACAAGTAGGTTCTCTGTTCTCTTATTTTATCTATTGTTTATAGGAAAAGTAGAGAATACTTTTTATTGTTGTTTCTAGATTGAGCTACTAGTCTAGAGGGTTAGGCATTTGTCCAAGAGCACTAAATTTTCCCAAAATAGTCCCAAACATCCAAATTCAAGAATTTGTCTTTGCATGATATGATGGGTCAATTTATCTCTTTTACACAAACCTTGCCTCCCAAAGAAATACTCCATTAGGGGTCTCAATCCTTATACTTCCTCCCTTGCTCAACATAGATATTGTATGCCAAATATGTGAATCTTTGAGACTATTTGTGAAACCTAACCCAATAAATTCAACACACATAGAGTCAATACCTAGGAGGATTAGATAAAAGTTCTCAACTTTAGTCTTCTCCACCTCCCTAACTAAGGCTATTTTAGAAGCCAAAGGGATATCCTAAGTATCTAAGTTTTGCTTTTTGAAGAAAATGACTTATTAGGGACTGAAAGTGAACTGTATAGTCATTATTACATATTATTATGTTTTTTAGTGCAACAAAATATATAACCTCTAATAAGACTAGATACTTTCTCTTACATCTTGAGAAAAAATGCATTTCTCTACAAGTTAGCCATAGTTCTCATGATACCCAAATATCTAGCAACATTGGAGGTATGGGCATCCCTTGTCAATTGTACTCTTTCTTCCTTTGGCACACAAAACTTTCCCATGTTGTGGAGTATCCATACTAAATATGGTAATAAATGTCTTCTTGTTCCTATTAACCTTGTAGCTATTACTGACCCCCTTAAGGTCCTCATATTTTTCATTATCCTCTTTATATGCTTCACTGGTGAATGGCCACATGTAAGTAATGGCTCCTAGATATGTGGTTTTTTAAATAGATCGGCCTTGGTATTAGATTGACCAATGGCTAGCAGTCTGAACAATAGATTAACCACTCATTAGCATTATCGTTCTTATATTTAATCATTAAATGCAATTGTTAAAAAAATCCCATCCATTTAAAATATCTTTCTTGTTGGTGCTTTCATTGATTCTATAACTATTTCAAATTTTGGCAATTAGTATGGATAATGGTCATCTTAATAATTATGCTTCCATTTTGTTATTCAATGCACCAAGGCAAGGAGTTCCTTATCATATGTGGAGAAATTCAATGTTGTTCCATGGAATAGCTTTGAATGATAATAATTATTATGTCCCCTTGCATTAATATTGCACCCATATCAGACCCACTAGCATATGTTTCCACTTTGAATGAGTTTTGCAAGTTAAGTAAAGTTATGACCACGATTCAACTAATATCTTGTTTCAATTCTTAAAATGATTATCATTGATTCTTATGCCATTGGTTAATAGTATGAAGTGATGCTACCAAATCTAAAAATGATACAATGAACTTTCTTAAATATTGTAATGGGCATAAAATCTCTATTTTAGGACATTAGTAGGAGTGGGCCATTTAAGGATGACATCTATCTTTGTAGGACTAGTCTTCAACTGACCTTCTCCAATATTCACATGCATCAAGCACACTAGAAACTACCTAGAAGACTCAACCTTCTTTATGTTTGCTAGTATTTATTGTTTCCTTAGTGTCTCCAACAACTCCTTCAAATGTACAACATTCTCCTCTCTAGTAGATCAAAAGAACAATATCTTGTCCAAGTAAACTATAAAAAATCAATCCATAAATGGGTACAACGAATTATTCATTAAACACATAAGTAGTTCATGCATCACTTGAACCAAAAATAATTACTAACCATTATATTAACATTTATTGTCTTGAAGATGGTCTTCCAAGTGTAGTCTTCCTTGATTTAGACTTGTAGATGATACCCAAATTTTGGATCCAGATTGGTGAAGTAATATGCATGTTGTAGATAATCTAATGAAACATTGGTCATACGAAAAAGGTATTGCTTCTTAGAGTGATTGATGGTTCCTTTGCTTAAAGGGAATGCACAAGAACTAGGCATAAGTTAAGAGCAATGGAGTTCACTTGAGGCTAGGTCAATAGGTGTGGTCAAGGATTTTCGGCCATTTCATTTTTGGAAGAAACACATCATGGTAGATTGAGGACAACAAAACACTTGGAAAATTCATAGATGAGAAAAGTCAAATGTAGAAAAGGCTCAAAAGATCAGAGGAATCCCTTGTTTTATGACCTAGTTTGACTAACAACTATTTATATAATGGAAAAGCGAAGTAACTTAGTTAATATAGGGTTTTGACATAATCAAAGATAACCACTATCCTACAATGCATAATTAGCCTCTATAGGCTATGAGCAAGGTTGATTAAGGCTATTGCAAATTGTGTTTGTGCCTTTTTTGTCTTTGGTAATGTGATGTTGTTTTGGTTGGTAAGTTTGAAGCTAGTACCCGTGTAGGTAATCCCTAGGATAAAAAAAAATATCCTATTGTTTCAACCAATAACCCTATCGTGATCCATAGATATCTAGCCTCAGGTGACTTTCATCCATCCTCTAGTCAATGCTTTCTTTTATCTAGCTTTCTCATTTGATGAAGGTGGGTCATCAAATATGATGTCATTAACCATTTTTGTATTCAAGCGCTTTCATTTAATGTTTAAAGGTATTATAGTATGGATAATAGGTTGAAATGGATGATAGTCTGCATTTGGTTATATTATTGTTCATATGCTTCACCTTGGTGGTTTTCACTTTCCCCTACTCCAGTGTGACCTTCCTTGAGGTCCTTTCATTCGCTATTCAAGAGCGGCACAAATAGGAGCTCAAATTGTGTTGCATTTCCATGGTAATCCTTATTAAACACCTTCCATATTCCCCTTATATTCACATACCATATTATGGATGATTGTTAATTGTCACTAGCATTAGTTCCCTGTTTTACTCATCCTTGTTTAGGAGCCTCCAAAAATTTCCCTAAGAGGTTGATGAGGTAGATAAAACCCTATATTGAGATCTACCCCCCTCATTATCCCTCACTCAGCTCTTGGTTAATGCATGATCTATCTAAATAAAATGAATTTTGAATATCCCAACCCACATGAACAATGAAATGCTTCATCTTACAAGGGTTGATGGTGAATCAATGAAAGCTTGTAACTCAAGCTATATATGTAATAGGGAAAAGAAAATTAATTATGAAAAAGGCACAAAAGATGGGTGGTAAAAATAAGTTGAGGAAAGGTGTAACTCCAGTCCAAAAATTGATCCCTCTTCACATCATAATGCTCAAAGATGTTGAAATTTCATAGTTGGTACAAGAAAGTAGCATCCTCCATGAAGTAAACCACATCCCATGCTTTTGATAACTTGCACCTATTGACTGATGGGTTGGCCTTGGAATTTTTCCTCCCCTTAGGGTTAGAATCACATGGTATGGCCTTGTGATAACCCTCCCATATCTAAGCCTAGTAACTTGTTTACAAATCATAAGCTAGGAAGACATTTGAAGATGATGCTTGTGTGAAATACTTTGAAACTTTTTTCATTAAATATGGCCCACTATGATATTCCTATGTTTTGTGCACCTATGATATTGATATCACTTGATTTTTTGAATTATGTTAGATTATTTCTCTCAACTACAGTTGTTATCCCTTAAGGGATTGTATTAGTCTTCTCCGACGCTTTAGAGAGGACATTCCACTCCACATGATGACTCCACTAGAAACTCTAACCTTGAATATTGACCACCTATTGAGGAGCATTGATATTGGGACCCCTTCAACACATTTTATGACACTCTTATGTCTCTTCAAACTTGAAACATTTCACTCTATAGCAAGAACATTGCTCAGAGAGTTCATGTATGTAGAGCTAATAGAACGCCCCTAAGCTGGCATTACTCCTACTTGATGGATGTTGCCATATTTCTAAGGATATTTGAGGATGATGATGACTTGAGACCCCTTTAGAGGGGGTGGTACATTGTTTTGCATGATGATGTCATACCCTATCTCCATGACATCCCCTTCACGAGCCCTAGATTGATGGTGTGGAATTTTTTTAGGATGATGTTTTGGATGGTGTGTGAAAATTACCTTGAAATGAAACAACTAGAATTTATTCTTCTAACTGATTATATGTAGTTTATTTTTTTGCGAGAAAATAATAAATAAATCACATTGCAATTTCTTCATCATAAAAATACTGCGGAAAATAAAAACAGGAACTGAGAAATATAGAGCACACGCACAATAAAATTGACACGGTTATTTTTGGACAAATGTCTCTGGAAAAACACAATGTGAGAAAATCGATGTAAAAGATGAGGGTTTTATTATTATTCTTCAACAGCAAAAATTATTAGTACAATTTGGATGAAAAATAGAAATCCTCTCCAAAGGAATGTATAAAATTTGTTGTGTAGGTTAAATTGATACTGCAATATAAATCAAAGCAGAATACTATAACCTACTTCTACTATCAATTTGTGGAAGCTTAAAGATCGAGTTGAACATTATAACCAGAAGAAGAATCAATACACAATACACATGGAATTACTTTGGGGAAAGCCTTAGCTAAAAACCCCACTATCTGTATTATCATACAAGGTGGAAATACATAGGAATTGTACAAAGCCTTAGCTCTCACAGCTAGCTAGCTCTCAGTACAATCCTCACAGATTCTCATAGGAAATCTTGGCTGCTCTTCAGCCTTCCTCTCTGCCCTCCAAGCTCCTATTTCCTTGTGTTGTTCCTCTGGGATGATTCACCTTCAACCAAGTGGAACACTCTGATCTCACACAGTGTCAGAACTGCGCAATCCTCAAGGAATGGTGCTTGACTTCATGTATGAGTTTTTTTTATAAGAAAACACATGAAACTGATAGTACACTATCCTTGTCTTTAATCTCAACTGGGTCCTTCTCAGAATATACATGCATGAGTTTCTGATGAGGGAATCTTCAGTTAACTGGAGTACACTAGATGAGTGCATCCATGCATCAACTGACTGTTAACTCACCATTAGTTCCTCAAATAGTTTGGAACTAATTTAACTGGACTTAACTCAATAAACTGAGTTAACTAATTACAACTCAAATATAACTCAATCTTACCTCCTTAATTTAAGAGATAACTCTTGCATGACTTCAAAAAGACTTCTAACTTGAATTTCTCCAACTAATTAAGTCAAAATAACTTAATTAATTATTTCCAAGTAGTTGTTAAGACTAAATTTGATTTTAATTCACAATTTAATTCAAGGAAAAATTAAATTGGAATATTCTTGTTGCCATATTTCAACACTCCCTCTCAAAAAGAAAGGGATTATCTTCCACCCCGATCCTGTCTCTATGGAACTCGAATTTACACTTTGACAATGCCATTGTCAAAATGTTAGCATCTTGCTCCTCTGTCGAAATATACTGCAGCAACATGATCCTCCTCGCTACACAGTCTCTAAGATGATGATATCGGATGTCGATGTGCTTGGACATATCATGAAATATTGGATTCTCAGAGAGTTTGATACAACTCTGATTATCACAATAGATCACAGTTGGATCCATCCTCTGATCAAACAAACCAACTAGGATTTTCCGCATCCAGATGGCCTCACATGCTGCTTGACTTGCAACCATGTATTCTGCCTCTACCGAGCTGAGTGCAACCGACCTTTGTTTCCTGTTGTACCAAGAAAATTTCGCTGACCCAAGGTTGAAAATCCCTCTTGATGTGCTCTTCCGATCTGATGGACTCCCTGCCCAATCTGCATCAGTGAAGCCCTGTAGATTCACTTCCTCTGTCCCTCTGTACCATAATCCATACTGAGATGTGCCTCTGAGGTATCTCAATACACGCTTTGTCGCCTTCCAAAACATCTTTGTAGGCTGAACCATCGCTTGACTCAACAGGTTCACCACATAGCACAAATCTGGTCGTATGTTCACTAAGTACATCAGTGAACCCACAAGCTGCCTGTACACAGTAGCCTCTACTACTTCTCTTGAAGTAACATCCTCCTACCTCCAATTACCTACTACAGGAGTCTGCATGATCTTGCACTTCTCCATGTGGAATCTCCTAAGTATCTCATTGGCATACTTGCCCTGAGACATAAACAACTCACCATCCTTCTACCACACTTCCATGCCAAGGAAGTAATGCATGAGACCCATGTCTTTCATCTCAAATTCTCTTGCAAGGTCCTCCTTGCAAGACATGATCAATTGATCATCACTAATCAATATGAGATCATCAACATAAAGAACGATGATCAACAGCTTACCTTCCACCATGATGTGGTACAGGTTCACATCCGCTTCACTCTTTGTGAAGCCCAAGCCGGTCAAGTAGTTGTCTATCCTAGTGTACCAAGCACGAGGTGCTTGCTTCAAACCATATAACTCTCTCTTGAGTCGGCACACATGCAACTCACTATCGAAGGTCTCAAAACCTTTCGGTTGCTCTATGTACACCTCTTCCTCGATCTCGCCATTGAGGAATGTAGTCTTCACATCCATCTGACGGATCTTCCAACCCATCTATGCTAATAGTGCCAACATAGATCTGATAGATGAGTACCTTGCGATAGGAGAAAAATTCTCATCATAGTTAATCCCCTCGACCTGTGAAAAGCGACGGGCAACAAATCTTGCCTTATGCTTCTCAACACTACCATCAGCAGCTTGCTTTACCTTGTAAAGCCAATGGGAACTCACAACTAACTTGTTCTCCAGTCTCGGAACCACGTCCCAAACACTGTTACAAACTATGGGGTCATACTCCTCCACCATAGCATCAACCCAAATAAGCTGCTGCATCACTTCCTCAAAGGAAGATGGCTCGGTCTCAACACATTCCCCAGCAAGGAACATGTATCCAGTGTACCTCTCAAGTGACCTCCTCTGTCTGCACTAAGAAAATGGTGCTCCCACATTCTCTCTCGCATCCTCCAACAATATGTCAGCTTCTCTTGTGCGCATTCGTCCATCTCTGGAAGACTTTGCTTGAGTGGATGTCTCCACTCCTAGAACCTCTACATGCAGCTGCTCCACATCATTTTGAGGCTCCTCCTCCTTAGGAACCAACAGTTCCTCCACAGCCCGTAGTTGGAGCTCCCTCTCAAGGGAAACTAGCATGGCCTTCTGCTCATTAAACTTGAGATCTCTGCGAAACATTGTCCTCTGACTAGTAGGAAAGTACACCCGATAGTTGTGAGGTGTATCAGTGTACCCCACAAGTATCCTAACTCTGTTGTTAGCTCAAGCTTCTTCCATGCATCCTTTGTCACATGGAAATATACCGATGAGCCAAAGATCCTGAAGTGACCCACATCTAGTCTCTTACCGAAGAAAGCTTCCTTTGGTGTCTTCATCCCAAGTATGTGATGTGGGCTTCTATTCTACAAATAGACCATTGTATTGCATGCCTCAGCCCACAAGTGAAGTGGTAGGCCTTGGTCATGCAACATTGCCCGTGCTACCCCTACAATAGTTCTATTCTTCCTCTTGGCCACCCCATTCTGCTGTGGGCTATGAGGTGCCATAAACTCCCATTTAATTCCTTCCGCTGCACAAAAGTCCTTAAACTCTTGAGAGACATATTCTCCACCGTTGTTGCTTCTCAAGACCTGGATCTTCTTCCCTGACTCTTTCTTGACCAAAGCTTTTAACTCACAAAACTTTTCTCAAGGCCTTGATCTTCTTCCCTGACTCTTTCTCGACCAAAGCTTTGAACTCACAAAACTTTGTGAAGGTTTGGTCCTTCTTCTGCATGAAATAAATCCAGCATTTACAAGAATAGTCATCAATGAAAATCAAATAATACATTTGCTTCTCTGTGGATGCCGTTGAGAATGGTCCACACACATCTGTGTGAACTCACTCTAAGATGGCCTCTGCTCGACTGTCTCGATCATGGAAGGAAGACTTGGTGTACTTTCCCAAGGTACAACCTTTGCATGTGTCAACTTGCTCAAGTTTACCTTTGGGAAGTCTTGTAGATATTTGTTGCATTATCTTCAAAGCCCCATGATGCAAATGGCCTAACCGCCTGTGCCACAACTCACCAATGTCTTGGATTTGCACCAATCATGCTTTCGTACTCAACGTTGCACAATCATCTACCTCTAGTTTATAGAGATTCTTCACCCGAATCCCTATCCTCTTGGTCTGACCCATGGCTATGTGTCATAGGAACACCTTTCCTTTACTGAAAACAACATCATAGCCTTTGTCCTCCAAGATCGCGATCGATACCAAGTTCTTCTTTAGTCCAGACACATACATCACATCTGTCAAGGTGAGAGGAGCTCCATGCTCCCTCTAAAAAGCAACAGTGCCCACTCCTGAAACATTATACCTTACGTCGTCACCCATCTCTATGCGCATCTTGAGGTCTTTCTCCTCCAAGGCACTGAATAAACTTTTATCACCGATCATGTGGAATGAGGCTCCATTTTCAAGATACCAGACACAACCCATCATCGATGACACCATGCATGTGATGAGAGTAAAGTCCATTTCGAACTGAGCGGCTAATGCCTCACCTTCTGATCCTTCCGAGAATCCCTTCTTGGACTTATTCGATGGGCATTTAGTCGCATAATGTCCCATCTCGTGACAAGTAAAGCATCTCACTTTAGACATGTCACCCTTCTTCTGGAATGGGAAGCCTTCCCCTTCCCTTTCCTTGCCTTATTTGCTAAAGCCATATTTTCTTCATCATCATCCTTAGATGAAGA
Source organism: Pinus tabuliformis (assembly GCA_031772625.1). NCBI lineage: Eukaryota > Viridiplantae > Streptophyta > Pinopsida > Pinales > Pinaceae > Pinus > Pinus tabuliformis. The sequence continues at coordinate 1,112,979,001 of CM062805.1, forward strand.
ACCATCTCGTGTGCTCCTCCTGATCTCCTCCTGCATCAAATTCGACCATAGTCGTTCCCAATCCGGTAGTTTCTCCCTTCCATTCTCAGAGTCCTGGTAGCTATTCCAACTCTTTGGAAGGCCAAGGAGAGTGAGGCTCACCATATCATCATCGACAATAGTTATTCCCACATTTCCAAGCTCATCTCTACCGGTGGTGAGCTTGTTCAGATATGTGGAAATAGTATCGCCCTTCTCCATCTTGATTCTTCGAAGCTTATCCTTGAGCGCCAATTTCCTCTGGTCACTATTTTTCTGGTAGAGGTCCTTCAATGTCTTCCACATTGAAAATGGAGTATCCTTCCCATGCAGACTCGAGACAATATGGTCTCAAACTCCCTCAAGGATGATCCATCTCGCCTTTGCCACACACTTCTTCCACTCAGCCAACTGTTGTGCATTAGTTGAAGCTAGCTTTGGGATTTCTTGATCAATGAATTCCTTCAAGCCATTGTATTCTAATACAGCCTCCATTCTATCTTTCTATGCTATGTAATTCGAGATACCTTCCAAGGCATACTCGAGTCTCAAGCCATAGAACACCATTGGCCAAACTTTAAGTATGATAAGAATTCAATTTGCACCTGCAAACCCGACCTTCAAACTTCAAATTCTCTTCTCAGTGTATTGTTCACCGCTCCAATATCCTATAGAAAATTTCTACAAATCCAGCTCTGATACCATGTAGAAAATATGTTGTGTAGGTTAACCCAATAATGCAATATAAATCAAAGCAGAATACTATAACCTACTTTTACTATCAATTTTCGGAAGCTTAAAGATCGAGTTGAACAATATAACCAGAAGAAGAAGAATCAATGCACAATACACATGAAAACACTTTGGGGAAAGCCTCAACTAAAAACCCCACTATCTGTATTATCATACAAGCGGGAAATACATAGGAATTATACAAAGCCTTAGCTCTCACAGCTAGCTAGCTCTCAGTACAATCCTCACATACGCTCACAGGCAATCTTAGCTACTCTTCAACCTTCCTCTCTACCATCCAAGCTCCTATTTCCTTTCGATGTTCCTCTGGGATGATTCACCTTCAACCAAGTGGAACACTTTGATCTCACATAGTGTCAGAACTGCGCAATCCTCAAGGAATGATGCTTGACTACATGCATGAGTTTTCTTTATAAGAAAACGCATGCAACTGATAGTACATTTTCCTTGTCTTTAATCTCATCTGGGTCATTCTCATAATATACATGCATGAGTTTCTGATGAGGTAATCTTTAGTTAACTGGAGTACACTAGTTGAGTGCATCCATGCATCAACTGACTGTTAACTCACCATTAGTTCCTCAAATAGTTTGGAACTAATTTAACTGGACTTAACTCAGTAAACTGAGTTAACTAATTACAATGCAAATATAACTCAATCTTATCTCCTTAATTTAAGGGATAACTCTTGCATGACTTCAGAAAGACTTCTAACTTGAATTTCTCCAACTAATTAAGTCAAAATAACTTAATTAATTATTTCCAAGTAGCTGTTAAGACTAAATTCGATTTTAATTCACAATTTAATTCAAGGACAAATTAAATTGGAATATTCTCATTGCCATATTTCAACAAGGAATCGTTAGCAAAATTATTAAGGGAGATTTTCCCTTCTCCATGAGCAATCTGGCAGCAATCTGGCCACTTGAACTAGTTATTCAAGGCCCATGCGCAGAATTTGCGCAACCTGTAACTTACATAACCTAAATCTACCTCTGATCAAGATGGCATGCCTGTTGTTGTTGCTATAAGTGATTCTCCATCCCTCAGGAAAATTATCCTAGCCTCCAACAACTGAATCAACCTCCTCCTTAGCCAAATCAAACTGCCCTCTGAAATTTCCTACGTAGTCTTTATGCAACCTCCTATGGAATAACTTGACCTCCTCCGGCTGACTCTTTTGACACTAGAAATATCCTCTGGAATATCTATTTCTATTCCTCTACCTCTGATATTTATGTCCTGGATCGAATTCTCTTCCCAGTTGAATCTTTGCTCTCTAGGAAATTTAATCTGCCTAGATCATTCACCCACTCAATGAGTCTATCTTCATCTTGGAATCGTGCTCTTATAATCGCTCGTTTGTTAACCAACTGCCATGATTAGATCCCATCAATGACTAAAATCATCTCAAACGAGATCCGTGTGAGTTTCTAGAACATTCTCGCCTTTCTCAATTAATTATTGTTAATTAATCACTTTTCCTAAGTTAAACTTAGGAAATATTTAATTATTGATCAATTAACTTAAATTAGTTGTCTCTAGGTGTTTTCTCCTGGAACCTTTTCTAGGTTTTGGAGATCTTGTGTTTCTTAGCTTCTCTAACTAAATTCGAGACTAGAACACTTGTCTGATGCTACAAAAAATAACACTCCCTATTAGCGAAGAAGTTGTTCTCTCTCATAACATCTTCCCTCATGTTGTTGATGTCCGACAATTGTGACAACCTTCCACTGCACATACTCTAATTCATCTTCCAACTCTGTAGTTGAACCACCTTGCATCTACATTGTTGTTGACACTACACTATGCCATCTTACATTGTTGCCAACTTTGCTCTCCATTGCAATTGATCTCATGTTGCTGCTACTACAACTACTTCAACTGAGAACAAAAAAATATGAATCAATTGTGTCCCTGTCATGGCTCTACAACTATCTCCTGAGTAATTTATTTCAACTAGCCTTTGTGTTGTCTATTGAGTAATTGTTTGCACCCTCACTGGTTATGCGCCCCTCACTAACTGACTACAACTAGTTTTGCAATTGTCCCCCAAGATCCAATCGCACCATGCTAACACTAATCCACCTGCTACTGAAAATTGTGGGCCCCTATAGCAATGGTAATGATCCATGAGGAAGCACTTGTCTGAAGTTATCCTCCTTGGACCCTGGCCATAATCTCTACAACTCTGGGAACTAGAGTTCAAGGTCTCCCCACCTCTCACTTAAAGGTACAGTTACATATAAAGAGAATTTGACCTCCAACCGATTGGAAAATTTATTAGTCTTTGCTAAAGATGTTGCTTTCTCCTATTTCTCCTTCTTGTCCTTCTTCTTCTTGCGACACTAAGTATTGTAGTGACCAAATTCACCACATCTAAAGCACTTGATCTTTGACAAATCTCTCTTCTTATTTTCTCCTCCTTGTGAGCCTTTTCCATGATTGGGACATTTCTTTACTTTCCAACTCACATTAGACACCTCGCACTTCCTTCGACACTTGTCTCCGACGACTGGAATTCGATCTGTTATCCATATTTTCACTTTGGATAACTCGCATGGACTGCTTTGGAAATCTCGTACGACCATCTCTAGAAAGCTACAAAATATATGAAACTCAAATCTAGACGAATAAATAGGAATCTTCTCCCTTTCCTACTCGACCTCTCTCTGATACTGACACTTCCTTCTGGAATGTACAGATATGCTACAACTTGCCTCCATATGTCCCTTCTTTGGTACTCTCACTCTTCCTACTACATCAATAGGGAAACTCACTCAACCTTTTGGAAGTCCTTCTATGGAATTTGGCACATGATATATTGCTCCTGAAACTCACACTAACTGACTGGAAAAACTGCTAAGGCTTACTGAAATTGAACATCATGGATTTCCTCCTAAAAGTTGGATCTGGAAATCCTCTAAGAAATTCCTCTGAAATGCAATAACTGGAATTTATTCTTCTAATTAATTAATTATGCAGTTTATTTTGTTACAGCAAAATAACAAATACATCACACTACAATTTCTTCACCATAAAAATATTGCGGAAAATAAAAACCGGAACTGAGAAATATAGAGCACACACACGATAAAATTAACATCGTTATTTTTGGACAATTGTCCCTGGAAAAACCCAATGTGGGAAAACCAATGCAGTAGATGAGGGTTTTATTATTATTCTTCAGCAACAAAATTTCTAAGTAAAATCTAGATGCCAAACTGGAAATCCTCTCCAAAGGAATCACTAGCAAAATTATTAAGGGAATTTTTCCCTTCTCCACAAGAAATTTGGTAGAAATATGGCCACTTGAACTAGCTATCCAAAACCCCTGTGCAGGCCCCTGTGTAGATTTTGTGCAGCCTATAACTCATACTGCTTGAATCTGCCTCTGATCAAGACATCCTACATGTTTTTGTTCCTGGAAGTTATTCTCCAGCCCTCAGGAAAATTATCCTGGCCGTCGGCAACTGAATCAACCTCCTCCTCAGTCAAATCAAACTGCCCTTTGAAGTTTCATGCGCCGCCTCCTATGGAATAACTCGACCTATGTTGGTTGATTCTGTTAGGCCAGGTAGTAACTCTCCAAAGGCAGTAAAACTGATTCGTGTATTATTCCATAGGTAGGTTATTGTTATATACAATAGGAGTGATTGTTCAGTTCATCTCCCGATGACTATTCACATTCCCAATTTATTTATTTACAAATTCCCCCAATCATGAAGATTAGGTGTCAACATTCCCCCCCTTAATCTGAAGGGATGTTGGTGAGTCCAAGCATCATTCTGAATCGTTCAAGCTTTTCCTTTCCAAGTGCTTTGGTGAAGATGTCTGCAATTTGCTCATTTGTGGAACAATGACGAAGATGGATTGTTTTGGCCTCAACGTGATGTCGAATCAGATGATATTTAGTATTGATATGCTTTGTTCGATCATGGAACTTTGGGTTCTTGGCCAACTTTATTGCAGAGGTGTTATCAATCATGAGTGGAGTTGATTGTACTTGTTTTACCTGCAAACCTTCAAGAATTTTCCTAAGCCACACAATTTCTTTCGTTGCTTCAGCTGCTGCCACGTATTCTGCTTCTGTTGTGGAATCTACTGGAACTGATTGTTTGTGTGATCTCCAGGAGACAGCTCCTGATCCAAGACTCATAGAATATACTAAAGTAGATACCCCAGTTTCTTTGGCTCCATCGAAGTCTGAATCAGAGTATCCAATCAAGCTGAAGTCGTCCACCTGTGTATACTTGATTCCAAGGTCTTGAGTTCCCTTCAAGTACCTTAGAACTCTTTTTGCAGCAGACCAATGTCCCTCACAAGGCTTTTGCATAAACCTAGAGAGGATTCCAACAGTAAATGAAATGTCTGGTCTGGTAGTATTGAGGTAGATGAGACTTCCTACAAGTTGTCTATACTTTGTTGCATCCTCAAATTCCTTTCCTTCAATAGATGTGAGCTTTAAGTTTTGTTCCATTGGAGTAGAAAGAGGATTGCACTCTGTCATGCCAAATTTGTTTAACAAATCTCCAATGTATTTCTTTTGAGAAAGAAATATGGATTTTGGATGTTGGGTTACTTCAATGCCAAGATAGTAATGAACATAGCCCAAATCAGTCATTTCAAAACTTTTCCCCAATTCCTTCTTTATGGATGCAATGTAGCTTTCATTATTCCCTGTCATTAAAAGATCATCTACATATACCACAAGATACACAACTGTTTTGCCAACTTTCTTGACAAATAAAGTTGCATCATCAAGATCAAAATGATTGAAGTTGAGTTTCAGAAGATGCTCAGTTAGTTTTTCATACCAGGCTCGCAGTGCTTGTTTGAGGCCATACAAGGACTTCACAAGTTTGCATACTTTATGTTCATGTCCTTTCACAACAAATCCTTCAGGCTGGGACATAAAAACATTATCTTTTAGATCTCCATTCAAGAATGCAGTTTTTACATCCATTTGATGGACTTTCCAACCGTTCTGAGCTACTAGTGCAAAGAGTGTCCGGATGGTGGCCCATTTTGCTGTGGGGGAAAAATTTTCCTCATAATCGACCCCTTCCTTCTGTGCAAAACCTTTTGCCACAAGCCTAGCTTTGTGCTTGTCAAGTGAGCCATCAGCTTTGAATTTGTTCTTGTAGACCCACTTGCAACCAATTGGTTTGGTTCCAAATGGAGGATCAACCAGCTTCCAAGTGTCGTTCTTTATGAGGGCATCATACTCCTTTTGCATCGCTTCTTTCCATTCATCATGAGAAGCAGCTTCTTTGAAGGAAGTTGGTTCAAAATCTGCAGACAAGTTCAATTCACAATCATAAGTAACATCCATATCAACAGGTGAATTAGAGTCATCTACATCACCTCCATTTTGTTGGTTTGAGTTTCTGGTTCCTGTTTTTCCAATTTCATCAGGATGAACACTTTCAAGTGTCTTTGTCAGCCACTTCGGGGGACCTTTCTGAGATGGTCCAGGCTGCTCTGTTGATTGAGTTGGGACTGAATCAAGATTGAGTCTCCCAATTCTATCAATTACATCACTTAAAGCATCATCCGTTGTTGGAGTTTCATGCAGGGGAGATTGTTCTTCAGAAGAGGATTCCACATGTTGATCTAGTATAGGAATCCCCCCTTCAAGATGTGGATCTAATTATCAAATTCTTGAAATGATTTCGTTTTTGCGAATCTATCCAAGCGATCAAGTTGCTGCTCAACAACATTGTCAGATTTGGATGATTCAAGAAAAATTACATCTCTAGATACAACAAACTTTTTATTTACTTCATCATAGAGGTAGTATGCTTTGGAGGTGTTTGAATACCCCAGGAAGATACACTTACGAATTCTAGCACCAAGTTTGTTTCTATGTACCTTTGGTATCAAAGAATAACAGGTGGAACCAAAGATCCTGAGATGTTTTATCGAAGGAACATGTCCATACCACAATTCATAAGGAGTCTTGTTTCTTATAGCATTAGATGGACATCTATTCTTTATATATGCAGCACATAGAACAGCATCAGCCCAAAACATTATCTTTACATTTGTTAAACACACATGGACAGCAAGAGAGATATGAAAGATAAAACATGCAATACAATTTTTATTAACAAGAGATATACATTTATAGTACATTGTTGTGACCGTTGGGTTTCACATCCCAAAGTCTCTTGGACTCCTTTTGTCCATTCGGCTTCCACACTAACCCATTTAGGATTAGGTGTCCAACATTCCCCCCCTTAATCCAAAGGGTTATGTATGAGTCCAAGAAGAGAGCTGTAATACAAAATGTGCAAATATGCATGGCAGCACTAGGCTGAATGTGCTCTATGAAATGTTGGTATAAAGGGCAGTGGTTTAAGGATGACCACCAACACTGGAACGCTTAGTGCAGTTCCCCGAACTCTTCCAAAACTGGCAAGAAACTGAAGTTTTCTGCTAGAGGAAGTGATCCTATTGTTTTAAAGAGGGAAACCTTCAACCATAAAATGGAGGTCTCACCCCGCATAAAAGGTAAAACTTCAACCTGAAAAGGGAAGTCTCAACCTGTGATGGTTTAAGGATAACCAACAACTCTGTAATGCTTAATGCAATTCCTGGAACTCTTCCAAAGCTGGCAAGAAGCTGGTGTCTTCTGCTAGAGGAATTGTTCTCAATTTTGTTCCTGGAACTCTTCCAAAACTGGCAAGAAGCTGAAGTCTTCTGCTAGAGGAAGTGTCCCAGATTGCCAACTGAAGGCATGCTCAGGGGCATCTTTGTCTCTGGCTACAACTTGAAACTGGTGTGGCAGGTTGTGGCTCAGGCTCGCTTGATGTGACTTTGAAGCTTGTAGATGACCATCATTTCCCCCCCTGTCAGATACAAGGTGAGATGATGGAGAAAACTCAACTGCAAGACTGTTCAATATTCTGGAACAAGTTCTGACATGTGTTTGGAATATCTTCTTGGCTGTTGATGCCCATTGCCAAGAAGCGATCCATCCAAGATGAATCTTTGTTCTTGCAGGATGTTTATTTCTGAAGCATCTGTGTGAAGAATGACTGGTTTTATGACAGTGCTTACATGGATGAAGATCAAAACAGTGATCTTTCAAATGGCCAACTCGGTCACAGTGTTGGCATTTTACAATCTGTTGTTGTTGTTGTTGTGGAGGAAGAGGAGTAGAATCTGGAACAGTTGAAGCTGAACTATCATGAGGAGTAGGTGCACTGTCATGAGGAGCAGGTGAACTGTCATGAATGAATCCAGCACTCTGAAACTAAATGGGCTTGGCATAGTCTGGAATATGAAAGGACAAGTCCTTGTCATATCCAAGACCAGTTTTGTGCTTGTTGTGGACAAGTTGTTCCCAAGGTCTGATGATGGGCTTGGGAAGTGCAGACTGAGTATCTGTATTTACAACTGCTGCTTTATTTGAATGAACTGTAACATTATTGACTTGCTGCTGATGGGTGGTTGTCTCAATGTTCTGAACAAAAACAGGTTCAGAATGATGTCTATTTTGATGTAGCTCTTCTTGCTGTAGCTGTGATTCAAGCTGCAAAAAAACAATCTTTTCCTGTGCATTTTGTAGACATGTCTGAATTTCTGAGAGAGATCCTTTGCTGATTTGTAATGTGTCATCAACAGTAGATTGTATAAGAGTTTTCATGAACTCTAATACTTCACTGATTCTGGCCATTTTTCTTCAATGTCAGATTTACACCTTAAAAACTAATCACAATTATTACTTAATGCAGACAAGTAATATTCACTTACAGTACACAGCAATATCTTGTATAAATGTGCAACAAATGAATCAGGGAATCAATGCATATATATGTAGACAGAAACTATAATGGGTTTTAAATACAATGCCATAATTGGGGCAGCAGCAACTGCAAACTTGCTTGGATCCTTCAAGTACTCCTTTACTTTCAAATCAGAAATGATGACTATAAAAACTTCAATAATTATAACACCATGTCATGGGCATTGGAATAAATCTCTAGCATGCTAAAACAGCAGTGATAGACTTCCTTACATGTCCAAATACTTAGCAAACTGTATGGTGCTGGTCATATATACCATAGCATTTTACCATGACCTTTCAAGAGCCTTCCAACTACACACAGTTTCAGGAAAACCTCCAGGAGATTAGAGAATACTCGCTCCTGCTTCAGATGTATATGCAACAAATTATTAAGGAGATTTGACTCTTTGACAGTGATAAAATCTGCCAACAAAGGACAACTCGAACACAAACTGATAGAACTTGATTTGAAGATGCTTTGAAACCAACTTTTCCTCTTTGGATAAGCTACAACCAACTCAACTTCTTGAGATAGGCTCCTCTTTCTCTATTTTTTTTTTTTTTTCAATGTGCAACACCATAAAACGTTCAACATTATACCATATCAATTCACATAGAAATGGCTCAAATAACATTGTAACCATACCTACACCAAAACGGACTCGCAGACAACATACCACCGTATTCCAACTCATATTCAAAGCATAAAATCATCATTTTAACCAGCAAACAAATCCCTACCGAGATGCCATTATACAATACGGTGATGTAGAGGATTGATAACTATACTTACGCACTGAGAGCCGAGAACACTCTGCCACTGAGCTCTTCCGAGACTACTGAGGCACTATTATGCCGAGACTATTGTGCCACTGTTATATCGAAGCCATTGTGCCATTTTGCAGAAATATTGAGAGTCAAGACAACATTATAACAAGATCGTAGTGAGTCTAATATTGTGATTGCAGAGGATGCATACTTTACAGAGAGTCAAGACAGACCACTGATAGAGGGTGCATATAAAATGTGCAACTAGCCATTGCGATGTGCATATATCGCAGCGTAGATACGAGCCATACCATACAACGAGACGTATCATGCCATATGGAAGTGCCCAATCATATTGTGACGAGATCAATCGATGACCATTTGAGCGAGAGTCAAAACCTGTGCGATACCAATTGAGCGAGAGGATAAACCACAGAGAATATGTTATATTCAATTGAGAATCAATTGTGTGAGGGTTGTGCAGAGGAGAACACTCCAATAGATGGTCATACAATTGTATCTGACAAGTATTTGAGCGCAAATTTGAGTAGAGGTCACCAAGTAGGGCCTGAAATTGACCAAGATAATGAGCACAGACAGGGTGTAGAACGTCGGTAAAATTACAGCCTGATTGTTATGTCAAGACTATGAATGCAACGGTTGAGCACATATAGGCTTTGGCAGAGGGCGTTAATGTTCCTTTGAAGAATTACTTGGACGCTCAGTACTTCGGAGAGATTGGAATTGGAACTCCAGCTCAGACTTTTACGGTCATATTTGATACCGGCAGCTCAAATCTTTGGGTGTCGTCTTCCAAATGTTACTTCTCGTTGGCTTGTTATTTCCATTCAAGGCATCCGAGTCAAGCACCTACAAAAAGAATGGAACATCCTGTGATATTCAGTATGGAAGTGGTGCAATCTCTGGATTCTTGTCTCAAGATTCTGTCACGGTAGGGGACCTTGTTGTGAAAGACCAAGTCCTCAGTATTCTCTTGTTTAGACCACTCCAAAAATCAAGGCGAGAGAAATATAGTCTACTGGAAGTACTCTGGCGTTCATAAAATTTTAGCTATGGCAACCAAAACCGTTGGTGCAGCTTCCCGTTGTATGAGAAGCATCCTTACTTGTGTGCGCTCATATTCATCCTCTGTCCAATCAACTCTAACACTGGTGTAAAACAGCGCTTTGGCAATTGACAAAACAGTGCTTTGAAACAACACTTATCAAGCTAGACAAATGTAAATTACTCCATCGATTGCGCTCACACAGAAGAGAAAGAACAAATCGATCTTGCTTCGCTCTCAAGCCAAAAGCTCAGCTCTGATTAATTATGCTTTTAGAATGGATTATTCTTCATATATACATGGGGACATGGGCAATTAAACTGCTGGGTTCTACTCTTAACCCAAGTTTGACCCACGTACCGTCATTTCAACAATTAAGAATCATTAAACTTCGTCAATTGACACCGCCTGCACATATGAATATACATACGACTGCATATATACAGAAATCAAACTGCAAATATATTGAATGATTATGTGATCGCCACGGCACCCAGCTTGTGCGTTAACCGTCTGGGCTCTTCAGGTCAGACAGAGTGCAATTCAGGGCAGTGCAGGTGTGGCAGAACGACAGAGGTGTTCAAGTTTAATGGCTATTCAAACACATTCAGTAACGCAGGTGAGAATAATCAGGTGAATTATCAGGTAGTAGAGGCGCAGGTGTAATGATGCTCTTTTTTAAACGTATATGACAGTCAGAGAGCGATTATTGTATTCAGAAGAATAGGCAGGCAGAATTAATGGAGCATTACAGGTAATGAAGACTAGGCCAACACTATTCAAGGCAGCTCAGGCCGGTTGCTCAGGGAATAACAACATCTCATTTTTTAACTAAAGGATAAACCCTGAGGAAGAAAACTACACACGCCACACATCATGGCTCTAATACCATGTTAAACACACATGGACAGCAAGAGAGATATGAAAGATAAAACATGCAATACAATTTTTATTAACAAGAGATATACATTTATAGTACATTGTTGTGACCGTTGGGTTTCACATCCCAAGGTCTCTTGGACTCCTTTTGTCCATTCGGCTTCCACACTAACCCATTTAGGATTAGGTGTCCAACAACATTTTTGAAGAAAAGCATGGATCGTACCATATTCAAGATTGTTCTATTCATTCTTTCAGCTACACCATTCTGTTGGGGATTATAAGGCACAGTTGTTTGATGTTTGATCCCATGTTGGCGAAGATAGTTTTCAAATTCATTTGATGTATATTCTTTTCCATTATCAGTGCGAATAGACCCAATATGAGATTGTGCATCATTTTCAATCCATTTATGAAAATTCTTGAATGTTTGAAAGGCATCAGATTTGTTCTTCAATAAATAAACCCAACACATTCTGGTGTAATCATCAATAAATGTCATGATATATTTATTTCCATTTGCAGAAGGAACGGGCATTGGACCACATAAATCTGAATGAATGAGTTCAAGCTTTCTATGTGCTCTTGAATGTGAATCATGAAAAGACTGTTTGCTATGCTTTCCTAGAATGCAAGCATCACATTGCTTATGTTTCCTAGGAATTGTAGGCAAACCAGCAACACCATTTTTTTCAATAAGCGAAGACTGTCATAGTTTAAATGTCCAAATCTAGCATGCCATAATAAACTTGATGGAAGTGTACCTTCTTCATGATGAGAAATATATGAGAAATGTTGTGCATGAGCAGAGGTTCCTTGCAGTTTGAGAAGCCTTTCTTCTTCTATTCCCCTCATGATAAGTGAGTGGTCAGAAGCTTTTCTTACCTCAAGCTTGCCATCAAACATATGAATGGAGTGACCTTGCTGGCGGATGTGGACCAAGGACAACAAGTTTCTCTTGAGTTGTGGGAGATATAGAACATGATCCAGAAGAAAGTTTGGAAGACCAGGCAGTTTAATCCTGATTGTGCCAAGCCCTGATGGCTTGATTTTTGACTGATCTACAAACTATACTGCTCCATCAACGTTGTCAGTGAAATCTTCAAAAAAATATTTTCTATGAGTCATATGACAGGTTGCTCCTGAATCAAGCAACCAATCATTTTTCGAAGAAGCAAGTGAAGCATTAAACAAATCTTCATTTACTCCAATGTTACGTTGTGCCTCAATATAGTGAGCGGATTCAGGTGTTTTACCTTTGTCTGTATCATCAGTTTTACCTTTCTGTTGGTTTCTTTTCTGCTCAATTTTGTCCCATGGTAGCTTGCATGTAGAAGCATCATGTGATCCATTTCGTTTGCAGCGAATGCAATGCAGATCTACCTTTTCTCCTTGAGAATGTCTGCTCCCCGCCTCTGAAGTATCTTCCTCTTCCTCTTGTAGAATCTTGAGCAGGATGTTTTTCTTATGAGAAAGGCACACAGTCTCTTCAGAAGATTCAGGGACTGTCTTCTTTCCAAAGGATTTCTCTCTTTCAACAAACTTTTTCACAAGAGAGTCAAAGGTTATATCTTTAAGATTTCCATTTGCTTGTAATGACTCAAGATAATTGGAGTAAGTAGGATAGAGTGCCTTAAGAAAGCAATAAGAGGGATATCCAGCACAACCTTAATGGATTTGATATCATGCATTATAGATTTTACTTCAGATGCAAGAGCAAGAGGATCATTATTTTTCAGTTCAAGAGTGAAGAGTTTAATCATGAGCTGAACAACTTCAAGTGCAGAATGTGAGTCATAGAGTTCTTTCAGCTTTTGTAAAGCTTCAAAGGCAGTTGAATATGATGAAATATGGCGACTTACTTCTTCATTTACAGATGCTGCGATTAATGCATAGGCTTTGTTGTTCTTGTTTTCCCAAATGACGATCTCTTTGTCTGATGTAGGCTGCACTGGGTCATTGTCTCCTTCTCTGACACACACTCCTTTCCACAACTCATTGAAGATGAGGGTGTGTTTTATCATCCGGGACCATTCAGGATAGTTCTCCTTGCCAGTGAGAACTATTCCTACCATAGAGATGATTGAATGCATTCTATAAAAAAAACTTCTGCTGATAGAAAAAAAAACTTCTGCTGATAGAAAAAAAAACTTTTGCTGATATACAGTGAAATTGTACTCAAAAAGGCATTCTCAAAAGATTCCAAATCTCTTCCTTATATACCAATATGGACGCCAATACCATGCAGTCAGCGTACCAAAAATAAGGGGCTCAATACAATTTCATGTGTTAAACAGAGTTAAGAGTACACATTTTACATGTCAAAAATCTTCAAAAAACTCTAGAGTATATGCCAATGATAATGATATTATCTCAAGATAAAATTTTGTTGTCAGATGGGAAAGCACAACGTTCAATCTTCAGTAGTGGCTTTCTCACTCATATATATATATATATATATATCATCCAAAAAGAACTTTCGAATATCCTTCTTCAACGCAGCAGATATTAATCAGCGCATATACTGTTTTAAACGCAGGAAAGTGGAAAGACAAAAATCCATTTCCAACCTTGTGAAGTTCATGAGAAGGTTGAGATCTTTAAGTCGCTTGCGGACTGGGCAGAAAACAATATATTGATTCACTTAATGTCTGTTGAGAAGTCTTGGCAGCCACAAGACTTCTTTCCTGATTCTTCTTCCGAGGGCTTCATTGATGAAGTCAAAGAATTGCAAGAGCGGTTGCTTGAATTACCAGATGACTACAGAGGAAGCGTTGCCTACTTACCAGACTATGCTTAACATTTTGGACGGTGTAAGAGATGAGACTGGTGCCAGTCCCACATCCTGGGCAATGTGGACACGTATGTGGGCAGCAGATTAATCAATGCATACACTGTTTTAAATTTTACCACCATACAAATTCTATTCATATACTATCAGAATTTCGCTGCAGGTAGTGTTCACGTGTCTCAAAATTAGTGTTCACGGATCCAAAACCCACAGTTCATATCAATATGTAGTGTTTAACAGCGTTCAATCCTCCAAAACGTTCAACACACAGTCACGACCTTCAATTTAATCGTGGAGTAACGCATCCCACAATTACGGTATTATTCAGACCTCAGCAACGGCAAAAGGAAAAGAATTAATTCGAAATGTGATACCAGATTTTGATACAGTGAGAGCCCTTCCGCTGTGCCACAACAGCTGCACCATGCTTCCGCTGCGCCAGAGAAGTGTCCACAACTCCCGGCAGACGCACCAGAATCCGGCAGGTCGAATAGTCGCAGCTACCATGTCAGTTGCAGCATGTCAGGAACGTTTATAAATTAGTTAGAGAGTAGAATAGTCAGATAGGACAGAGTAATCAGGTGAATGCAATGCAATGGAGGCAGAGCAGCGCTCAGTGGACAGAACGACAGAGGCATTTGAGGACAGAGTTCAGGCCAGCGTACAGCCCACAGTAGCAAAAATTAAGGGAGTTACAACTATTTTTAGAACTAGCTCTGATACCATGTCAGGCCAGGCAGTAACTCTCCAAAGGCAGTAAAACTGATTCGTGTATTATTCCATAGGTAGGTTATTGTTATATACAATAGGAGTGATTGTTTAGTTCATCTCTCGATGACTGTTCATATTCCTAATTTATTTATTTACAAATTCCCCCAATCATGAAGATTAGGTGTCAACAGATTCTTTCGACACTGGAAATATCCTCTGTAATCTCTATTGCTACTCCTCGGCCTCTGGTACTGATCGCCTGACTCGAATTCTCTTCCCAGTTGAATCTCTGCTCTTTGATGTTATAGACATTTTTGTACCTAACAGCATGAAGCATGAAATGTCAATAATCTAAGGGATCCAAAGTCCCTAAACATGTTGTTCCTACCCCTAGAGGAACAAGGTCAGCAAACCACAGCACTAAAAATCAGTTCTCCACCTGAAAACACTCAAAAACAAGCTGTTTCTGGATCATGTCAACTGCTCCACTGAGCATCTGCGCTGAATGTCAACTGCTCCACTCTGTACCTGCGCTGAATGTCAAAAGCAATGAAGGCTACCTGCGCTGGGCGAGATTGGCCAAGTGGCACAGTCATTCTGTAAGGTGTCAATTGCCCAGGAAGCTTCCAAACTGACACTTGGGTCAAGGAATTCGCCTTGTGATGAGTAAGAGGGTCTTGATCTCCAAGTGGAAGCAAGAATCTCCAAGTGGACTCAAGAACTGAAGAATAACTAAAGTGGGAGAGGACACTAGTCAGCTTCATGCCAAGCTCAAGCTGACTCATCCTTTCTCCAAATATCCTATATATAGAGCTCTCTCATGAGGTCTAAGGGGGCTGGAATTTTGTGCAAGTAAGGAAGTGCTGTTGGTTTGTGTATAGAACTATTGGGTGATTGCTTTGAAGGAGGTGAAGAGGAGATTTCTTTCTGCTGGGAGGTGTTGCTGGATTGGGCCTATTATGGTTGTAACTCTCTCAGAACTTTGCTTCTTCCATTAATAAAGCATTTGAGGTTCTTCTATATGCATGTGTCTCTATGGTGAATTGATGCTTGTATATTTGATTTATGCTAATCCCTGAATCGATTATGGATGTATGCTTCTTGTAGTTTCCTCTTCTTGTGCTTTTACAGGATCTTTGTGTAGCTGGGCCGGTGAAAGAGCAAGGAACTAGGAGCAAGCAGCAAGGAGTGAAGATTGGATCAACCATTAGCGCAAGATAACGGTTAGTGGATCATCCTTCTCTTCTCTCTCTCATCTCATAAAGAAGTAATCTTGAATAGCTTTGCATTCAGTTGTTGCTGAGGTACTATCACCCTTAGAGTGGGATAGGGTCATTCCGTATTGGATACTTTTCCCAACAACAAATTGGCGACTCCGCTGGGGATCGTATCTTGTTGGTTGATTGTGTTTTTGCTATTCATTTCATAAACAAAGGGAGTACCGAATCGAACTGTGTTTGAATCTTTCAAATACAAAGTAGAGGGCAGCTACTCTAGCTCAGTTTCTGGGCAAGTTTATGATTTAAAGAGCTGATCCACAAGGACTCTAATAAGCTCTTAGTGATAGCTTTTCATCTTCCTTGTCATCCCTTAGTGTGTCCTTGACTGATAGCTTCTGATTTGAGCAAAAACTGTGAATTTTTGAGCAATCTGTGACCCGGAAACCACCAGAAACGAAAGTTTCGTTCTTCAGTGCAGGCTGTACAAAGGCTGTTTGCATTTCAGCGCAGTTCCCGAAGGGGCTACCTGTGCTGAAGGTCAAACAGGCAGTGTTCCACCTGCGCTGGACCAGTCCTGCCTTGTGCTGCTGGGGTTTCCTGCTGGTTCTTGCCTTGTTTTCACTCTTGTTTTTGTTGTTTGTTACCAGTCAGTGTGCCTATCTGAAACCAACTTTCCTTGTCACTATTCCGCCTCGGTTGTATAAAGAAACTGTGTTTGTTCTTTGTGTATTTCTTATACATTTACAGTTTCCCATAACGAAAAGTGAACTAGTCTTGTTGTGACCTCTTAGATCTAGACCTGTGATAAAGTGTCGTTTTGATCTTAAGAGTTAGTTTATTTACTGTTCATAGCTGATTGAGCTTTTGCTTTCGTCATTTGGTTTGAGTTTATATATTTCTAGTGTCGAAACAAGTAAATCTTAAGGTGTCTTTTGATTTTGGACAAGCTTGTTTGCTTTCACTTGAAATTGAATTCAAAATTATACAACAGCTTTCTTTTTGCATTTCACCAACATTAAGAAAGAGAAAAGAAATACTTGCATTGTGCATGTGCATTATGACAGTTTGCATGTTGATTTAAGGAAAATGCATTAGTGTGTGCTCTATGATCTGTGTGAAAAGGTGTTATCTTTCTTTTCCCTCAGTAGTTAAGGTTTTCAAAGTTGAAAGATTGAAAAGCTTGCTTATCATCTTAGACTGCATTTAGGAGTGTTACTATACATCTCGTGGTGATCCATAAAGGCAAACTGCTAAACAAGATCAACCTTAAAATAAATTGAATTTACATAACAACGCATTGAAACATAACGCAAACATCTAGAGGTCTAAGCTAGAGACGTGTTCCGGCGTCGTTAAACGTGATATCTTAGCGTTGAGTGGTTGGGTGATTCCTCCACGGTGAAGCGATAAGTATCAATACGGACTTGTGCTCCCACGTACCGTCGCGTATATATTGGGAGACCCCTATAGGAACAAAGCCTTTATCCAATAGGAAACCGTGTCGGCCGCCCTACTGATCACAATGCAGTGAACACAGCATTCACGAAGATCGACCACTCGTACCGTAAAACGTATTCTGTGGTTTTGCGAAAAGTTTGGCACACCCTCTGCCTAGAACTCCAGAGCAGTTTCTTTTGGCCTTTTTCAAACTCTATAACTGAAAAAGTCCATCCGAGCATTTGTCACTTCGGGCTCGTTAAAACATCGAAGGAGACTAGAGTCATCTTTAGCTTTTTCTCGACTCTTAAAAAGTGAAAAAGCAAGTTGTGTCTAAGCGTCGTTATAAAATTTATTTTAAACGGAACATAATCACCTCCTATTCCCGCGTTGATCTTAAGTTGAGAATATGGAACGCCCCAACCAAGGAACTCCACATGATGGAAATCCTAGTCCATTCTCCTCTTGGGGAGAAGTTGGTGCGCCCCACATGGCCACATTGTCGCTTCCAGGGCTGACAATTGGCCTGCCTATTTGGCTATTCTCAACCAATGTAGTTCAGAACACCATGGTTCCTGAACAGTCGAGTCAACAGTTAGATCAGTCTAGAGCTGCCCACCGGCCTTCTACTTCTTATAACTCTTCCTCTAATCCTTCATCTTCACAAGGTGAGGCTGGCAAAAGCCAAGCTCCCATGGAGAAGAAGGAGAAGAAGAAGAGAGAGAGGAAGAAGAAGGAGCCTAAGACGACTGGGGGCAAGCAAAAGACATCTGACAAAAACCCACACACAGCACAGACCGGGCCTAAATCGCCATGTGTCATATGTAAAGGAGACCACTTCCATAGAGATTGTCCCTGTATTCCCCGGATACTAAGGGACTGGTCACCTCGTTTGCACAATTCGGGAGCATCAACCTCCGATAACCATGTTGATTGCGTACCGTCAACCAGCGAAAGTGAAGGTTCAAGACAAAGAGGGGGAGTAAGATCCCCCTGCAGACTGTGTGAAGGCGGTCACGCCATCCACCGTTGTCCCTTCTTAGACGAAGCGAAGAGAGTTTTGGAAGATCGTCCGGTTTCACTAGTAATACTTCCTCCTGGATACAAAAAACTCGTGCCGAGTCCTTCGTTGGTTGAAAATACAGCTGGCCTGCTCAAGTGGTCAGCTGAAGCGTCAGTCATTGAAAATGAACCTACCGAATCCAGACCAGACGAAAGTCTAAAGGTCGATACGGCAGTTGACCCGGTTCTTCCTTCAGAGGTTTCATCCTCAAATGACACCGTCACTGAAGATTCGTCTTCAAATGACACCCTCACTGAAGAGAATAAGGATGACACCATCCAGATTCTTTTCATCAACACAGATTCTGATGAGCATCAGGGCAATGCGCCCATTCCTTTATCGCAGGAAGGAACATCGTCAGGATCGTATCCGGCCGTGTATTCAGTCCCACCACCAAGCAACCTGGTTGTATCCTTTGATTGGAACCAACTAGGTAGACCCCGGTTACCAGCCAGTATACCATTCAGAATCATAGTCCAAATCTACAAAATGGTAATGGCTGGAACTATCATTGATGAAGGGGCATCTGTGAGTATCCTTTCCTCTATTGCTTGGAAAGCACTGGGTTCCCTAGAGCTTTTGCCTGAGATAAGAAATCTCTCGGGTTTTGATAAAGGAACCAGTCGACCATTAGGGATCCTCCCCAATGTGCCTGTTACATTGAAAGGGAAGACCATTCAAATGAACGTGATGGTCGTTCAAGGACCCTTGGATTATAACCTACTCCTTGGACGAGACTATATATATTGCATGGGAGCTATAGTCTCCTCACTCTTTAGAGTAATGTGTTTTCCACACGAAGGAAGGGTGGTCAAGCTCGTAGACCAACTTTCATTTCCGGGATCACGCATCGCAAATAGTCAAATACCAACCCTGAATGGTCTATTCACTCAAGAAATGTCTCCACCCCCAGTCCTCCTTCCCGATGAATGCGAGTGATTCGGAAAGATGGGACTAGAACCCAGGGGGCATGCATCCTGGTCTGCTTCGGGCAGAGGAAACCTTGGGTATAAAGTAGAATTTCCGCGAAGGAATATGACTAGTCCGTACCCCGTCCGTGGAAGGAAAAGGGGTTGTTCTAGAACAGGATTCTTTTGTCAAAGTTATGTGTTTGATGATTTCTAGTCATTCACCTTTGTCTAAACAGGTAGGCAATACCAAAGAGATTCCTTTGCGGCAGCAAATTGTAACCATCTTTGGGTAAAAGGCAAGCCTCACCCATCAAAACAAATGTTTTGAAGGATAAGTAGGGGCAGCCTCCAAAGAAAGATATTCCTTTGCTGCAACAAATTGTAACCATCTTTGAGTAACCTAATGATAGACATCGCCGAAGAAAGAGTTTCATTTGCGGCAGCAAATAAAACCATTTTTTGGATAACCTGAAAGAGGCAAGCCTCACCCTTCAAAACAAATGTTTTATCGGATAAGTAGGGGCAGCCTTGAAATTGTATTTTATACCTGGGGGCATGCAAACCTTTTGGAGTGCAAGCAAAGAGCGATTATTTATCTATTTTTTGGATTAGTCGTTTCCCGAACTTGCATAAAGAAAGGATGGGGTCAAAGGTCAAAATTTTCCAAATGAGGAGCATAGCTTCGTGAGATAAAGCTCCATAAAAAATAGCTATCTCACAGGAGACATTTCTTATCTTATGACTGGTATTTCGAGCAGTTTTACTGCGGAATTTATGCTCGTTAAAAAATAGAAAAGCGAGATCCGAGCAGTTTTAGCGTCATAGTTCATGCTCGTTAAAAAATAAACATAATCTTTTGAGCAGTGTTTTGGCGCATTCAAGCTCTTTAAAAAATGAACCCAGTACCGGTAAATAACCATTGTGATCGTAAATTTATTAGCCATAAAAGCCTTGGTCGTGTTTGCACCCGCCACCTCCATTTCATTTGGCCAATCGTTCACCTCCATATGATTGTTTACCCATTTTGAGGAACAGCTGCGAAGAGTGATTTCACTTAGCCATCCTTGTGACACTGCCGTGATTGGAAAATTCCAACCTGTACCTGGAATCTGCTGCTATCCCTATTTATCACTCGTTCCTCAAAAGACGAGTCTTCTTTGAGCTCTTTTCTCCTGACTCGTAAAATATGAAAAGTTTGCCGAGTTTTGGCCTTCCAACTCGTTAAAGTGACCGGAAGAGCTATCCCTCCTCTAGATTTTAATCTTTTTGGACCTGAGGGATTATTGCACAAAAAGGTCGAGCGCTTGTTTTATTCGGCTCGTTAAAATTATCGAAAACTCATCCCTTCTGTATTGTTTTATACTTTTTCGGACTTAAGGGATTAGATGACGAAAAAGGAATTTTGGAGTTAACTTTCTGTACCTTTTCAGACTCTCTAAAAATGAAAAGGACCGAGTTTTCCTTGTCGTTAGACTCGTTAAAATGATTAAATAGCAACAAACTTGTCTTTAGACGAGAACGAGTTTCCCTATCGCTAAGCTCGTTAAAAATGTAGCGATGGGCTTGCCCGAAGGGCAGGTTATAGAACAAGCATATGTTATCCTCAAGCTTGACAAAAATAAAGAGGTACTGGTCAGAAATGACTGGGGAAAAATTGGGAGAACCTCAAAGCTTTAATGGTAGCAAGTCGCTCTTGAACATGACACTTTGTCCTCCATATCACATCGGGTTGGGTTGTTTCATTCACCGGTCTCATCACCATGGTCCTCGCCAAACCATCCACATTTGGGGTAATGCTACCGATCCATCACATCAGTGTCGTTATATGTTCAAGAGATGTTGTTCAGAAAGAGTCAACCGTGTCCCATCCACTGCCATACATTATCCTTCATCCACCCATGATCGCCACCCTGAATCATATTTCACAGATTGTTTTCAC
This sequence comes from Pinus tabuliformis, assembly GCA_031772625.1. Taxonomy (NCBI): domain Eukaryota; kingdom Viridiplantae; phylum Streptophyta; class Pinopsida; order Pinales; family Pinaceae; genus Pinus; species Pinus tabuliformis. The sequence goes on from CM062805.1 coordinate 1,113,000,352, forward strand.
CTCCACTAAAATCATTAACTCCGTTCCGTGTCACTGATGTGGGATTCATTAAGGCCCTCCTTTGACGGATCGCTTCTTGTCGACTTCAGCTCATTATCCAGGAAGTTGATCTAGGAACACCCCCCCAGTACTTTGAAGCTTGCATGCCTCAATGGCAAGTTTCTCACTTCCGGCGAGAGGTATACATCAATGACCTTCGACCAGAAGATTTTGCGTGGTGTTTGACGTCAAGTCCTTTATTCACACCACGTGAATTGTACTGTAGTACCTTGAGGATCATTGTCATTATTGGTGATTCCTCTCGCGCTTGTTAACGGTTTACATTATTGACCGGTAATCAAGCGATGTCTTTCCATGTTCGACTTCAGCGTAATTCTCACATGGATCGACTTGTACTTAGAGTGAAGATCGAATGAGATTGAAGACCCCGGATCTAGTTTCATCCATCCGGGCTGCGATATATATTCAGGAAATATAAAGACATTTGATATGTACATTATTGCAGCAGATGATCATCCTACTCAAAGGATGATAATTTCAGCAGAAAATTATCAGTCTATCACCAGACGATCGTCTGTTCTATGTACCAAAATGAATTTATAAAGCTGAGCATGGGAATGCCCGCCTCAGCTAGATCATGAAAGCAGAATGAAAAATAATGTATTGTATTGTATCTTATTACAGGGCACCTCTCAGCGATTGAATGAACTTCGGATCCTCCTGATAAAGCATTTCACCCGATAAACGACCTCATACTTTAGGGGGCAACTGTTATAGACATTTTTGTGCCTAACAGCATGAAGCATGAAATGTCAATAATCTAATTGATCCAAAGTCCCTAAACATGTTGTTCCTACCCCTAGAGGAACAAGGTCAGCAAACCACAGCACTGAAAATCAGTTCTCCACCTGAAAACACTCAAAAACAAGCTGTTTCTGGATCATGTCAACTGCTCCACTGAGCATCTGCGCTGAATGTCAACTGCTCCACTCTGTACCTGCGCTGAATGTCAAAAGCAATGAAGGCTACCTGCGCTGGGCGAGATTGGCCAAGTGGCACAGTCATTCTGCAAGGTGTCAATTGCCCAGGAAGCTTCCAAACTGACACTTGGGTCAAGGAATTCGCCTTGTGATGAGTAAGAGGGTCTTGATCTCCAAGTGGAAGCAAGAATCTCCAAGTGGACTCAAGAACTAAAGAATAACTAAAGTGGGAGAGGACACTAGTCAGCTTCATGCCAAGCTCAAGCTGACTCATCCTTTCTCCAAATATCCTATATATAGAGCTCTCTCATGAGGTCTAAGGGGGCTGGAATTTTGTGCAAGTAAGGAAGTGCTGTTGGTTTGTGTATAGAACTATTGGGTGATTGCTTTGAAGGAGGTGAAGAGGAGATTTCTTTCTGCTGGGAGGTGTTGCTAGATTGGGCCTATTACGGTTGTAACTCTCTCAGAACTTTGCTTCTTCCATTAATAAATCATTTGAGGTTCTTCTATATGCATGTGTCTCTATGGTGAATTGATGCTTGTATATTTGATTTATGCTAATCCCTGAATCGATTATGGATGTATGCTTCTTGTAGTTTCCTCTTCTTGTGCTTTTACATGATCTTTGTGTAGCTGGGCCGGTGAAAGAGCAAGGAACTAGGAGCAAGCAGCAAGGAGTGAAGATTGGATCAACCATTAGCGCAAGATAACGGTTAGTGGATCATCCTTCTCTTCTCTCTCTCATCTCATAAAGAAGTAATCTTGAATAGCTTTGCATTCAGTTGTTGCTGAGGTACTATCACCCTTAGAGTGGGATAGGGTCATTCCGTATTGGATACTTTTCCCAACAACATCTGAGAAATTCAATTTACCTAGATCATTCACCCACTCGATGTGTCTATATCCATCCCGACATCTTTCTCTTATAATCTCTCATTGGTGAACCAATGACCATGATCAGATGCCATCATCTATTAAGATCATTTCAAACTCAATCCATGTGAGTTTCTAGAGAATTCTCACCTTTCACAATTGTTAATTAATCATTTTTCCTAAGTTAGACTTGGGAAACATTTAATTATTGATCAATTAACTTAACTAAGTTGTCTCTAGGTGTTTTCTCCTTGAGCCTTTTCTAGGTTTTGGAGATATTTTGTTTCTAGCATCTCTGACCAAATTTGACACTATAACACATGTCAGATGCGACAAAAATTAACATGATGGAGCCTTGCTTGATGATTTGATACCATTTGATGAGGAGAAATGGATTTTAGATGAGATGTGCCCCCTTGAGTCATCCATGTCACATTTTTATGAGAGATGCACTTTTGGAGGATTACATCACCCTTTGAAGCATTTTAGCTCACATGTGTGTTAAAATAGTCATGTTTTTATGTTTATTCATTGAGTTATCTATCTTTGGAGGTCGACGTGTCACCTATCCAACTTGTAATCACATTTAATCTTATTTTTAAGGCTTTTAGTCTAATTGTGGATAAAATCAACTTGGTTTACCTCATATAAATAGACGGAAGTCGATTTATCCTTTGATCATTGTCACACACACTTGGAGACTAATGTGCACTTGTCATATTTTTATCTCTTGTTCACTATGGAGCATTAACTGAGCAAATTTGTCTTGGGGGGATATTTTAATTGGATGGTTCTCTCTCTTGGATGATGAATGGTGATTCTATGATGATATTGTATTAATTTATTGTGAGTGTGTTCTTCCATCTTGAACTTGTTAAAGTATTAGGTTTTGATGAAATTTGCATCAAAGTTTTGTTGTATGTTTTGTGGCTCTATAATCTCCTTGACAATATTTTTCCTCAATTAATTTCCCATGAGGAACCTAAATGTATCTTCCTCCCTTTTAATCTCCCAAGAAGATAGAAGGACACTAGGGTTTAAGGGATCGATAAACCTAAGTATAGCTTTCTTTCTCTCCTTGCAATTGCTTCCATTAGTCCTCTTCAATAGATTTTTAGCTTTAGATTCCATTAACCTTGGATTGAGAAATACACTAACCCATTATCTTGTGTCAATTCCATAAAATAACATAATAAAACCCTTAATTTTCCTTTTTATGTTTTTTAGAGAAAACTAGGGTTAGGTTACATCAAAATATCTATCTTTCAGCGTTATTTATTATCGCACACATAATCCTTGGGGATTTGGTGAATTGTAAATATTTTGTAAATATGTAAATAGGAGAAATGTGAACAACCAAAATAGGAAGATACATTGACCTTGGAAGTTGAAACCAGAAGTCATGAAATCATTGTATATGTTTGTGTGTGTTTGTATTAACGGAAAATCAATGAAGGTTGCAGTTTTCCTATTACCAATCTCCAATAGTGGTATCCGAACAAGTGTAACTCCATTCATTATTGGATTGTTTTTATCTACCATATTCATGGATATTTTTTCATATTCCCTCTAGCAATGTGCATGAGAAAACGTAACAAACACTTACCTTCCATTATGTTAGTGTTCCACTTGTCCAAACTCATTTCTCTAGTCCCATGCATTGTTTTCCTCTACTTAGTCGACTCACACTAGTTTGCAGACTCAAAAAAGAAAAAGAAAATCCCTAGATTTGTGTTTAACATCGAGCTCATTGGTATTTTTCTTCTCTTCTTCTCCCTTGTGTTTGTTACTTTATATCTCAATTTCCTACTTCTAATTGCTTAGGTCCGCACTCATGTTCTCATTTTTTCCCTTGTTGTCCAACTTCGCATGTTTCTCCTCCCCTCCCCAAAAAATTGTATTGAAGAAACCCTAAGTCGACACTTGATTTAGTGTTTCATCATTGGTTCCACACATATTCATTGACAAGAGTTGAAACTATGCAAGTATGGAACTCACTTGGTAAATTCTTGTCCAAAACTCAACCTATGTTCGATCCAAGTTGAGGTCTTCCCATGGATTGATTGACTTCCCATTGGTTTAATTTCAATTGTTTCACAAAACAATGTTTTCATTGATTACGAGAGGAAATTCTAAGAAGGTGGAGTGAGTTGTGTAAGTTGTCTTAGAAGGAAGGTAGTATATGGTTAAATTTTCATGATTCAAATGACTTTACATATGTAAGCATTTGTCACATACATATCCATGATATTGCCATAGTTGACTGATGGATATGTAGCTACATCTACCACCTCAACTTCATTTTTTGTTTGGGAGGGAAAACACTTGAGAGGGAAATCCATTACCGCTAGAGATGACAACTAAGGATCGAAGCATTTAGTGTTATTGCATTCTTCTATGTAGAACCATTGTTTTATGTTAAACTCAATTTATAAGGCCGCCTTTTTTATATTTTGTTATGAATCCATAATTGTTTCTTGTAGTGCATGTCATTCATATGAGTACAATAAGGGAGTCTCTTTGTAAAATGTATTGTAGAATTTGTGTTAAGCCTTTCTTTACATCTCTACTAACCCACATAATATTGCTCTTATTCTTGAGCTTATATGCCGGTGGAAAATATGCATTCTCTCATCTTAATTTTTGGTGTGGTTTTGAATACCAAATAAAACTACTCATAAAGGTTTAGAAAGATTTAAAAACACGTTGATATTTAACAATTTATTGGATGGGATCTGTGAAGGAGATGTTGAAGAATAGGCTAAAGGGAGTGTGCAAAGGAAACCTAGTAAAGGAATTGTATGATTCTCACTCAGAACTCGAACTTGTATAATTTTTGGTGAAGCTCTTCAACCTAGATTTGAAGGGTGATTATCCCATGAGTTTATCCTCCAAGATCAAATCCATCGTGCATGACATATGATGGCCCTCATTATTCCAACAATAATGTTGTAGTCTTGGAGGTTTCAACTTTAATATAATAACCATGGGTTCATACAAACTAATCCAAGTGGATATTGGTGGACACACTCCTATTCCACTTGCACCCCCAACACTATTTCCTTTCAATTTCCTAATTTCCAACACAGTTTCTTATTTCGCCAGTTTTCTAGTTTTGGCATTTTTTTGTGTCCTGAACTTCCAAAGCCATTTTGAGGCCCTAAACAGTGTTTTTTGGGGAAATGGGAAAAAATGAGTTTGATATTGATGTTTGTAGTTGAAAGTTGTTGTCCTTGAATAAACCTTTCTAGCAGGTTATCGCGTGCTCTAAACAGAGATCATATACCAAAGTTACGACCCCTAGAAGTTGACGTTCCAACTAACCCCATTGGGGCCCACAAGCTTTTGGCGCTTCATATCCTAGGGTTAGGTTTTTGGATGTTTAGGGTTTCTCATTATTTATTCTTGATAAAAATGCCTTGGAGCCTTATTTGTAACTTAGTTCAAAAGGCATGTAGCTGTCACATCTCTTCTCATAGATAAGCTACCATCGCCTGAGCTAGTTTGTTTCCTTTCTACTTGTAAACCGTTTTCAGTATTTGTTATTTACTAATTGAAGTTTTGCTTCATTGTATCTCTGTGTTTTTGTTTAATTTTGTATTTCATTTAATTCCTATAAATCCATATCAGTGGTATCATAGCAGTTTTATCTTTCTCTATTTTTTTGTGCATGTCCCCAACAAGGTCGGGGTATAAGGAGTTGGGACTTGAACTGGTTGAGCCCTTGCAATACTGACCTCGCCGACCCTGACATCCTCCCATGGCGAAAGAAAATAAAGATGAGGGAGAAAGAGATCATTTCAAATTGTTGCTAAGAGAGTCCCACAAGCGACAAATGAATGAGACGATGGGTAATTGTTCCCATGTCCTTCAACAAATACCAGTGGGTGAAGCATCTTCATCCAATAGTCACTTTGAAGGCACCACCCCCTTTAAGGTACAAGTTAACTTTGATGTTCCTATATTTTATGGCCAGATAGATGCATATGCTCTAAATAGATAGTTAAATCTACTAGAAGGATATTTTCAGTCCTTAATTTTTCCAATAGGGAAAAGATTACATGTGCACTCCTCAAGGCTGCACCCCATGTCAAGGACTAGTGGGAAAATTACTATGAGTAGAGGGAAAAGGAGGAACCATCACTAATTTTAGTCACACCCTCTTGGAATTCTTTCTGAGATGCCATCAAGGAACAATATTTCCCTATCGAAAGATATGAAGACAAGTACATAAAATGGACCACACTACGACATGAAAGGGACCAAGATGTGTCAGAGTTTAAAAATGTTTTTCACACCCTACGCATGAAGTTAGGTATCAAGGACTCTGAGTGGCATATGTTACTAAAGTACAATGGTTGTCTGCACAAATACATCTAGGTAGAAATGGAGTTCCTAGACATCTCCTCACTTGGCGCAATGTATTGATATGTTGTCAAGATTGAGCATAAATTTAAACAAAAGAAGCGATACTTTGGATCTGTGAATCTGAAGCAGGGAAAACGCACCTCCAAACCATAGAAAAAAGTAAATATATAAGGTGGAGTGACCCAATAAAACACATCAAATCCACAAGCAAATAATAGCACTACAAATATGGAGAAAGAGGCAAGAAAGTGGTGTGAGTACCACAACCCACTCACATCACAAATGAATGTCATGCTATGTAGTCACTGGTGGCCGAGCTAAAAGATTTAGAGTGATATGCATGTTCAGACTCTGAGGCAAAACCCAACAAGGGGAAAAATAATAGTGATGTAGAACTCAATGCCACCATTTCCACCACCAACGTCCAAAATATTGAGCTCTAAGATCTAGAGGAGGGGGAATGTCTCTTCCACTCACAGATGTGCGTGAAGGGTTCTCTGTTGCATTTCATTGTCGATAGTTGGAACCAAAATAAATTCATATTAGCAAAGTTTGTTAAGCGGTTGGTCCCCCTAAAAACACCACACCCACATCCATCCACCAAGGGTGATATCTCTGCGTCAACCAGCAGTGTTGCCTTACCTACAACATCAAGCCCTTCACGAACGAGGTATTGTGTGACGTTTCTCCCCTTTAAGTTTGTGATGTTTTATTAGGCCAACCATACTTGTGGACGTGTTTTGTTGTGTATGAATCTAGAGCTCGTACTATTATTATTACTTTAGGCAAAAAAATACTACAGTTAGCCCCGCCTACTTCCATTTCTTTGATCTTTGCTAAGCAATGCAGTAAGATCATATTTGAAACTTGGAAATTTGTTTTCTTTCTAATTTTCTCTCAAAGTAAGGGGAATATCGTGGCCAAATACATGGCCCATAGAAAGGGTTCTTCCGCATAGAAAAAGCAAGTTTATAAGGTTTTGGAAGAGTATAGGGACATCTTCTCCTCGCCCACAAGGGTACCCTTGCACTGTCAAGCCAAGCATTCAACCGATCTTACTCTCAAAGCTCCTCTACCTAATGGGAAAACATTTTGTCACTCTCTTTTGGAAAACAAGGAAATCAAGTGGTAGATCTAAAAGTTGCTACAAAAAGGTAACATCTGACCAAGTTCCTCACCTTGTGGGTGCCCAACTGTACTCGTACAGAAGAAATATGGGACCTAGATACTTTACATTGATTATCGAGCACTCAAGAAAATCATTTTCTTGAACAAATAATTGATCCTAAGGATTGATGACCTTCTTGACCAGCTCAAGGGGGATAAGTACTTCAGCAATATTGATTTGAAGTTTGGCTATCACCAAGTTCCAATATAACCCATAGATGTATGGAAGACACCTTCAAATCCAAGGAAGGTCTCTTTGAGAAGTTTATCATGCCCTTCAAGTTGAAAAATTCCCCTGGAACTTTTATGAGTTTGATGGATAACATCTTGCAACATTTCACCAAACCGTTCATGGTTGTATCTTTAGACAACATGCTCATCTTTAGCAAGAGTTTGGCAGAGCACTTGTGGCATATTTGATAGGTCCTTCAAACCCTGCAACAACACAAACTATATGACAAATTGGAGAAATGATCATTTGGCATGAACCAAGTCCAATATTTGTGATACATAATCGATGAGAAAGGTTTTCATGTTGATCCAACTAATATCCAAGTAATTCAAGATTGGTTAGCCCCGACAACTCTAACAGATCTTCACAGCTTTTTGGGCATTATCAATTTCTATCGGAGGTTCATGCTGGTCTTCTCTCATATCACTTGGCCTTTGAGTCAAGTTACCAAAGGTGAAGAGAAAGAAAATATTTTTTTGTTAGAGTCACAACAAAAAGCATCCGTTGAGCTGAAACAATACCTTTGCTATGTGTTAGTCCTCACATTCTCAGACCTACAACAACAATTTGAAAGTGAGACAGATGCCTCTGATTATTCTGTTGGTGCAATCCTCACCCACCAAGGGCATATGGTGGCCTATCACAGTGAGACACTCTCTAATAATATTCAAAAATACCCTACCTATGATAATTAGATGTACTCCATTGTGCAAGCTTTCCAAAAGTGGAAACGTTACATTATGGGGAAGGAAACGATCATCCACGTAGATCATCGACCACTTTAGTTTATGCAGACACATGGAAAATTGTAGAACGATCACCATAAAAAATGGTCCACATATATGCAACAATTCCATTTGAACATTAAATACAAAAAATTCAACACCAATAATGTTGCATATTGCCTCAGTCGGCCCTCGGTTGTGGCACTAACCACTGTTCTCAACTCTTGTGGGCACGAGACTTCTAGATGGCCACAACTATACAAAAATGATCCATAATTCACTACCACATACCAAATGTTGATGGATGGCAAGAAGGTTCCAAAGTTCCACCTCCAGGACCCACTGTTATGCTACCTGGGATACCTTTTTGTTACTTCGAGTGAGCATGCCAGGCTAATTTTGGAGGCGCACTATAATTGGGCCACAGGACACTTTGGTTTGGAGAAAATAGTGGAAAAATTGCAAAAATATTTTTATTGGCCAAAACTCTGACAAGATGTTGGAAAATATATCAAATCCTACATTTATTGTGTCATTGCCAAGCCAACTATTAAGAATATAGGCCTATACACTCCTCTGCCTACTCTTAGCCGGCCTTGGCAATCCATCTCCATGGACTATATGTTTGGCCTTCCTTCTACCAAGCATTGTAATGACTGTGTATTTGTGGTCGTTGATAGATTTTCTAAGATGTCCATATTAGTTGCCTGCAAGAAGAGTATCACAGCATAAGACATTGCCAAACTCTTCTTCGAACAAGTGTGGGTAAATTTTGGGATCCTGCAGACCATTATATCAGGTTGCTATAGTAGGTTCCTAGCACATTTTGGTCGAGTCTCTAGTTGTTGTTGGACACCAATCTCACCAAGTCGACTGCATTCCATCCCCTAAGTGATGGCTAGACATAGGTCGTCAACAGGATGATAGTACACATACTATGCATGTACAATTTCAAGGATCCACAAACACGGGATGAGTGTCTTACATATGTGTAAGACAACTATAACATAGCTCTCCATAGCTCAACTGGCCACATCCCCTTTAAAGTGGACCTAGGATTTAGACTGTTGTGTCCCATTAACATTGCAATTCCTCTTGAAACTACATAGGCAGAATCTTCACATGTTTTGTCTAAATCTAATAGGCCACCAAGTTTATTGAACGCATTCAACACATCTTCCAGCAGCTTCATGATATCTTGGATAAAGACAATGCCAAGTACAAACAATTTCATGATCAACATTGATTGCCACATAAGTTTCAAGTGGGTGACAAGATTTGGTTGCATTTGCAGAAGGAATACCTTGCCAAAGCCCATCGAAAGCTTTGACCACTTTGATACGAGCCTTACACCATCACCAAGGCTACGAGTGATAATGTTTTTATTCAAATATTCCCCCATTCCTTGGCCTACACCTAGTATTCAATGTGGACCGTCTTCAGCCATACTTTCCATCATTGTTGGACACATTAGACCTTAATGAGCATCTAACACCAATAGATATCAACCTAGATTGCATTGAATAGACCACAATTGATCGGATCATGGACACAAAAATTAAGAAAAATTTCCAATAGAAGATCCAGCTATATCGGGTTGTTAAAGTCGAGAAACTCATGCACCAAGGTAAGTGACTCACCAGGGACCAAGTTCAATAGAAATTTCCCCATCTCATGGACGCACTCAACGCAATGGGGACCATTACTTCCTGATGGGGGAGGATTGATCCAGGTGAATATTGGTGACCACCCGTCTATTCCAATTAGACCCCCAACACTCTTTCCTTTCAGTTTCCTAATTTCCACCACAATTTCCTAGTTCAGCAGTTTTCTATTTTTGGCAGTTTTTTGGGTCTTGAACTTCCGGAGCCATTTCGAGGCCCTAAATGGATTTTTTAAGGGAAACAAACAAATTTAAGTCAAATATTATGTTTTCGGTTGAAAGTTGTTGTCCTCAAATAAACCTTTTTAATAGGCTATCATGCATGCCAAATTGGGATCATAAGCCAAAGTTACAACCCTGGGAAGTTGACATTCCAACTAACCCCATCGAGGCCCACAAGCTTTTGGCGCTTCATATCCTAGCGTTAGGTTTTTGAATGTTCAAGGTTACTCATTGTTTCTTCATGATAAAAAAGGCCTTAAATACTCATTATAACTCATTTCATAAGGCATATAGTTGTCACATGTTTTCTCAAAGATAAGCTACCATCCCCCGAGTTAGATTGTTTCCTTTCTACTTGTAAAATTTTTTTAGTATTTTATATTTACTAATTGAAGTTATGTTTCTTTGTGTCTTTGTGTTTTTGTTTAAATTTGTATTTCATTTTGTTCCTCCCTAAATCTAGATCACAAGCTTAAGATATATCATACATTGTATATGCAAGTCACAATTCCTCTTACTCATTACACACTAACCTATGAAAGAAGATGTTGTTTTTTATCAAGTGGAAGGGGTATTCATGCAAATCAATAGTCTCTCAGCTAGTTTACTCTTGCAAGAAGCGATATTACAGAAAGTAAAGTTGCAGGAAATAAATTTGTGGGAAATGAATACTATACTAACTTGCAAGGAAATGAACTAAATTACATTTGCAAGGAAATCAAACTCTATTCTACTCTTGCAGGAAAGAAAATCAAATCAAAACACAAAATAGTAACAAGGCAATATAGAGCATTTTTATGTAATCATGTATAGATGATTATCTTCTTCTCAACTTCCCCTCATTCACTAGATTATGTCAGCAATGGTTATTCAAGTTGTTCTTTAGATGGAAAATACAAGATCATGAGAAAGAATCATAAACTAAAGCTAACCCTATCTATTCTACAAGAATATTTGTAACTCTACGCAAAACTCTTGTAGTTTTATTAGAACTCCCATAATTGAACTAAATGCGGCAACTTAATGAAAGGATGCTTAAAAATGATAAAGGAATATATTTCTAAAACATATAACTCATAATAACAACTCTGCAAATGAAAAGTATCAAATTCCCAAGTCATTTTTAACAATTAATTCATTTTTCTCACAATGACTAATTTCCTCCCCATTCTATTTATTCTCCTTATGGCACCCATTCACATCATCTCAAAGCTTTTATGAATTTCAATTTTCTATTTAAATATTTTTAATTCACTATTATTTTCTAATTATTATTTTTAAATTAATTTAAAAGTTTAGTTTTTTATTTGAACAAGTTTGCTTTTTTTGTAATTCAAGGTGTGTTCATTTATAAGGCAAAACTACATCCATGGATTGACAAAAGGCTACAGGCCTCACTCCTACCGAATTTGTTGGCTACTAGAAAATTTCCAAAAATGCTAACTCTAAGCCATTGCCATTTGGCTATCCAAAAATTGAGAAGGAAATAGTACCAAAAAACTAGTAAGATTAAGACACAACATATTACCATTACGATGGAGAACCATGGGGGGAGGCAGTTGAAGCTCACAATGCACATGGTTTTCCATATGACTCAAACGACCATCTATATGATCCAAGATTTCTTGTACATGTCATTGATTATGTTGGAGATGAGCCATGTTATCTTGCATGTGCCATTGTTTCCATTAGAGGTCATCCATGAAGGCAATGATTTTGTTTCTGCCATCATGTCTTGCCTTTGAGAGTTACTGCATAGACACTTGATGATTAACACTTTAACATTTATTTTAACACTTTAGAAACTGATCCATGAAGTCCAACATGACATTCAAACTCCTTCGAGCAGTGGATTTCTTCATGCCGATTAGGAGAATTAGGTTCCTTGGTAGGTGCAGTTTCTATTGGAGTTATCGCCTCTAGAAGAGGGTGTTTGGATTAACCCCTTTCCCTAGCATCCCAATGGGTGTGGCCACATTGGTGTGACATTTCATGACTTTATAGAACCTCAGGGATACTAAAACTACAAAGGAGCATCGAGGATTTTCTACTAAGTCAATCGACGTGTAGCCAAAACAGAGCAAGAGCCATAATCTTTGAGAATTTCCCAATTTTGAATGCACCCAACCTACCTAAGAAGCTCAAGCAAGCAATGCGGTTGAATTTTGTTTAAACCAGGGACCACAAATCCAGAAATAGTAGATACAGGGTCCATAACATATAGTTGTTGTTCATGACCTCTATCTTCCAAGCACATACAAAATCCAAACATAGAATTTGAGATAATCGACAAACCTCACGACCAAAATCCCATAGAAACACTCAAAACCTAAGAAGGTAACCAACATTGCAAAGTCACAAACCACCACAGCAATCGGCGTCAAACTGAAAGTCCCCCCTTTTCTTAGATTTACTAGATGACACTAAAGGAGAAGCTAAAGACATAGGATTGTACCCATAATTTTTTCCTCAACACAAAAGAGAGACAATTCATGAGGCCATAAAAACTAAATTGCATATAAAACCGCCAGAGGGACTCTGGATTACACAAAATCTATAGAACACCCAAACAAAACAAAAGATCCAACTAGAACCAGGGATCCATCTTACTGCCAAGGCTAAATGACTGCAGGGAGAGAGGTGATGGGTCCCATAAATAGGTATATTTTGAAGTTCATTGTGCTATCCTCCAGCCCTTAAAACTCTCCTTTTCTCACATTAATTCACATTTTTAGCCATAATATGCTTAATAGGACGACTAAAGGGTGTTTTTAATATTGTATGGCCTAGTGTGATCAATTTGTAGGAAAAGAAGCATGTTTTGAGGCATTTACTATGCAGGGGCTTGATGGAGACAACCAAGAGAGAATATAAGGGGCTTGTCCACCTCCTTAACTCTCTAACTCGGCTTGAGATCACAAAATCCTCACTCATAGCTCGAATTCACTAGTAGCCGAGGGACTCCAAGTACATGTGAAGATCAAGGGGGACCAAATCCACAAATCTCGAGATCTTGGAGGGAATCACTCCTCTTTTCAAGGGAGCTTCCATCAGCTACCTTTTTGTATAAATAAACCAGCCAAGAGGCTCATTAGGATTCGAATTTTTGTTGCAGCTAGGAGTAGCTACTATGAGCCTAATGCTTGACATTGTCATTCTTATTTTTCATGATGTATGTGACTATCATTTTTTGTTAATGAGAAGTTTACTATTGGTTTGCATCTGAGTTAGTTTTGGAGGGTTCAAACCCTTGGGTTTGGGCCCAACCCATAGGCTTTAATCCCTCTCTTATATTTATTTCTTGTTCTTGTTTCAAAATATTGCAATTATTTCCTTGTTTCAGTAGATGTTATATCATAAAAGCTTTTAATTTCAAGCTTTCTTATCGCCTCTCTTGCGGGAAGAGTGATTGGAAAGATCCACAATAACAAATCAAAAATATTTGTTTATGATTTCTTGGAAAGTGTTAGGTATTAGATTGAAATCTATCTGCATGTCTAATCTATGCAACTTAGAAGTTAGTAACATTGGTTTGGAAATTAGAGTTGTGTTGTAGGTTAGAGTAGACTTCAATAAAATTCAACTCATATTTTCCATGATTATTTTGTTTGCTACAATAATGATCATTTGATGCATGTACTTGGCTAGTTACAGCAACTGTGCTGATTTGCAGGGATGGGCGCATCTTTCCACATCCACCTAGGCCTTTCCATCTTCTTCTTAGGCACTTCACCTATCTTCCAAACTCTATCTCTGAATTCACTCTATTAAGGTAGATGAAGGACACTGTGGGCATCAACTTTGGTGCAAGATAGACCTTCGAGGGGTACTAGTCTTGGTTAAGGGGTTCCCACACCCTCCACTCACCTCATTTTACCTTCATCCACCTTCCTTTGGCTTCAATACACCATTTATGTCCTCAAAATCTCTCCTACCCTCCTCATGTAGTAATACAAGACGTCCTGTAGCACCTCCTCTAGCAGACCTGTAGCACTATTTTCTTCAACCACTTTTTCTACATACTTTGACACTGGCATAGTTATGTTGAATAATGGCCCCCACACTGTGATCTGATGATTAGGGCAGATTCTATGACCACTCCAACCTCATCCTTTCATCACTGCACCCATCAGATAGCAAAACAGAGTTAGAATTAGTATTTTTCTTCATAGTTATATTAAAGATTGGATTCCTCATTTTCAAGAAAGTGTGAGTAGATAAATGATGAATGCAAGTAGGTTATTAATTTAAACTAAGTGTGCAAGTAAAGTAGCATGATTTTATTCTGCAAGTATATTATCCTTTTTCCTTTCATGCAATTGCAATCAACATTTACATTTGATGAATGACATTTTCACCTTTGTAGTTAGAATTTTGTTCGTTTATGCTTCATAAGAAGTTTTCAATGTAGTTAGTTGGAGAAGTGGTGTTTGAACACCTTAATCTAATTTCATGAATGAGGGTGACATGAGTAGAACCTAACATGTTGTGCATATAGCATTTTCACCTCTAAGTTTGTACGAACCCTATGTTGATAATTTAAGTTGAGAAGCCCTTGGGAGTTGCAACATCCTTGGTGCAATACCAGGGCTCATCACTTTTTGCCACCAATGTCGGGGAGGTATCTAAGTAGGTGTTGTTTCTGCTTAAGAGTTTCTTTTCTTTTTTTGTTTTGCATCAGTCTTATTGCTTTGAAAAAAAAATGAAAAATTCAAAAAGAAACATGTTCTTTCATGCCTCGTAGGAGTAGGGATAACCAAGGAAAATTCTTGCAAACAACCCCCACCCTCTCAAGCAGTCAACCTTCATTCTGATTTGGTGACTATGAACTTCCCTCTCTGACTATAGCGATTTATAAAACCCTCTAGCTGAGCAACCTGAAATTTTTGAAGAACCTATAGGAGGAGAAGGACATATCTCACCTACCCAAAACATGGCTGAAAATAGGAAAAATGAGCTTTTCCCTATCAAAGAAACCAATGGAGAGGCTAGAATGAAAAATATAAGCCCTGCTTCCCTTCCACATTTCCATCGCCTAACCTCTGAGGACCTTGATACCTTCATGGTTGAACTTTTTATTGAATGTAGGACCTATGACTATGCCTCTGATGAGAAGAAGCTAAAGTTGTTTCCTTTTATCCTCAAATATGCATCCTTGAGATAGTTTATGAGTCTACCTGGAGGCAACATCACTACCTGTGCCCAAATTAAACAAGCCTTCAATGAAAAATATCGAGATTATTGTAGGTCCAAAGAAACAAATGAGGATATATTTAGGATGACCCTTGGACTTGATGAATCTTTAAAGGAGAAGATATTTCAACTCAATTATAGGAGGGCCAACTGTACCCTTGATCCTGAGTCACTCAAGCTAGTTCTTCTCTGAGGGATCAGGGAGGATGTAATGGAAACCCTCAACATGCTATCTGGAGGAGATATATACCAATTTCCTTATGATGACATCAAAACTATATTCAAGAATCACTCTAAGGTTGTTAGGAAGAAGGGTAGGTCTAGCCAAAGCTTGGCCAGTTCCTCTCCCTCTACAACAACCATCAAGCATGAGATAGGAAGTATGTTGGAATATTTTAAGAGTGAAATGTTGCATACCTTTTCCTTAAAAATGGATATTATGCAAATTAAAAGGAGGAAAGAGGAAGCATCAATGGCACTAGCTATATTTTTCCCTAGATGTACTAAAAGACATCCTAGGAATGAATGTCCACTGAATGTCATAGAAGTTTGCTTAGTCTATGAAGAGAATCATCAAAAAGATTATCAAAAACACATTACAATAGGAACATGATAAAGGAGTTCACCCCTCCTGGGCTACGTCTCCTTGGTCCAGCTTCCAATGGCTTGGGCCTCTCTATTATGCTCAAATATGTAAAAAGATGTGTTTACAATGCTCAAATGCTTCTGAAACCTACTCCAATGAGTCCAAAATGTCCACCTAGCATCTTTCTGCCTCCAATTTGGTTGAAAACAGAAGAATTTATGACCTCTCCTAGTTTTCCCACTATTCGCTCTACAATTTCCCAAAATTTTGAAACTTTCCTACATTTTTGCCCCAAAAATCCGCTAACATAGTGCCAAATTGTGCAAAAGGCAGGCGAAATTGTAGGACACTTAATTTCACCTCCAAGTCCTTAACTCTGAAAAATCTAATCACGTGGCAGCATGGGACCGGGGTTGGGCTCTTAACTCCCGCCCCACCCAATCTACTAAAATTACAATTCCACAGTTATCGGACATTCACATGGTGGTCTGGCGGTTGCAGTGGAAATTACCGTAGTGGTGAAATTTTTTGTTGTGGTTGGCGATATGTATGTTCACATGGGAGGGTCATCGGTGGTTATGCTGGCAGTCTCCCCCCAACCTCAGCAGTGTTACATGTTAAAACAAACCCAGCCGCATTATATGTTAAGAAACAAAGGCTTGGCGATATGGTAAAACTTGGCACTGTGTGTTGAGAGGTGCTGGTTTCAATTCCTATGGCCTCCAGTTTGGTTGTTGAACCAATTTTTGGTGACCTTCCAGGATGCCATGTGGTGGCCTTCAGTTGGTCCATGTGGCAGCCTGTGGTTGGCCATCAACCCACTAATAAAACACTGCCATTGTACACCAGTCCTAGAGTGACACTTGTCACCTTCTGATTCGCCAACTGTAAGGAATATTTTGAGGATATTCCAAGGAATATTAGTTTTGATGACTGGGCTATATGAATGCCCAGTCAGCATCCCTGTCAGCTCCTGCACCAAATTTGCTTGTTTGGGAGCATCGCGTTTCTAGGAGCATACTGTGTCTGTTTCGCATGAAACAAGTTGCATCGGATTCAGGATGATGAGAATTATGTCGTCGTTTAGGGTCCACACTATTCTGACAACTTTGAGTTTTGAGCATAATTTTGAGCACCTAGTCATTAACCAAAGGAGACCCCCAGGTCCTCGACCATATCAACAAGATATGCAAGGTGCACATTATCCTCACTACAATCCAAATCAAAATGCACCTTTCCATCCTTGGTACCCTTCCACTCATCCATCATGGTCCACACATCGTCCTTGGACTTATGTTCCTTAATATCATCCTTAACCTATCAACCCTCATTTTCATCCATATCTTCCCCAAACTTTCAAATGGAGCAACCCCTCACTAGGATGGATGCCTAAAACCACTCAACCTCCTGCTTTACTTCCTCCACGTCAACCTCAAAAACAACCTCCTCACCAAAATCCACCTAAGCAACCTTAAATGCCTACTCAACCCAATCTGAACCCAAGAAATAAGCAAGCACAACAAGTTTACAATGGGGAGACATCTTATCCTTCTTATGTTGTGGAAATCCAAGAGATCAAGCTTGGGTCTAGGAAGGTGCTCCTTGATAATCACCCACCTTCTCCACCAGAAGAACTTGAAGAAGATAAGGAAGAGAGTGTACCTCAAGTCATTGCACCTCCTTATCCTGAAAGGTTGGTCCACCCTAAACAGCACACCCAAAAAGAGGTTGAACTCTTGGGAGAATTGAAAAACTTGTGTTTCAAGATACCCCGTCTCCAAGCCATCAAGGATGTTCCCATTTACAACAAGCTTATCAAAGAGGAATGTTCAAAATACTTGGGAAGAGAATAAGAGATACCTCCATAATCAATGTTGTTGGACAACTATCTGATATGATGCTTGGGAAATTGATCTCTCCAAAGTACTTATATCTTGGTATTATGGTACCCAATACCTTGATTGATCTTAGGGTTGCAATCAATGTAATGACCAGAGAAACAATGTTGAAGCTCAACCTCCAAGGGGCTTTGAGGAATACCACTACACTGTTGCAGCTTGCACACAGATCCACAGTAGCTCCTAAGGGAGTTATTATGTGATGGTCTCCATTAACTCTTGGGAGTACCACATTGATTTCCTGGTACTCCAGCCCAAAACCAAGTTTAATGGCTATCCTCTCATCCTAGGAAGACCTTGGTTGGCCATTGTTGATGCCTACATTAGTTGCAGGGTTGGGAACATGACTATTAAGAATGGACATTTATCAAAACAACTTGTGTTGTATCCTCCTGCTCAGCCTTCTATTGAGCATGATTTACCCTTATGGTTAGAGGATGAGGAAGAGGAAGAATTTTATCAGACATCCCTCTACCCAGTCTGCACTCTAGACATTGTTATAGGAAGGGGGTAGCTTGATGAAGATGATCTTATTGATCACATCTTACATATCCTCCCACTGCTATACCAGTTGATGAACCAATGAAAGAATCCAAGAGTGGTCTTTGCACTGATTTGTGCTCTGTTGACTCTAGCATGACATCATAAGATTGTGGAGTGTTAAAATATGGAAACAAGAATATTCCAATTTAATTTGTCCTTGAATTAAATTGTGAATTAAAATCGAATTTAGTCTTAACAACTACTTGGAAATAATTAATTAAATTAATTTAAATTAATTAGTTGGAGAAATTCAAGTTAGAAGTCTTTCTAAAGTCATGCAATGGCTATCCCTTAAATTAAGGAGATAAGATTGAGTTATATTTGAGTTGTAATTAGTTAACTCAGTTTACTGGTTAAATCCAGTTAAATTATTTCCAAACTATTTGAGGAACTAATAGTGAGTTAACAGTCAGTTGATGCATGCATGCACTCAACTAGTGCTACTCTAGTTAACTGAAGATTCCCTCATCAGAAACTCATGCATGTCTATTCTGAGAAAGACCCAGTTGAGATTAAATTCAAGGACAATGTACTATCAGTTGCATGTGTTTTCTCATGGAGAAAACTCATGCATGTAGTCAAGGATTTAATCCTTGAGGATTGCGTAGTTTTGGAAGGTTGATCATCCACTTGGTAGAGCAGAATCATCCACAAGGAGTAGCGCAAGGAAATAGGAGTTTGGAGGGCAGAGAGGAAAGCTGGAGAGAAGCCAAGATTGTCTGTGAGCATCTGTGAGGATTGTACTAAGAGCTGGCTAGCTGTGAGAGCTAAGGCTTTTTATAATTCCTATGCATTTCCACCATGTATGATAATACAATAGTGTAGGGTTTTTAGATGAGGCTTTCCCCAAAGTATTTTCATGTGTATTGTGCCATTGATTCTTCTTCTTTTGGTTATATTGTTCAACTTTATCTTTAAGATTCCGCAAATTGATAGTAGAAGTAGGTTATAGTATTTTGCTTTGATGTATATTGCATTATCGGGTTAACCTACCATCAGATTTTCTACATGGTATCAGAGTTGGATTTGTAGAAATTTTCTACATGGTATCGAAGCTATGAAGAGTATACTGAGAAGAGAATTCGAAGTTTGAAGTTTAGGGTTGCAGGTGAAAATCGAATTCATATCATACTTCAAGGTTGGCCAATGGCATTCTATGGCTTGAGACTCGAGTATGCCTTGGAAGGTAACTTGAATTACATAGCATGGAAAGATAGAATGGAGGTTGTATTAGAAGACAATGGCTTGAAAGAATTCATTGATCAAGATATCCCAAAGCCAGCTTCAACTAATGCACAAGAGTTGGTTGAGTGGAAGAAGTGTGTGGCGAAGGTGAGATGGATCATCCTTGAGTGAGTTCGAGACCATATTGTCTCGAGTCTCCATGGGAAGGATACTCCATTTTCAATGTGGAAGACATTGAAGGACCTCTACTAGAACAATAGCGGCCAGAGGAAATTGGCGCTCAAGGATAAGCTTCGAAGAATCAAGATGGAGAAGGGCGATACTATTTCCACATATCTGAACAAGCTCACCACCTATAGAGATGAGCTTGGCAGTGTGGGAATAACTATTGTCGATGATGATATGGTGAGCCTTGCTCTCCTTGGCCTTCCAAAGAGTTGGAATAGCTACTAGGACTCTGTGAATGGAAGGGAGAAATTGCCGGATCTGGAATGACTATGGTCGGATATTATGTAGGAGGAGATCAGGAGGAGCAGACGAGATGGTTCTTCATCCAAGAATTATGATGAAGAAAATCTGGCCTTAGCAAGTAAGGCAAGGAAAGGAAAGGGGAAGGTTTCCCATTTCAAATCGAATTCTTCTCATGGAGGGAAGAAGGGTGACATGACTAAAGTAAGATGCTTTAATTGTCACAAGATGGGACATTATGCGACTAATTTCCCATCGAAGAATTCCAAGAACGGATCCTCGGAAGGTGAGGCATTAGCCTCTCAGTTCAAAATGGACTTTACCCTCATCTCATGTATGGTGTCATCGATGATGGGTTGTGTCTGGTATCTTGATAGTGGAGCCTCATTGCACATGACCGATGATAAAAATTTATTCAGTGCCTTGGAGGAGAAAGACCTCAAGATGCGCATAGAGGGGTGACGACGAAAGGTATAGTGTTTTAGCAGTGGGCACGGTTGCTTTTCAGAGGGAGCATGGAGCTCCTCTCACCTTGACAGATGTGATGTATGTGCTTGGACTGAAGAAGAACTTGGTATCGGTCGCGATGTTGGAGGACAAAGGCTACGATGTTGTCTTCAGTAAAGGAAAGGTGTTCCTAAGACACATAGCCACAGGTCAGACCAAGAGGATAGGGATTCGGGTGAAGAATCTCTATAAACTAGAGGTAGATGATTGTGCAGCATTGAGTATGAAAGCAGAATTGGTGCAAATCCAAGACATTGGTGAGTTGTGGCACAGGCAGTTGGGCCATTTGCATCATGGGGCTTTGAAGATAATGCAACAGATATCTACAGGACTTCCCAAAGGTAAACTTGAGCAAGTTGACACATGCAAAGGTTGTACCTTGGGAAAGTACACCAAGTCTTCCTTTCATGATCAAGACAATCGAGCAAAGGCTATCTTAGAGCGAGTTCATACTGATTTATGTGGACCATTCTCGATGTCATCCACAGCGAAGCAAAAGTATTATGTGATTTTCATTAATGACTATTCTCATAAATGCTGGATTTATTTCATGCCAAAGAAGGACCAAACTTTCACAAAGTTTTGTGAGTTCAAAGCTTTGGTCGAGAAAGAGTCAGGAAAGAAGATCAAGGCCTTGAGAAGCAACAACGGTGGAGAATATGTCTCTCAAGAGTTTAAGGACTTATGTGCAAGCGGAAGGAATTAAACTAGAGTTGACGACACCTCATTGCTGGAAATACTGAGGGGGGGTGAATCAGTATTCCTTTTCAATTGTTATTTTTACCAGTTAAATCATTTATATTTAGAACACAAAATGAACAATAGGAATAAATGATTTTATTAATATAATATTTACAATAAATCATATACAATATATATAAGGCTCCAACATGTTGCCAAGCACCAACTTGGACTTTTTGTGAGGGTCCGACCTTCAGGGCACCAACCCTGTCTTCTCAAGGCACCAACCTTGGATTTAGGAGCACCAACTCCAAGGACACCAATTCTTCCAATTCTGAGGCACCAACCCCAAGGGCTCCAACACTCTGCTATATATTGTCTGGATATGTTTGGTAGTAATTATCTGCTCCCAAAATATTCTTCACTGAATTCTGTCAATCTACAGCTTCACTGTAGTCTCCATGCTACATCATCAATGACAACCTGTCTTCATATGAAGGAGTCTTCACAACTCTTCATATTGCCCACACAGAGTCTGCAAAGTTACCTCATGATGATCTCAAATAGCCATCATGATCTCCAACAATGTCTCCAAGATCTGCGATACTTATCAACAAGATATTTGTGCTAGGCCTCAACGTATTTTCAAAAAAACTATGTTTCAACCCTCTGTTCTTACTGTCACAGTAACTGCTTCAGGAGTGAGGCTTTATGAGAAACTGCTTCAAGAAAGACTTCTTCAGAGGAGTGACTGTCGTAGTTTCATATTGTTTGTTCAATTAAAAACAAAAAACCTGCCATGTTCATACTCAGATAATCTTCTTAGATCCGCAGAGCATCCTTTTGAACTGTTATCTAAAATCACACCGAAACATAGGTCTGAGCTTTTCAATCAATAACCCAATCAACAAAATGTTTGATGTTTGATTTCCTTCTTCTTCCGTTGGACCTATTAGCCTCTTGTTGCAACAGGGTACATCTTTCATGATTGACATTTTTTACATGCCAAATATGTCATACTCTGCAGGCTGCATTGTTCCATATTTCCACGAGGTACCATGAAGTATGCTTAGTCCAAATGCACTGCTGTATTCCATTTTTGATGAGTTGTTCCAGTTTTGAAGAGCTTTCATTTAAGGGAGGTCCAAACAGTCTAATCTTGGTCTCCCTAGGTTTCAATTTCCTGTTTTAGAATATAGAGAATGCATCTGACCAAACAGTTTAATCTTGGCAGATCTGTAGATAGGTAGAGAATCAAAGGGACCCAACTGTTTAGTCTGGGCCCTAGCAGAAATAAGTGTAGATTTAGATAGGAAACATTCAAAAGAAAAATTGTAAATCTGGGTCTGCAAGTCTAAGTGCACCCAAACCAAAAAGAAGAAAAAATGTTAGGAGAGTAGGCTGGGTAGGTAGCTGTGTGGTTGCAGAATGGTGATTTATGATAAATTTTGTGTTTTGAAGTGTTATATCTTTACAGATCACAGTGCAGGCAGTTTTCATGCAAAGGAGCTCAAAGGTGGACATTACTAACTCCCCCTCTTCTAATTCCCCAAGTCACTTACTAATTTCCCAAAGAGGTCAAGATCTGCTTGATTCCTCTTAGTTTCATCATCCTCCATATCAGTTGCCTTGGTGAAGATCTGCTTCACTCAAGAATTTTATTTCTTTTCAAACTCTTTTCCCCAAAATTAGCCTAAGGTCCCCGACCTTGGCGCCTGCTTATCATCTCCATATTAACTACTAACTCTAGTATATAACTCCCTATCAGTTTTCCCCCTTCCCCTACTACAACTTTGTATATAAAATTCCCCTATGTAAATATCCCCTCCTTGGCAATATAGCCATATTCTTTATAAGTCCGGGAAAAAATGGTCCATCTGGGGTTGCTTTTAGCCCATCCGCGTCCAAGCAGGGATTAATCTGACACCTGGCCAGATTAATAACCTCTCCCCTAGCCCTAAAAACCTCAAAAATCCCCCTAATCCACCCCTAACCCTAAGTTTGTACATAAATCATTAAACCCGCGCGCAAAAAACCCATGTTCCACCCCTCTTTCCTAAGTCCTAACTGTAAATATCATAACCCGCCCGTTTTTAAACTCCATAAACCCCCCAAACCCACTAACCTAAGTTTTAAAACCCTACCGCCGCGCCGTATTAAATTTGGAATATTCCGCTCATATTCCCCGCCCATATACCCCCACCGACTCACCATCGCCGCCAGCCGTTGGATCATCCGCCCCGCAGATCTATGACTGACGGGCCCTCCCATCCCCGAACTTCCTGAAGCTTAGCATCCGGGAGATAGGCGGTATTACCGCCGTACTCCCACCACGCGTCAAGCTCTGGGATGTGACGAAGCCCCTCCCCCCAATACCGCCCAGGCGCTAAGGCGGTGCGCCCAAAACCACTTACCGCCCTCCCCTGTGACGTAAGCCCCACGTCACCTGCTGCATCACTCCCCCTACCCAGTCACCATGACGCGTCATCCGCCTGCGTGGCCCCCTGCCACCGTACCCTACCACTATACATGCCATGTCACCATCCGTACATGATTACGTCACCCGCTGACGTCATCCTGCCACGTCATCATGCTGACATCATTGCTGATGTCACCCGCCATACAACGTCCCGTCATGCTGATGTCATCAGCACTTTTTTGGCGCGAAGGAGCAAAAATCGCACTTCGGAGCCCCGAAATCAGTTTCTGAGGCAGTTTTTGATGAGCGATTTGCGCCTAATCGCTCATCGCTAGATTTTTTAGGCCAGAATGGGGAATCTTTAGGGAATCTTTTCATTTTGCAGCCCCCAGGAAGCCCGAAAGGCGCCGAATGAACCATTTTTCTTCGCGAAGCACTCAGAAAGGAGCAGAAAACATTTTTGAAGGAAACAAAGGCCGAACAGCGGCCATTAATTTGTGATTAGACCCACAGCACGTCAGAACAACATCGATTTATTTCCAAAGAGTATCAGAGGAAGAAGAAGAGCCAAAGAGTATCAACCGAAGATTTTTTAGGGGCTTGAAGCACCTGAACATTGATGAGCCCCCCAGAAAGTCAAATCAAGAGGCGTAAGCCCATCCTTGCCCTCAAATCACAGTTAAAGCTTTAAATGCAGACAGACAGCAAAAAAGTAGAAACCCATACACATTTATTGCAGAAAATACTGCACCAAGCTGCCAAGGACTACATCATTTACTCAGTTTTGATACGGCAGCCCTGAGCGCAGCCCGAGATATTTTTTGCATTTATTTCTGGATAGGATTAGGTGAAGTAATCATCTTTCTTTCAGACCTGTTTAGGTCAAGTTGTAATAAAAGCAGTTGTAGAGAGTTTTTCCCTATATATACCGCCCTCTACATTGTTTCAAGTGTGGGTTAATTGAGAATTTTGACTAGAGACTTGCATTGTATACCTGAGTTTTTCTATAATCAAAGACTGCTGAAAGCTTGGAGAGCAAACTGACTGTTGTAAATGAATGTTTTTGGAGATATGAAGATGGAATTCTTGTGCTGCAGCCTGAAGCAATAAGTGCATCTTACCTCTGTTTATTGTTTACCACTATCTAAATAGCAGAAAGAAAGAATAGCCTAGAATTAGTTTAAATACTCTCTATGCTCAATTTCTGTTATTTCTTTATGTTTTCCTCTGAATGAATTGGTTAAGAATATGAATTCCTCCTGGCTCATGTTTACCCCGATTCACTTGTGTTGGCCAATTATCTAGGGATTCATCACTGCACCTATGTAGAGCTCTGTTACCTCCATCCGTTAAGCTGATTGAGAGATTCTTAACTGCCTCTCAATACTTAGCATTTCATTCCATCACCTAAAACTGAAACATTGTTTCATGCGCAGCTATCTTGCTCCATTTTCCCTCTGTTGTGACCAAGAAAAAACGCAGCAGTAGTCCCCCTCGTCGACTCCACGCCCAATGGTTTGAAACTTCCAGACTATGCCTTGCCCCTCTGTATGAAAACACCAATTTTCCCACCAAAAACAAAACAAAAACCCTCTGGACTCAAGACCTAGCCTAAAATCCTTTTCAAAAAAACTAAATCTAAAAGAGAGAGCCCTCTCTGATTGCAGGTTGGCTAGAACCTACAGTCCAAAGTTGGTCTGTGGTTACCTCGGTCGTATCCTTTTCCGGAGCTTAAGGACAACCTGAGTGCTAACATAATGGTGACTCCGCTGGGGACTTCCTCAGATAGTTTCACAAAGAAGGTAAGAAAGCTCCGCTGAGACCATAAATCAAACTTTCCAATTGTTGTTTATCTCTTAAAACTACAGATGAAGCCTGAATGTCAGCCAGGAAGCCTTTGAAACTGTTTTCTGCTTTGCGTTAACAGGAGTAAATAAATGTTGCTTCAGTCAATCTTCATGCTAGTTTTAAGTTACAAATAAGCTGTCCCAAATTTTAAATAGTCCCTTGTCAATTACAAAAACATTCCCAGGAAAAAAACCCAAAAAACAATTCGGAAGCTGGCTCCCAAGAAAAATCCACGATATACCAGATCAAATCCAGATCCCAACCCTCCAGCTGTTTTTGAAAACCCTAACATAATCTCGAAAATCCTTAGGAAGCAAGAAAGACAGGAAAATTTTGTTGATTTGAGCCCTGAAACAGCTTACCCTAGCTGTATTCCGACTCCTGTCAAGGTTTTGTTCCGTTCAACCCCTATTTCCCTTAGTTCATCATCTACATCTCGTAGTACTTCTTCCACACCTTCATTCACTGTACATAGTAACACTATTGTTGTTTCCAGCGTTCCAGTTACTCCTGTGATCCCCGTTACTCCAGTTGTTCCACTTATCCCCGCTGTTCCACTTATACCTGCCAATATGGCTAATAGATATGTACCCCTGCAATTACCTGCTAATTCTGGGGCTTTACCTCAAGAGTACCAATCTAAAATTACCTATTTTGATAGCACCGGTCCTTTCACAGCCATTCAGCATACCAAAAAGATGCAAGATTATTTTGAAAACTACGAAATAGATGATGATAGTGTAAGAATGAGAATTTTTGTTCAGAGTTTAACAGGTGATGTAAGAACTTGGTTCAGATCACTTGCTGCAAATTCCATAACCACCCCAGATGAGCTTTACCAATCTTTTACCAACAGATGGGAGAAAAAGAAATACCCCTTGCACATACTAGCTGAATATGATACGATCAAACGAGGTCCTCAAGAGACTGTTTTGGAGTACTGTGCAAGATTCAATAATGTATATAACGCAATACCACAGAACTTAAGGCCTCCACCTGACCTTGCCTTGTACAAATTTCCCGATGGATTCGACCCGGATATGGCATACCAGTTAAAAGAAAGAGCTCCTCAGACCCTTGCGGACATGCAAAATGTTGCTGTCAGCGTAGAAGCCAATTTAATTGCCAAAAGAAACAGAGCTAGAATGGAAAGAAGAACCACCTTTAAGGAAGAACCCTCAGCTTTCGATCAAAAGCTTGATGCTATCATCAGTGGCCTGCAAAGGCTAGGAGAAAGAGTAGAAAATGTTGAGAGAAAAGCATCATCGGAAGGACAACAGTCTAATACCGTAAGGAACCCAAATTTTAAGAAAACGCAGAACACAAATGCTGGTAGGCCTAATCAAGACCATGATATAAGACCCCCTTTCCAAGATAATTATGTTGAAGGATCTACTTCTAGTGAACCCATAGAGGACACTCACATGAACTTAATGGATCTGAAGGGCGAGCACCAAACTGTCCTGTCCCAAGAAGACCAAAATGAACCTGATTACAATCAGTTTCAGACTAGGTCTGGCGAGCCTTTTGATTTTAAACAAGGTTATGATACCGATGTGTATGAAGTACACAAACAATATAAGCTGAGAACTAGGACCACTGACATTTCCGAACCTAGCAAAACAAAGGATAGCAAACAGCCCAACAAGATCAAAGGCAAGGCTGTCATAACAGAACCAGCTGATATACCTGTTCCAAACCCGCATCAAGTGACTGTAGAAGACATAACAGAAATACAGCCTTCCAAAGATCAGCCTTTGTCACCTTCTTCCTCGAAAGAAAGCTCGAACAGAGTTCCCAAAAACTTTCCTGAAGTTGAAAAACCGCAAGCAAAAACTTCCCATAACGCTGATAAACAAGAGCAAAACGCAGACAATTCAAATGAAACAGAAAAAACTGCCATTATCAACACCAAGACTCCACTGGAAAAGCCATTTAACTTAGAGACAGAAATAGCTAAGTTAAAAGTATCTATTCCCCTCTCAGAACTTGCCAAACATGATGTATATAGGCAGCAAATTCAAAGATCACTTCAAATGCTAGAGGTTAAGGACGATGTAAATGTTTTAGATGACACCCCAGAGCTGCTATTTGGCCCAGAAGTTAATGGAAAATCAACACATGGACAGGTCCCACCCTTTTATGTCAGTTTGCATATACATGACAAAGTTTTGCACAACGATATGTTTGACTCAGGGGCATCGCACAATCTTATGCCCAAAGCAGTTATGGAAAAACTGAATCTTGATGTTACAAGACCTTACAAAGATTTATACTCATTTGACTCAAGTCAAGTGAAATGTTTAGGCCTCATCAAAGACTTGTGTGTCTCCTTAGTCCAATATCCCAACAAGACCATCCTCATGGATGTAGTGGTTGCTAACATTCCACCAAAGTACGGTATGCTCCTGTCAAGATCATCGGGAGCAAAGCTTCAAGGATCCCTTCAATTAGACCTTTCCTATGCCACCATTTCAGTCTTTGGGCAACCAAAGAGACTGTATAGAGAAATGCTCATGAAATATGTGGTAAGTAGTGAGAGCAAGCCTGAAAATTTTCCCATTTACTCGATCCACTCTGATATGGATTCCTTTATTTTGTTTAATGATGATACAAATGTTTCAATGGATAATGAGCCCTTTACTCTAGAGCAACAAGCACACATCAACGAAGAGTCGGTTGCACATACCCACGAAACTGTCACAGCAGTTGATGCAACCAGCCTACCAGAAGAAGTTCCCCAAACAGAAATTTTAAATCTGCCCAATCCTAAAACAACTCAATCTCTTGATACTGACCATAAGCAAGAAATCACATGGTATTTAGAGTTTGATGGCTCTGTCAACAAGTTAGGAGCAAGGGCAGGTGTATGGATTCACAACATATATAACAACCATGCAGAAGGCCATGCCTACAGACTGAACTTCAAATGCACAAATAGCATGGCAGAGTATGAAGCTCTGCTTTTAGGCCTTAAACTCCTCAAAGCTCTAGGAGCTGCAAAAGTTTCTATTTTAGGAGACTCTGATTTAATCATACAACAGATGAAAGGCAATATTGTAACCAATGACAACAGAATGAGAGCCTATAGAACTGCAGCTACTAATATTCTCCAGGTATTCACTGAATTCAAGCTTGATAAGATTTCCAGAAATCACAACATTCATGCACACAGCCTAGCCACCTTTGCTAGTACATGCAAGCTTCCTTTTGACCCAAACCATCACTTCACAGCTGAAATAAAACATAGGCCTGCTGTCCCAAATAACGTTAATGATTGGAAAGTATTCGAAAATGATGCCCAGATTAATAATTTCCTCACCCTTGAGCATGAGTTTTCGAATATTAACATCAACATGGATGCTATGAATGGCTCCCAACACCAAACAAATGAAAATCAGCAAGATATAACAGCTGCAACAGTCAAGCAAATCCTGAAACAAACCATTTTTTACAAAGAAAACATAGAACATCTAAAACAAATACACTTGGAAGATATAGCCAAAACAGAGGCAGACATCATTGACTTAAAGGATAACTTTCTGCCTGCTGGCCTAACCCCATTAGAAGACATGTTTTATGCTAATGATGTTCCCAAAAAGCCAAAATTGCAGCCTATAAACATTGATATAGAGGAACACAACATTGGGACAGCAGAAAAGCCAAAAATGATGAAATTGTCCAAAAATTTACCACCTGATCAAAAGCCCAAGTATATTGACTTATTCAAAGAGTTCCAAGATGTATTTGCTTGGAGCTATGAGGATTTGAAATCCTATGACACCTCGGTGATCCAACACACCATTCCTTTAAAACCAAACCAGACCCTTCAAATAGAAACTTAGAAGAATTAACCCTATGCTTCTTCCCCCGATTGAGAAGGAAGTAAAGAGGATGTTTGAAGCAGGCATCATAGCACCTATCAGATTCTCTAAATGGATGTCCAGTCTTGTTCCTACGAGGAAAAAGACAGGGGAAATCAGACTTTGTGTAGATCTTAGAAATTTAAATCAAGTCTCCCTAAAAGACCATTACCCTTTGCCTAAAATGGACCACATCTTGCAAAGAGTAGTGGGATCATCTAGAATCTCTTTGCTAGATGGTTTTTCAGGTTTCAACCAAATACTTGTTCACCCGGACGACCAAGACAAAACAGCTTTTACTACACCTTGGGGAACATTCAAATATGTAAAGATGCCATTCGGTCTTAAAAACGTTGGTGCTACCTTTCAACGTGCAATGGATATTGCTTTCGCCAAAGAAATACATGACTTCCTAGTTGTTTACCTTGATGACTTAACCCCATTTTCCAAATCTAATGAAGAACACCTCAAGCATCTCAGGCAATTTTTCATGACATGTAGGAAATATGGCATTTCCTTGAACCCCAAGAAGTCTCTGTTTGGCCTTGAAGAAGGCAAATTACTTGGCCACATCATATCAAAGGATGGGATCAGAATTGATCCCGAAAGAATACAAGCCATCCTCCAAATCCCATTTCCAAGAAACATTAAAGAGCTACAAGCATTCCTTGGGAAAATCAACTTCCTGAGAAGATTTATTCCAAATCTAGCTGAGCTGATAAAATTGTTAAGAAACATGTTAAAGAAGGATGCCAAGGTAAAATGGTCTCTTGAAACCAAGCAAGCATTTGAGAGTATCAAATCAGCCTTAACACAAACCCCTGTCCTAAGTAGCCCACAGTTTGACAAAGATTTTATCATATTTTCGTTTGCATCTGATCACACTATAGCAGTTGTCCTGCTACAAAAAGATGAACAGGGAGCTGAAAAACCAATCGCTTTTTTCAGTCGAGCCTTAAGAGACGCCCCTTTGAAGTACCCAATAATGGAAAAACAGGCCTACGCACTTGTTAAGGCCATCATGGATTTCAGAGTGTACATTTTATATTCACGCGTGATTGCCTATGTCCCACATGCTGCTGTAAACGACATATTGACCCAAGAGGGATTAGAAGGCAAAAGAGGCAAGTGGATTGCAAACATCCTTGAATTTGACATAGAAATAAAACCAACCAAGCTGATAAAGGGACAAGGTTTAGCTAAACTGATGTTCGAAACAAATTTTCAAGCCTTAGAGATTAACCAGCTGGACAATGAACTGGAGCTGGCGACTCCACAGATCAGTGAAATCTTTTTACAATCCCCATGGTACGCTGACATATGCTTTGTATTGTTAAACTTGTGTGCTCCCCCAGGATTGTCCAGAACCAAGAAAAGATT
This sequence comes from Pinus tabuliformis, assembly GCA_031772625.1. Taxonomy (NCBI): domain Eukaryota; kingdom Viridiplantae; phylum Streptophyta; class Pinopsida; order Pinales; family Pinaceae; genus Pinus; species Pinus tabuliformis. Next base: position 1,113,031,153 of record CM062805.1, read on the forward strand.
TTTGAAAATGAAGGCTTTAAATTTTTGTGTTATAGATGGTGCATTATTATGGAGAAATCATGAAGGTATATTGCTTAATTGTTTAACCATGAATGAAACTAACAATGTCATGAAAGAATTCCATGCAGGTGATTGTGGAGGACATCTATATTGGAAGTCTACTGCTGATAAAATTTTAAGGGCTGGTTTCTATTGGCCCTCTCTTTTTGCAGATGTAAAGAAGTTTGCCATGTCATGTCACAAATGCCAAATTTTTTAGGGCAAGAGAAAGTTGTTACCCCTGCCCCTTAAACCCATCTCAACCGAGCAACCTTTTCAACAATGGGGTCTTGACTTCATTGGAGAAATCCATCCCTCCTCCTCAGGCCAGCACAAATGGATCCTAACAGCCACCGACTATTTCACTAAGTGGGTTGAAGCCATTCCCTGTAGACAAGCCAATGACACCATCATTATCCAATTCCTTGAGTGCAATATCCTTTCTAGATTTGGCTGCCCTGAGAAAATCATCACTGACAATGCCGCTGCCTTTAAGTCCAAAAAGATGATTAATTTTTTCCACAGATTTCATATTACCTTGGGCCACTCCATAGCCTATTACCCTCAAGGTAATGGCTTGGCCGAATCATCTAACAAAAGCCTCATCAACATCATAAAGAAAGTGCTGGAAGAAAACAAGAAGAACTGGCACAAAAAGCTGGTAAATTCCCTATGGGCAGACAGAATTTCAAGCAAAAGATCAATTGGGATGAGCCCTTATGAGCTAGTATATGGCATGGAGGCTAGATTTCCTTCATCCCTGGGCATTCCTACTATCAAGCTATTACAAGCGATTCAGGCTGAACCAAATGACATTCAAAGAAGAATCAATCAGACCATCCATCTGCAGCAAACCAGAGAACAAGTTTATGACAGAGCTCAAATTGTGCAAGAAAAGCTCAAAAAGATGTTTGATAAGAGAGCTAAGGCTGAGGATTTCAATGTTGGTGACAAAGTTCTAAGATGGGACTCAAGAAGGGAAGACAAGGGCAAACATGCCAAGTTTGATTTTCTATGGAGAGGTCCATTGGTTATTTCTACTGTTCAGGGAAATAACACTTATTTTCTCAGATCTGTAGAGGATTGTTCTGCTGAAGAAGGCCCTGTAAATGGCCGTATGCTGAAGCATTACCATGACCCTTTTTAAAGGGACACAATGCAGTTTTGTATATATCTTTGTACAATCTTATTTGTATATATCAGCACTTTGTTTTCATTTTTATAAGCAAGCCGATTGTTTAAAGAATAGTAGTATATTCTATGAAGACGTAGCTGATGCAAGTGCCCCAGTTCTGAAAACTTTGTCTTTGCACCAATGCACAAAATAGCAAAAGGAAAACTGTCACATTACAAGCAATTCAAGGTAGAAAAGAACTGTCCGCAATCAAAGGCATGTTCCAGCAGCATTGTACATAATTATCAAGCACGCAGAAGAAAGCAGGCGATGTTGTACAGTTCACAGTAATTCAGTTGAGGAGGAGGTTGTTCAGATTCCAAAGTTTCATATTTTCAGCAGCCAGAACAAAGAAGTGTTTCCAGTCTACAACAACAAATAGAAGATCAAGGCAGTCTGACCTGTTGTTCTTGACTTTTCACAAGGAAAATCCATCCCGAAGTGGAGCCACTGTTAGCCTCATGTTGCAACAAGGTATCATCTTTCATGATTGACATTTTTTACATGCCAAATATGTCATACTCTGCAGGCTGCAGTGTTCCATATTTCCACGAGTTGCCATGAAGTATGCTTAGTCCAAATGCACTGATGTATTCCGTTTTTGATGACATGTTCCAGTTTTCAAGAGCTTTCATTTAAGGGAGGTCCAAACAGTCTAATCTTGGTCTCCCTAGGTTTCAATTTCCTGTTTTAGAATATAGAGAATGCATCTGACCAAACAGTTTAATCTTGGCAGATCTGTAGATAGGTAGAGAATCAAAGGGACCCAACTGTTTAATCTGGGCCCTGGCAGAAATAAGTGTAGATTTAGATAGGAAACATTCCAAAGAAAAATTGTAAATCTGGGTCTGCAAGTCTAAGTGCACCCAAACCAAAAAGAAGAAAAAATGTTAGGAGAGTAGGCTAGGTAGGTAGCTGTGTGGTTGCAGAATGGTGATTTATGATCAATTTTGTGTTTTGAAGTGTTATATCTTTACAGATCACAGTGCAGGCAGTTTTCATGCAAAGGAGCTCAAAGGTGGACATTACTAACTCCCCCTCTTCTAATTCCCCAAGTCACTTACTAATTTCCCAAAGAGGTCAAGATCTGCTTGATTCCTCTTAGTTTCATCATCCTCCATATCAGTTGCCTTGGTGAAGATCTGCTTCACTCAAGAATTTTATTTCTTTTCAAACTCTTTTCCCCAAAATTAGCCTAAGGTCCCTGACCTTGGCGCCTGCTTATCATCTCCATATTAACTACTAACTCTAGTATATAACTCCCTATCAGTTTTCCCCCTTCCCCTACTACAACTTTGTATATAAAATTCCCCTATGTAAATATCCCCTCCTTGGCAATATAGCCATATTCTTTATAAGTCCGGGAAAAAATGGTCCATCTGGGGCTGCTTTTAGCCCATCCGTGTCCAAGCAGGGATTAATCTGACACCTGGCCAGATTAATAACCTCTCCCCTAGCCCTAAAAACCTCAAAAATCGCCCTAATACACCCCTAACCCTAAGTTTGTACATAAATCATTAAACCCGCGCACAAAAAACCCATGTTCCACCCCTCTTTCCTAAGTCCTAACTGTAAATATCGTAACCCGCCCGTTTTTAAACTCCATAAACCCCCCAAACCCACTAAACCTAAGTTTTAAAACCCTACCGCCGCGCCGTATTAAATTTGGAATATTCCGCTCATATTCCCCGCCCGTATACCCCCGCCGACTCACCATCGCCGCCAACCGTTGGATCATTCGCCCCGCAGATCTACGGCTGACGGGCCCTCCCATCCCCGAACCGCCCGAAGCTTAGCGTCCAGGAGATGGGCGGTATTACTGCCGTACTCCCGCCACATGTCAAGCTCTGAGATGTGGCGAAGCCCCTCCCCCCAATACCGCCCAAGCGCTAAGGCGGTGCGCCCAAAACCGCTTACCGCCCTCCCCTGTGACGTAAGCCCCACGTCACCTGCCGCGTCACTCCCCCTGCCCAGTCACCATGACGCGTCATTTGCCTACGTGGCCCCCTGCCACCGTACCCTACCACTGTACATGCCACGTCACTGTTCGTACATGATGATGTCACCCGTTGACGCCATCCTGCCACGTCATCATGATGACATCACCCGCCGTACAATGTCCCATCATGCTGACATCATTAGTACTTTTTTGGCGCGAAGGAGCAAAAATCGCACTTCGGAGCCCCGGAATCAGTTTCTGAGGCAGTTTTTGATGAGCGATTTGTGTCTAATCGCTCGTCGCTAGATTTTTTAGGCCAGAATGGGGAATCTTTAGGGAATATTTTCATTTTGCAGCCCCCAGGAAGCCCGAAAGGCGCCGAATGAACCATTTTTCTTCGCGAAGCACTCAGAAAGGAGCAGAAAACAGTTTTGAAGGAAACAGAGGCCGAACAGCGGCCATTAATTTGTGATTAGACCCACAGCACGTCAGAACAGCATCGGTTTATTGCCAAAGAGTATCAGAGGAAGAAGAAGAGCCAAAGAGTATCAGCCGAAGATTTTTTAGGGGCTCGAAGCACCTGAACATTGATGAGCCCCCCAGAAAGTCAAATCAAGAGGCGTAAGCCCATCCTTGCCCTCAAATCATAGTTAAAGCTTTAAATGCAGACAGACAGCAAAAAAGCAGAAACCCATACACATTTATTGCAGAAAACACTGCACCAAGCCGCCAAGGACTACATCATTTACTCAGTTTTGATACGGCAGCCCTGAGCGCAGCCCGAGATATTTTTTTGCATTTATTTCTGGATAGGATTAGGTTAAGTAATCATCTTTCTTTCAGACCTGTTTAGGTCAAGTTGTAATAAAAGCAGTTGTAGAGAGTTTTTCCCTATATATACCGCCCTCTACATTGTTTCAAGTGTTGGTTAATTGAGAATTTTGACTAGAGACTCGCATTGTATACCTGAGTTTTTCTATAATCAAAGACTGTTGAAAGCTTGGAGAGCAAACTGACTATTGTAAATGAATGTTTTTGGAGATATGAAGATGGAATTCTTGTGCTGCAGCCTGAAGCAATAAGTGCATCTTACCTCTGTTTATTGTTTACCGCTATCTAAATAGCAGAAAGAAAGAATAGCCTAGAATTAGTTTAAATACTCTCTATGCTCAATTTCTGCTATTTCTTTATGTTTTCCTCTGAATGAATTGGTTATGAATATGAATTGCTCCTGGCTCATGTTTACCCCGATTCACTTGTGTTGGCCAATTATCTAGGGATTCATCACTGCCCCTAGGTAGAGCTCTGTTACCTCCATCTGTTAAGCTGATTGAGAGATTCTTAACTGCCTCTCAATACTTAGCATTTCATTCCATCACCTAAAACTGAAACATTGTTTCATGCGCAGCTATCTTGCTCCATTTTCCCTCTGTTGTGACCAAGAAAAAACGCAGCAGCAGTCCCCCTCCTCGACTCCACGCCCAATGGTTTGAAACTTCCAGACTATGCCTTGCCTCTCTGTCTGAAAACACCAATTTTCCCACCAAAAACAAAACAAAAACCCTCTGGACTCAAGACCTAGCCTAAAATCCTTTTCAACAAAGCTAAATCTAAAAGAGAGAGCCCTCTCTGATTGCAGGTTGGCTAGAACCTGCAGTCCAAAGTTGGTCTGTGGTTACCTCGGCCGTATCCTTTTCCGGAGCTTAAGGACAACCTGAGTGCTAACATAATGGCGACTCCGCTGGGGACTTCCTCAGATAGTTTCACAAAGAAGGTAAGAAAGCTCCGCCGAGACCATAAATCAAACTTTCCAATTGTTGTTTATCTCTTAAAACTACAGATGAAGCCTGAATGTCAGCCAGGAAGCCTTTGAAACTGTTTTCTACTTTGCGTTAACAGGAGTAAATAAATGTTGCTTCAGTCAATCTTCATGCTAGTTTTAAGTTACAAATAAGTTGTCCCAAATTTTAAATAGTCCCTTGTCAATTACAAAAACATTCCCAGGAAAAATACCCAAAAAACAATTCGGAAGCTGGCTCCCAAGAAAAATCCACAATATACCAGATCAAATCCAGATCCCAACCCTCCAGCTGTTTTTGAAAACCCTAACATAATCTCGAAAATCCTTAGGAAGCAAGAAAGACAGGAAAATTTTGCTGATTTGAGCCCTGAAACAGCTTACCCTAGCTGTATTCCGACTCCTGTCAAGGTTTTGTTCCGTTCAACCCCTATTTCCCTTAGTTCATCATCTACATCTCGTAGTACTTCTTCCACACCTTCATTCACTGTACATAGTAACACTATTGTTGTTTCCAGCGTTCCAGTTACTCCTGTGATCCCCGTTACTCCAGTTGTTCCACTTATCCCTGTTGTTCCACTTATACCTGCCAATATGGCTAATAGATATGCACCCCTGCAATTACCTGCTAATGCTGGGGCTTTACCTTAAGAGTACCAATCTAAAATTACCTATTTTGACAGCACCGGTCCTTTCACAGCCATTCAGCATACCAAAAAGATGCAAGATTATTTTGAAAACTACGAAATAGATGATGATAGTGTAAGAATGAGAATTTTTGTTCAGAGTTTAACAGGTGATGTAAGAACTTGGTTCAGATCACTTGCTGCAAATTCCATAACCACCCCAGATGAGCTTTACCAATATTTTACCAACAGATGGGAGACAAAGAAAGATCCCTTGCACATACTAGCTGAATATGATACGATCAAACGAGGTCCTCAAGAGACTGTTTTGGAGTACTGTGCAAGATTCAATAATGTATATAACGCAATACCACAGAACTTAAGGCCTCCACCTGACCTTGCCTTGTACAAATTTCCCGATGGATTCGACCCGGATATGGCATACCAGTTAAAAGAAAGAGCTCCTCAGACCCTTGTGGACATGCAAAATGTTGTTGTCAGCGTAGAAGCCAATTTAATTGCCAAAAGAAACAGAGCTAGAATGGAAAGAAGAACCACCTTTAAGGAAGAACCCTCAGCTTTTGATCAAAAGCTTGATGCTATCATCAGTGGCCTGCAAAGGCTGGGAGAAAGAGTAGAAAATGTTGAGAGAAAAGCATCATGGGAAGGACAACAGTCTAATACCATAAGGAACCCAAATTTTAGGAAAACGCAGAACACAAATGCTGGTAGGCCTAATCAAGACCATGATATAAGACCCCCTTTCCAAGATAATTATGTTGAAGGATCTACTTCTAGTGAACCCATAGAGGACACTCACATGAACTTAATGGATCTGAAGGGCGAGCACCAAACTGTCCTGTCCCAAGAAGACCAAAATGAACTCGATTACAATCAGTTTCAGACTAGGTCTGGCAAGTCTTTTGATTTTAAACAAGGTTATGATACCGCTGTGTATGAAGTACACAAACAATATAAGCTGAGAACTAGGACCATTGACATTTCCGAACCTAGCAAAACAAAGGATAGCAAACAGCCCAACAAGATCAAAGGCAAGGTTGTCATAACAGAACCAGCTGATATACCTGTTCCAAACCCGCATCAAGTGACTGTAGAAGACATAACAGAAATACAGCCTTCCAAAGATCAACCTTTGTCACCTTCTTCCTCGAAAGAAAGCTCGAACAGAGTTCCCAAAAACTTTCCTGAAGTTGAAAAAACGCAAGCAAAAACTTCCCATAACGCTGATAAACAAGAGAAAAACGCAGACAATTCAAATGAAACAGAAAAAACTGCCATTATCAACACCAAGACTCCACTGGAAAAGCCATTTAACTTAGAGACAGAAATAGCTAAGTTAAAAATATCTATTCCCCTCTCAGAACTTGCCAAACATGATGTATATAGGCAGCAAATTCAAAGATCACTTCAAATGCCAGAGGTTAAGGACGATGTAAATGTTTTAGATGACACCCCAGAGCTGCTATTTGGCCCAGAAGTTAATGGAAAATCAACACATGGACCGGTCCCACCCTTTTATGTCAGTTTGCATATACATGACAAAGTTTTGCACAACGCTATGTTTGACTCAGGGGCATCGCACAATCTTATGCCCAAAGCAGTTATGGAAAAACTGAATCTTGATGTTACAAGACCTTACAAAGATTTATACTCATTTGACTCAAGTCAAGTGAAATGTTTAGGCCTCATCAAAGACTTGTGTGTCTCCTTAGTCCAATATCCCAACAAGACCATCCTCATGGATGTAGTGGTTGCTGACATTCCACCAAAGTACGGTATGCTCCTGTCAAGATCATCGGGAGAAAAGCTTCAAGGATCCCTTCAATTAGACCTTTCCTATGCCACCATTTCAGTCTTTGGGCAACCAAAGAGACTGTATAGAGAAACGCTCATGAAATATGTGGTAAGTAGTGAGAGCAAGCCTAAAAATTTTCCCATTTACTCGATCCACTCTGATATGGATTCCTTTATTTTGTTTAATGATGATACAAATGTTTCAATGGATAATGAGCCCTTTACTCTAGAGAAAAAAGCACACATCAACGAAGAGTCGGTTGCACATACCCACAAAACTGTCACAGCAGTTGATGCAACCAGCCTACCAGAAGAAGTTCCCCAAACAGAAATTTTAAATCTGCCCAATCCTAAAACAGCTCAATCTCTTGATACTGACCATAAGCAAGAAATCACATGGTATTTAGAGTTTGATGGCTCTGTCAACAAGTTAGGAGCAGGGGCAGGTGTATGGATTCACAACACATATAACAACCATGCAGAAGGCCATGCCTATAGACTGAACTTCAAATGCACAAATAACATGGCAGAGTATGAAGCTCTGCTTTTAGGCCTTAAACTCCTCAAAGCTCTAGGAGCTGCAAAAGTGTCTATTTTAGGAGACTCTGATTTAATCATACAACAGATGAAAGGCAATTTTGTAACCAATGACAACAGAATGAGAGCCTATAGAACTGCAGCTACTAATATACTCCAGGCATTCACTGAATTCAAGCTTGACAAGATTTCCAGAAATCACAACATTCATGCACACAGCCTAGCCACCTTTGCTAGTACATGCAAGCTTCCTTTTGACCCAAACCATCACTTCACAGCTGAAATAAAACATAGGCCCGTTGTCCCAAATAACGTTAAAGATTGGCAAGTATTCGAAAATGATGCCCAGATTAATAATTTCCTCACCCTTGAGCATGAGTTTTCGAATATTAACATCGACATGGATGCTATGAATGGCTCCCAACACCAAACAAATGAAAATCAGCAAGATATAACGGCTGCAACAGTCAAGCAAATCCTGAAACCAACCATTTTTGACAAAGAAAACATAGAACAGCTGAAACAAATACACTTGGAAGATATAGCCAAAACAGAGGCAGACATCATTGACTTAAAGGATAACTTTCTGCCTGCTGGCCTAACCCCATTAGAAGACATGTTTGATGCTAATGATGTTCCCAAAAAGCCAAAATTGCAGCCTATAAACACTGATATAGAGGAACACAACATTGGGACAGCAGAAAAGCCAAAAATGATCAAATTGTCCAAAAATTTACCACCTGATCAAAAGCCCAAGTATATTGACTTATTCAAAGAGTTCCAAGATGTATTTGCTTGGAGCTATGAGGATTTGAAATCCTATGACACCTCGGTGATCCAACACACCATTCCTTTAAAACCAAACCAGAAACCCTTCAAACAGAAACTTAGAAGAATTAACCCTATGCTTCTTCCCCCGATTGAGAAGGAAGTAAAGAGGATGTTTGAAGCAGGCATCATAGCACCTATCAGATTCTCTGAATGGGTGTCCAATCTTGTTCCTACGAGGAAAAAGACAGGAGAAATCAGACTTTGTGTAGATCTCAGAAATTTAAATCAAGTCTCCCTAAAAGACCATTACCCTTTGCCTAAAATGGACCACATCTTGCAAAGAGTAGTGGGATCATCTAGAATCTCTTTGCTAGATGGTTTTTCAGGTTTCAACCAAATACTTGTTCACCCGGACGACCAAGACAAAACAGCTTTTACTACACCTTGGGGAACGTTCAAATATGTAAAGATGCCATTCGGTCTTAAAAACGTTGGTGCTACCTTTCAACGTGCAATGGATATTGCTTTCGCCAAAGAAATACATGACTTCCTAGTTGTTTACCTTGATGACTTAACCCCATTTTCTAAATCTGATGAAGAACACCTCAAGCATCTCAGGCAATTTTTCATGACATGTAGGAAATATGGCATTTCCTTGAACTCCAAGAAGTCTCTGTTTGGCCTTGAAGAAGGCAAATTACTTGGCCACATCATATCAAAGGATGGGATCAGAATTGATCCCGAAAGAATACAAGCTATCCTCCAAATCCCATTTCCAAGAAACATTAAAGAGCTAAAAGCATTCCTTGGGAAAATCAACGTCTTGAGAAGATTTATTCCAAATCTAGCTGAGCTGATAAAATTGTTAAGCAACATGTTAAAGAAGGATGCCAAAGTAAAATGCTCTTTTGAAACCAAGCAAGCTTTTGAGAGTATCAAATCAGCCTTAACACAAACCCCTGTCCTAACTAGCCCACAGTTTGACAAAGATTTTATCATATTTTCGTTTGCATCTGATCACACTATAGTAGCTGTCCTGCTACAAAAGGATGAACAGGGAGCTGAAAAACCAATCGCTTTTTTCAGCCGAGCCTTAAGAGATGCCCCTTTGAAGTACCCAATAATGGAAAAACAGGCCTACACACTTGTTAAGGTCATCAAGGATTTCAGAGTGTACCTTTTATATTCACGCGTGATTGCCTATGTCCCACATGCTGCTCTAAAAGACATATTGACCCAAGAGGGATTAGAAGGAAAAAGAGGCAAGTGGAATGCAAACATCCTTGAATATGACATAGAAATAAAACCAACCAAGCTGATAAAGGGACAAGGTTTAGCTAAACTGATGTCCGAAACAAATTTTCAAGCCTTAGAGATTAACCAGCTGGACAATGAACCGGAGTTGGCGACTCCACAGATCAGTGAAATCTTTTTACAATCCCCATGGTACGCTGACATATGCTTTGTATTGTTAAACCTGTGTGCTCCCCCAGGATTGTCCAGAACCAGGAAAAGATTTTTGAAAATGAAGACTTTAAATTTTTTTGTTATAGATGGTACATTATTTTGGAGAAATCATGAAGGTATATTGCTTAATTGTTTAACCATGAATGAAACTAACAATGTCATGAAAGAATTCCATGCAGGTGATTGTGGAGGACATCTATATTGGAAGTCTACTGCTGATAAAATTTTAAGGGCTGGTTTCTATTGGCCCTCTCTTTTTGCAGATGTAAAGAAGTTTGCCATGTCATGTCACAAATGCCAAATTTTTGAGGGCAAGAGAAAGTTGTTACCCCTGCCCCTTAAACCCATCTCAACCGAGCAACCTTTTCAACAATGGGGTCTTGACTTCATTGGAGAAATCCATCCCTCTTCCTCAGGCCAGCACAAATGGATCCTAACAGCCACCGACTATTTCACTAAGTGGGTTGAAGCCATTCCCTGTAGACAAGCCAATGACACCATCATTATCCAATTCCTTGAGTGCAATATCCTTTCTAGATTTGGCTGCCCTGAGAAAATCATCACTGACAATGCCGCTGCCTTTAAGTCCAAAAAGATGATTAATTTTTGCCACAGATTTCATATTACCTTGGGCCACTCCACAGCCTATTACCCTCAAGGTAATGGCTTGGCCGAATCATCTAACAAAAGCCTCATCAACATCATAAAGAAAGTGCTGGAAGAAAACAAGAAGAACTGGCACAATAAGCTGGTAAATGCCCTATGGACAGACAGACTCTCAAGCAAAAGATCAATTGGGATGAGCCCTTATGAGCTAGTATATGGCATGGAGGCTAGATTTCCTTCATCCCTGGGCATTCCTACTATCAAGATGTTACAAGAGATTCAGGCTGAACCAAATGAAATTCAAAGAAGAATCAATCAGACCATCCATCTACAGCAAACCAGAGAACAAGTTTATGACAGAGCTCAAATTGTGCAAGAAAAGCTCAAAAAGATGTTTGATAAGAGAGCTAAGGCTGAGGATTTCAATGTTGGTGACAAAGTTCTAAGATGGGACTCAAGAAGGGAAGACAAGGGCAAACATGCCAAGTTTGATTTTCTATGGAGAGGTCCATTGGTTATTTCTGCTGTTCAGGGAAATAACACTTATTTTCTCATATCTGTAGAGGATTGTTCTGCTGAAGAAGGCCCTGTCAATGGCCGTATGCTGAAGCATTACCATGACCCCTTTTAAAGGGACACAATGCAGTTTTGTATATATCTTTGTACAGTCTTATTTGTATATATCAGCACTTTGTTTTCATTTTTATAAGCAAGCTGATTGTTTAAAGAACAGCAATAAATTCTGTGAAGACGTAGCTGATGCAAGTGCCCTAGTTCTGAAAACTTTGTCTTTGCACCAATGCAGAAAACAGCGAAAGGAAAACTGTCACATTACAAGAAATTCAAGGTAGAAAATAACTGTCCGCAATCAAAGGCATGTTCCAGCAGCATTGTACATAATTATCAAGCACGCAGAAGAAAGCAGGCGATGCTGTACAGTTCACAGTAATTCAGTTGAGGAGGAGGTTGTTCAGATTCCAAAGTTTCATATTTTCAGCAGCCATAACAAAGAAGTGTTTCCAGTCTACAACAACAAATAGAAGATCAAGGCAGTCTGACCTGCAGTTCTTGACTTTTCACAAGGAAAAGCCATCCCCAAGTGGAGCCATTGTTAGCCTCCTGTTGCAACAGGGTATCATCTTTCATGATTGACATTTTTACATGCCAAATATGTCATACTCTGCAGGCTGCGGTGTTCCATATTTCCACGAGGTGCCATGAAGTATGCTTAGTCCAAATGCACTGTTGTATTCCATTTTTGATGAGTTGTTCCAGTTTTGAAGAGCTTTCATTTAAGGGAGGTCCAAACAGTCGAATCTTGGTCTCCCTAGGTTTCAATTTCCTGTTTTATAATATAGAGAATGCATCTGACCAAACAGTTTAATCTTGGCAGATCTGTAGATAGGTAGAGAATCAAAGGGACCCAACTGTTTAATCTGGGCCCTGGCAGAAATAAGTGTAGATTTAGATAGGAAACATTCAAAAGAAAAATTGTAAATCTGGGTCTGCAAGTCTAAGTGCACCCAAACCAAAAAGAAGAAAAAATTTTAGGAGATTTGGCTGGGTAGGTAGCTGTGTGGTTACAGAATGGTGATTTATGATAAATTTTGTTTTTTGAAGTGTTATATCTTTACAGATCATAGTGCAGGCAGTTTTCATGCAAAGGAGCTCAAAGGTGGACATTACTAACTCCCCCTCTTCTAATTCCCCAAGTCACTTACTAATTTCCCAAAGAGGTCAAGATCTGCTTGATTCCTCTTAGTTTCATCATCCTCCATATCAGTTGCCTTGGTGAAGATCTGCTTCACTCAAGAATTTTGTTTCTTTTCAAACTCTTTTCCCCAAAATTAGCCTAAGGTCCCTGACCTTGGCGCCTGTTTATCATCTCCATATTAACTACTAACTCTAGTATATAACTCCCTATCAGTTTTCCCCCTTCCCCTACTACAACTTTGTATATAAAATTCCCCTATGTAAATATCCCCTCCTTGGCAATATAGTCATATTCTTTATAAGTCCGGGAAAAAATGGTCCATCTAGGGCTACTTTTAGCCCATCCGTGTCCAAGCAGGGATTAATCTGACACCTGGCCAGATTAATAACCTCTCCCCTAGCCCTAAAAACCTCAAAAATCCCCCTAATCCACCCCTAACCCTAAGTTTGTACATAAATCATTAAACCCGCGCGCAAAAAACCCATGTTCCACCCCTCTTTCCTAAGTCCTAACTGTAAATGTCGTAACCCGCCCGTTTTTAAACTCCATAAACCTCCCAAACCCACTAAACCTAAGTTTTAAAACCCTACCGCCGCGCCGTATTAAATTTGGAATATTCTGCTCATATTCCCCGCCCGTATACCCCCGCCGACTCACCATCGCCGCCAGCCGTTGGATCATCCGCCCCGCAGATCTACGGCTGACGGGCCATCCCATCCCCGAACCGCCCGAAGCTTAGCGTCCGGGAGATGGGAGGTATTACCACCGTACTCCTGCCACGCGTCAAGCTCTGGGATGTGGCGAAGCCCCTCCCCCCAATACTGCCCAGGCGCTAAGGCGGTGCCCCCAAAACCGCTTACCGCCCTCCCCTGTGATGTAAGCCCCACGTCACCTGCCGCGTCACTCCCCCTGCCCAATCATGATGACACGTCATCCGCCTGCTTGGCCCCCTGCCACCGTACCCTGCCACTGTACATGCCACATCACCGTCCGTACATGATGACGTCACCCACTGACGTCATCCTGCCACGTCATCATGCTGACGTCACCCACCGTACAACGTCCCGTCATGCTGACGTCATCAGCACTTTTTTGACGCGAAGGAGCAAAAATCGCACTTCGGAGCCCCGGAATCAGTTTCTGAGGCAATTTTTTATGAGCGATTTGCGCCTAATCGCTCATCGCTAGATTTTTTAGGCCAGAATGGGGAATCTTTAGGGAATATTTTCATTTTGCAGCCCCCAGGAAGCCCGAAAGGCGCCGAATGAACCATTTTTCTTCGCGAAGCACTCAGAAAGGAGCAAAAAACAGTTTTGAAGGAAACAGAGGCCAAACAGCGGCCATTAATTTGTGATTAGACCCACAGCGCGTCAGAACAGCATCGGTTTATTGCCAAAGTGTATCAGAGGAAGAATAAGAGCCAAAGAGTATCAGCCGAAGATTTTTTATGGGCTCGAAGCACCTGAACATTGATGAGCCCCCCAGAAAGTCAAATCAAGAGGCATAAGCCCATCCTTGCCCTCAAATCACAGTTAAAGCTTTAAATGCAGACAGACAGCAAAAAAGCAGAAACCCATACACATTTATTGCAGAAAACACTGCACCAAGCCGCCAAGGACTACATCATTTACTCAGTTTTGATACGGCAGCCCTGAGCGCAGCCCGAGATATTTTTTTGCATTTATTTCTGGATAGGATTAGGTTAAGTAATCATCTTTCTTGCAGACCTGTTTAGGTCAAGTTGTAATAAAAGCAGTTGTAGAGAGTTTTTCCCTATATATACCGCCCTCTACATTGTTTCAAGTGTGGGTTAATTGAGAATTTTGATTAGAGACTCACATTGTATACCTGAGTTTTTCTATAATCAAAGACTGCTGAAAGCTTGGAGAGCAAACTTACTGTTGTAAATGAATGTTTTTGGAGATATGAAGATGTAATTCTTGTGCTGCAGCCTGAAGCAATAAGTGCATCTTACCTCTGTTTATTGTTTACCACTATCTAAATAGCAGAAAGAAAGAATAGCCTAGAATTAGTTTAAATACTCTCTATGCTCAATTTCTGCTATTTCTTTATATTTTCCTCTGAATGAATTGGTTATGAATATGAATTCCTCCTGGCTCATGTTTACCCCGATTCACTTGTGTTGGCCAATTATCTAGGGATTCATCACTGCCCCTAGGTAGAGCTCTGTTACCTCCATCTGTTAAGCTGATTGAGAGATTCTTAACTACCTCTCAATACTTAGAATTTCATTCCATCACCTAAAACTGAAACATTGTTTCATGCGCGGCTATCTTGCTCCATTTTCCCTCTGTTGTGACCAAGAAAAAAAGCAGCAGCAGTCCCCCTCCTCGACTCCACGCCCAATGGTTTGAAACTTCCAGACTATGCCTTGCCTCTCTGTCTGAAAACACCAATTTTCCCACCAAAAACAAAACAAAAACCCTTTGGACTCAAGACCTAGCCTAAAATCCTTTTCAACAAAGCTAAATCTAAAAGAGAGAGCCCTCTCTGATTGCAGGTTGGCTAGAACCTGCAGTCCAAAGTTGGTCTGTGGTTACCTCGGTCGTATCCTTTTCTGGAGCTTAAGGACAACCTGAGTGATAACAGGACCCTTCGGCTTCCTTCTTCGCTCGTGCTTTGGCTTCCTTTCTTCTTTTGCTGTACCTTTCAACTTCCTTCTTCGATCACTTGATATTTGGCTTCCTCTACGCTCACTCGACCTTCTTCGCTCGCTTGATCTTCGACTTCCTCTATGCTCACTCAACCTTTCGGCTTCCTTCTTCGCTCACTTGATCTTCAGCTACTTGTGTGCTCCCTTGACCTTTCGGCTTCCTTCTTTGCTCGCTTGATCTTCGGCTTCCTTTTTTGCTCGCTCGACCTTCGGCTTCCTGATCTTTAGCTTCCTCTATCCAATGAGGTCCCACATCCACGTCATCAATCGCAATCGCAACTTTCGAAGGTCCCACAATCGCAACTCTTAACATCACCGATGTAACATGGCCGATATTCATACTACAGATGAAATGGACACGATATAATATTAAACAGTCATCAATAGATCCGTCAGTTCCATAGCTCCATCGCAATCGATGTTCTGTTGGGTCCACAAGTCTTATCGCAATCGCAGTTTACCATCGTTACATTTCTTCAAGACTTGTGATATGTGACAGATGCAATATTTCTTTAGGACGTATTATAATCGTGGAGCGGGTCTACATACATATTGCAATCAGAGGATTTCAATGTGGCAAGGCTTTAAAGAGACTTGCGATGTGGCCGACGCGATATCATCTTAAGGCATATGTAATGGAACTATCGGGTTCGTATTACATATCGCAATCAGAGGTTTTGAGTGCTGGCATAAAATAAAACTGCCAGTATGATTACTGCCGATATTATAGATTGTCGAAAGGGTTCCCATGATTTATTACTTCCTCTGTATTACATATCGCAATCAAAGGATTTCACTGTAACAACAAGGCTTCAAGACTCGTGATGTGGTGGATGCGATATTTCAATAAACAATTGTTAATAAACCCATCGGGTCCATAACCTTATTGCAATCGACGGTTTACGGGACTTTGACTGGAACATGGATTAAAAACAGCCTTAACCCCCGCAATTGATCGTGATCTAAGGGTTGATTATGAGATCGACGGCTAGGATTGAGTGCGGGACTTCAGCCATGATCAAGGAAGTTTGTACTTTCCTACCCCCGCTCTTCTGATAGTTGTTGCTCCTGTGACTTCTCTTCACTCTTCTGCTCTTCCCATAGTTTTCTTATTTACTCCTTTGTTATCGTTGTTGCTCTTTATTCTTTCGATAACACTTACCCTTGGGCATATGCGATAACCTGCTTATCTTGCTCCAATGACTTATTTCTTTCATGGATTTCGATAAACTCTTCATCTTACTCTTCGGCTTCTTGCTCCTGTTGCTTTACTGGATCTATTGCATCCTTTGCTATTAAATTATTGTTCAATTGTTGATCAATTGACCTCTTGCGTAATTCACTACTCAATTGTTGTTCAATTGTTGTTCAATTTTTGTTCAATTGTCCTCCATCTCATCATATCATCATATATCAAACTTTCATCACTATGAGCATTATGATCAATGGGCATCAATGGGAAATCATGTATTAAAGAATTTTCCATCACAAACACTGCTATATTGACATCAATGACAACCTAGATTAACAATAACCCATAGCATAATGGGGTGGCCGAGAGGAAGAACAGAATTATTGTAGGGGCATCACAGGCAATGCTGCATGACCAAGGCTTACCACTTCACTTGTGGGCTTAGGCATGCAACACAGCAGTCTATTTGCAGAATAGAAGCCCACATCGCATACTTTGGATGAAGACACCAGAGGAAGCTTTCTCCGGTAAGAGACCAGATGTGGGTCACTTCAGGATCTTTGGCTCATCGTTATATTGTCGTGTGACAAAGGATGCACGGAAGAAGCTTGAGCCAAAAGCAGAGTTTGGGATATTTGTGGGGTACATTGATACGTGCCTCACAACTATCGGATGTACTTGCCTACCAGTCGGAGGACAGTGGTTCGCAGAGATCTCAAGTTTGATGAGCAGAAGGCCATGCGACTTTCCCTTGAGAGGGAGCTCCAACTACAAGGTGTGGAGGATCTGTTGGTTCCTAAGGAGGAGGAGCCTCTGACTGATGTGAAGCAGCCGTATGTAGAGGTTCCAGGAGTGGAGACATCCACTCAAGCAGAGTCTTCCGGAGATGGACGGAAGCACACAAGAGAAGTTGATAGATTGTTGGAGGATGCGAGAGAGAATGTGGGAGCACCATCTTCTCAGTGCAGATAGAGGAGGTCACCTGAGAGGTACACTGGATACATGGCCCTTGTCGGGGAATGTGTTGAGACCGAGCCATCTTCCTTTGAGGAAGCAGTGCAGCAGTCGACTTGGGTTGATGTTATGGTGGAGGAGTATGACTCCATAGTTCGTAACAGTGTTTTGGACATGGTTCTGAGACTGGAGAACAAGTCAGTTGTGAGTTCCCATTGGCTTTACAAGGTAAAGCAAGCTGCTGATGGTAGTGTGGAGAAGCATAAGGCAAGATTTGTTGCCCGTGGCTTTTCACAGGTCAAGAGGATCTTGTTGCTGCAGTATATTTCGACGGAGGAGAAAGATGTTGACATTTTGACAAAGGCATTGTCAAAGTGTAAATTCGAGTTCCATAGAGACAAGATCGCGGTGGCAAATAATCCCTTTCTTGGTGAGAGGTAATGTTGAAATATGGCAACAAGAATATTCCAATTTAATTTGTCCTTGAATTAAATTGTGAATTAAAATCGAATTTAGTCTTAACAGCTACTTGGAAATAATTAATTAATTTATTTTAAATTAATTAATTAGAGAAATTCAAGTTAGAAGTATTTCTTAAGTCATGCAAGAGTTATCCCTTAAATTAAGGAGATAAGATTGAGTTATATTTGAGTTGTAATTAGTTAACTCAGTTTACTAAGTTAAGTTCAGTTAAATTAGTTCCAAACTGTTTGAGGAACTAGTAGTGAGTTAACAGTTAGTTGATGCATGCATGCACTCAACTAGTGCTACTCCAGTTAACTGAAGATTCCCTCATCAGAAACTCATGCATGTCTATACTGAGAAATACCCAGTTGAGATTAAAGTCAAGGACAGTGTATTATCAGTTGCATGTGTTTTCTCATGGAGAAAACTCATGCGTGCAATCAAGGATTTAATCATTGAGGATTGTGCAGTTTCAAAAGGTTGATCATCCACTTGGTACAGGAGAATCATCCACAAGGAACAACGCAAGGAAATAGGAGCTTGGAGAGCAGAGAGGAAGGCCAGAGAGAAGCCAAGATTGCCTGTGAGCATCTGTGAGGATTGTACTGAGAGCTGGCTAGCTGTGAGAGCTACGACTTTGTATAATTCCTATGTATTTCCACCATGTATGATAATATAATAGTGTGGGGTATTTAGCTGAGGCTTTCTCCAAAGTATTTTCATGTGTATTGTGCCATTGATTCTTCTTCTTCTAGTTATATTGTTCAGCTCAATCTTCAAGCTTCCGCAAATTGATAGTAGAAGTAGGTTATAGTATTTTGCTTTGATGTATATTGCATTATCGGGTTAACCTACCATCAAATTTTCTACATGGAGATTGGCCCATCCAGAACCCTAAATATCAACCCCTCTCTTTCTATTGAGCAGGAAGAGCAGTTATGTAGTGTGCTGAGGAAACACCTAGATGCTTTTGCTTGGGATTATAATGAAATGAAAGGTGTGTATCCCTCAGTCTATGATCATCATATTTACATCAAAGAGGGATGAAAGCCTATGTGAAAACCCCAAAGAAGGATGAACCCAACTCTTAAGGACACTGTGAAAGAAGAATTGCAAAAGTTACTAGATGCATGGTTCATATATCCCATTTCAGATAGTGAGTGGGTATCACCTCTTGTTTTAACCCCAAGAAGAATGGGAAGAGGAGGATTTGTGTTGATTACAGAGAACTTAACAAGGCTACAAAGAAGGACCATTTTCCTCTGCCCTTCATTGACCAAGTCCTAGATGGCCTTGCAGGAAAGAAATTCTTCTTCTTCTTGGATGGATTTAGTGGATACAACCAAACCCAGATAAGACCACATTTACATGTCCTTGGGGTACCTTTGCCTACAGATTCCTTCCATTCGGTTAGTGCAGTACCCCTACTACTTTCCAGAGGACAGTTATAAGTATCTTTGTTGAACTTGTTCATGACTCTGTTGAGATATACATGGATGATTCCACTCCTTATGGATGTGACTTTTAGGAAGCTCTTTCTAATTTGTGCAATGTCTTAAAGAAATGCATTGAAATGAATATTTATTTGAGTCATGAGAAAAATGATGTTTTTATGAATGCAGGGGTTGTCCTTGGCCATTTTATATCCAAGGAAGGGATACAGGTCGACTAAAAAAAAATTGACATCATAAAAAGGGTCCCCAACCCTAAAAAACAAAGAGATGTCAAGAGTTTCCTTGGACTAATTGAGTATTATAGAAGGTTCATTAAAGACTTTAGTAAATTGGCTTCACCCTTGTTTAGATTGTTGGCTAAAGATTCAGATTTTTGTTGGACAAACAACTGTCAAGAATCTTTCAAAGTATTGAAAGAAAAGTTAACCATTACACCCATCCTTAGGGGTCCCAACTGGGTATTACCTTTCCATAAACACACAAATGCATCAGACAAAGTTGTAGGGCCTGCCTTAGGACAAGTGGAAGACGAATTGCCTTATGTTATTGATTTCATCAGTAAGAACCTTTCTAGAGCTGAGTTAAACTATATTGTCATTGAAAAGGAACTATTGGAAGTGGTACATTCTTTGAACAAGTTTAGGAATTATGTCAATGGTTATCCAACTTTTTTTCACATTGATCATGCAGCCATTAAGTATTTAAAGAATAAACCTAATGTCAATGCTAGGATAATTGGATGGTCGTTATTATTGTAGCAATTTGATTTTACTATTATTGATAAACCAGAGAAAGAGAATGTGGTTGTAGGTTTCTTGTCAAGACTAACCCTACCTGCAGAGAAGGAAGAAATGGTGGATGATCAACTTTCGGATGAACATCTCTTTGCCATCTAGGTGCTTTCTTCTTGGTTTGTTGATATAGCCAACTACTTTGTTGTTGGGAGGTTCCCTCATAATCTATCCTCCAAGGAGAAGAGAAACATTGTCAGGAAAAGTGCCCCATTCACTTGGATTGGGGGAATATTTTCATATTGGGACCAAATCAGATCCCGAGGAGATGTGTGAGGGAAGAGGAGGTCTTTGACATCCTCTCAGCATGCCATGATGGACCCTGTGGGGGCCACTTTGCTACTAAGAGGACAACCTTCAAATTTCTACAATCAAGTTATTATTGGCCCACTTTACATTAGGATGCAAGGAGGTACACCACCAAGTGTGATCAATGTGAAAGGATGGGTAAACCCACACCCAAGGATGAAATGCCCTTACAACCTCAAGTGACTCTAGATCCATTTGAGAAGTGGGCGTAGATTTCATTGGACATATTGATCCCCCATCGAGACAAAAGAAATATATCATTGTGTGCTCTAAATATTTAAATAAATGGGTTGAAACAAAGGTAGTAAAGGCAAAAAATGAGCAAAAGGTGGCTGAATTTTTTAGGGAGAACATCTTCTACAAGTTTGTTTTTCCAAGGGAGTTGATCACCGATAAAGGAGCACAATTTGCATCAAATATGATTGAAGATATCGTGAAGCAGCACCACATCAAGCACATGACATCCACTTCCTATGACCCTTAAAAAAATGGGCAGGTGGAGGTCACAAATAGAGCATTGGACAAAATTCTAACCAAGGTTGTTAGCAACAACAGAAAAGATTGGGCAGAAAGACTTGTGGAAGCCACTTGGGCCTACAACACCACTCGGAAGAACACCATTGGATTCACTCATTATTTGAACTAGTCTATGGGAAGAAGGCCCTAGTGTCTATTCAATTCGAATACAAAACCTTAAGGATGGTAGCTCAGATAGATTTGGAACTCACTATCGCACAACAGGATAGGTTGCTCTAGCTCAGTGGTCTAGATGAATTTAAGTTGAAATCTCTCCTGCACACTGAGGTAATCTAGCTACAAAGGAAGATTTGGCATGAAAAGCACATCAAAGAGAATATTTTTCAAGAAGGATATTGGATCATGTTGTATGATTCCAGATTCAATGATTTCAAAGGAAAGTTAATGACAAGATGGTTGGGTCCCTTTCTAGTAGATAAATTTCATGAGAATGGGTCCATCCAAATCAAAAAAATTGATGAGGAAGGGATTCCCCTACTTGTTAATGGTTATAGGTTGAAGTTGTATAAAAGACCTTTATCCAAGGAATAATTTATTAGTTCAATCAACAGAGAATTGAATGTGATTGGGAGGCTCACAGTCCTCAATCCACATAGCTTCTAAAAATGAAAAAGAAAAGAGAGAGAAAAAGAAATAAAGGTCCTAGGTGAAAACCTCCATGAGGCATATAAGGCCAACTCTAGGGTTGAAAACCTCTCTGAGGTAGCCTAAGAGCAAAAAAAAAAAAAACAAAAAAAAAAGGTCCCCAGGTGAAAACCTCCTCTGAGACACCTAGGGCAGGCATGTAAGTTGAAAACCTCTGCAGAGTTAGCCTGCATGTCTCAAAAAAAACAAAAAAGAGGGAAAAACACAAGGAAGGAGTTCTTACACCAATTTTGCTAACATCTATCTTTTGTAGGACTCCAAACAGTCAACAGAACCATGCCTAGATAATAGATTCTAGATATTCATTCCTCCATTTTTCTAGCCATCCATTTCATTTTCACCTTATTCACTCACCTCCCTACCTCTCTCCATCATCTAGCCAGCAATAGAATCATGTTTTTCCTCCTCTCTGAAGTGTTACAGGATTGTCCTGAAATGCTACAGGAGCAACCTGAAATGATACAAGAGGCAGATTTGATTGGAGAAAGGGGCCAAAAGGTCATGTCTTATCTAAGAAATGTTGACATAGGTCCACCTATATCACCTTCATCACCCATCCACTCCATCTATCCAAGAGTTATATTCAAATTCCACTCTACCCAACATAATAAAACAAAAAACAAAAAAAGATTTGACATCAACATTTCCACCACCTCTTGATTATTTTAACCTTGTCTTTATACCTCCTATGACTTACCATCAATCCCACATGCAATAATGAGATCTCGAAGAGGAATTAAATGACTGCTACAGGAAGAGGATTCCTCTTGTAGCAACCTGTACAGTTAGAACAGAACTCATCATCAATTTCTTCACCCACAAAGCAGAAGATCCAGCCACCTTGAGCATCATGAAGCCATTTCTAAAGTTGATAAGGGACACATCCTCCTTAGGAAGCATTCCATCCACTCCACCAGTAGCAAATGGGACACTGGGAAGAAAC
The DNA here is from genome assembly GCA_031772625.1 of Pinus tabuliformis. NCBI lineage: Eukaryota > Viridiplantae > Streptophyta > Pinopsida > Pinales > Pinaceae > Pinus > Pinus tabuliformis. The sequence goes on from CM062805.1 coordinate 1,113,053,603, forward strand.
CTGCACACACAACAATTTTATTAGTCAAAGGATCATTAAGCTAAGAGGAACTATGTAGAAGAAATCAAAGGAAACCAACACCTTCAAGATCATCATAGTATGAATTCTAGCTCCAGCATGCAAGCATCTCCAACAAATAGACATCATAGGTAGGCTCGGGTATGAGAACCCTCACCTCTTCCCTATTCATATAATGATAAAATGTGTAATGGTCGAGAAAGGATTTTTTATGGGCTAGAGGTGGCCAATAAACTTGGCCACCTTCAATTAGTAAACTAAAGTTCATTCAGTCACACACGCACGTGGAAACTTCAACTCAAGTGACATGATGACTACAAGGAGTGAGGTGATGATCACGAGGAGCAGGATGATGATTGCATTGAGTGGGGACAACAGTTAAAAAAGGGAATTTCGTGCAAGAGCCATGTCACCAAAACGCTCTAAGCCTTCACCACAAAAAGGAATATTAAGTATAAGGCTCAACCCCATTTGTATAATCGCTAATTTCTAAAAAATATTTAGAGAAGGACGAGCTAGTGCTATCAGAGACTGCCTAGGTGCCACCAAGCTACTTCGAACAATGTTTGCAAGTGCTACAGGAGGAGCTACAGGAAGCTCTGAACTGCTACAAGAGGCCCAAAAGGAAGCTACAGGAGAGAATTAAAGGGAGGAAGGCAACCAAAAATACCCCAAAGTTGTCCTCAAACCCTCATACACATGATAGAGTTATCTTGAAAGGAGTAAGTGGTTTTCTCCATCTTTTTTCTTCCATACTCCTGCATGGATAATTCTGCTTGAATTAAGTGCCCTTTAACAAACAATTTTGTAGTAGTTCCCTTTGGAAATTATTAGATGTGAAGGCAAGATAGGTTTAGAGGAAAGTTTGTTTTGATAAAAAACAAAAATTAGCATCCTTCTCCCCCTCTGATAAAAAGGAAAACTTTAAAATATCTCTACAACCGAGACTGATTTAAAGAAAATATTTGAAATACACCTAACTAACCTTGAGAAGGACAAGTAGCAAAAATGGGGGGAGGTTTCTACAGAAGAGAACCCACAGACACAAAAACAATTCATCAGCATCCTCTTGTGGTAAATATTTTTCTAAGACATCAATGGATGGGATTGTTTGAACAGTTGAAGGGGTATGATGATTATATAACTTAGGAATTTGCCATGGCACTAAACCCTCGGGGAGAAGATAGTGTCCCTACTGTTGTTAAAGGACTTGCCATTTATTAAATGTTGAACTCATAAGAAGAGTGACTACTTTACCCTTAGGAATCTATTGGAGAAAGGAGGATAATGTAGTTAGTGTTACAACCAAGAAGAACTTCTTCATTCAGAGAGAAAAGCATGTAGAATAGATAAATAGAGTGAGGAGAGAAATCTTACCTTACCCCTGGGATGAAGTGGCCTATCATATCCTCAAATACATATCTTGTGAGGGGAGGTTGAACATTGTGTATGCCTATCATTTTAGGCTACTCCATGAGCTAAGATTCAAAGCAGAATTACCTATTACACAGAGACTCAGTGTTGCCCATTTCCTCCTACAATCTATCATTGAAATGAGCCAGAAAGTGAGGGAAGGGAAGCACCAACATATTTCCCACCATGGTCTCATTCAGTTGATTATTATGGATGCTATAAGTAACCTAAGGAACCTTGTGCTATGGACTGATTTTGTAGAGATGGGTAGGGAAATTTTCATTGAAACCCAAGCCATCAGACATGAAGAAACACAAACCTCTAACATTGGAGGTAGGGAAGGAAAGAAGGAACAAGAGGAGGTAGCAAAAACGGGAGAAGGAGAAGCGGAAACTAAGGAAGGATAAGGAGAGAAACAAGGAACATAGAAAGAGAACCCTAAGGGGGAATCCAAGCCTCAAGAGATAGGAAAACAAGGATAGAAAACAAGTATCTCTCTAGGGAACACCGAGCAAGAAGTAGTTGCAACATTTTCCACATTGGGAACACTTTTCAAACCCAAAAGAAGGCATCCAAGGAAAGGTCCCTTATACTTCAAAACAAGGAATAACACTAGGATAAGGGAAGGGAAGCCTCAACCTCCTTCAAAAATCCCTATCATTATTGATGTGTCAACAAGCAAGAAGGAAGAAGTGGGACCTAGTGAGGGAAAAATTGAAGAAGTCACCTCTTCTAAGGCCCACCGCTAGGGCAGTCACCTTTAAGAGGCTCAAGACACAAACTGCCCTGTTGCAAGAAGAAAAAAATAGCTACAGGAGGAAACAAAGCAACTATAGGAGAAACAGAGGCTGCTACAGGAGAAACAATGGTTGCTACAGGAGCAGCAGGAGGTGATATAGGAATGGGCAGCCAACCCAAAAGAAGATGAAAAATACCTCCAAGGGCTCCAAGAGCCTAATCCACAACCCAATTTGGAAGCCTACTATAAATTTGTTGAGGGAGGTAGGATTATACTTGAGAAATTATTCTTCACACTCTTCTTTGAGTTAGAGAAGGAAAGAGGCAAAACACATAGACGAATGCAAATTTCAAAATCCAAAAGTGTAGAAGATGTGGGCATCATGGAGGAGAAAGTCAATGAGATGGGAAAAGAATTTAATGATTTGAAACTAATGGAGGCAATCATGAGAGAGTAGCTATAGGCCTAAAACACAAGGCTAAGGGAGCAATTGCAAGAAAAAGAGACACAACTTGCTATTATGGCAAGTTTACCTATGGAAGCCATCCAATGCAGGCAGTCATCCAAATCCTATGCCATTTTCCTCAAGGAGAAGTGGCTGCATTTCCAAATTAAGACATTGGCACAATATGGATCCCTACATTTCCAAGACTACAGGAAATTCATTGAATTTTGAAAAGGAGCAATTATTGAGGATAGAGCCAAACTGGTTGAGTTTTACATGCACAATTTGATCCTCACAAACATGAATTTTTGGGATCCCAACTCAATATTGGGAGACATGAAACTGATGGAATTAGCCTCCTGGTTGATCCATGAGGAGACAAGGGCTAAAGAAGTGAAAAGGGTGATGTAAAAAGGAACCCTTATATATCATAGTGGAACTAGTGATCCCTAAGGTTGTCATCATCAACCACAACCTCATCTCCTCTGATCCTGAATTGGCCCTTAGGTATATAACATCCCAACAGAAATATGTTCTACATTTTGAGCACAATTTTAGGATGGTGGGGACGGAAAGTTTTCAATATTTCCAAAGAAGATGGCAGGCACTACCTCATTGTTTACAAATCAGAGAATATCACTCCCCATAAAGACTAAGGAATGCCTTGGAGAGAACCCCACTATATAAAAGAATCATGAAAAGGTTAAATATCATATGGATAGGACTCAAACTCAGTCCTCCCTTACTATTGGGCCTACAAGAAGGAAGAAACCAAACAAAGGAACAAAAATAATGGACATACATAGAGGAAAATGCAGGTTTCTATCCACAAGAGGGCACACCATCTGAGGTGCCTTGGGATGTCAGAGAGGCCACCAGGGCCATGAATGAGCTTCATACCAGTGACTGAGTTACTCAGAGGGTGAGCAACACCTTCTAATGCAAGAGCATCTGAACTTAGCCAGCAATGTAATTGTATGTTCACATGTTGTGGTTAACAAGAGATGAATATCATTGACCTGAGTGGCCAAATCAATTCTTAGTAGAGAGGGTTGGATCTCTCGAAAATTATCTTTACTCCATTTATTGTAATAATTAGAATATTCTATTATTTTAGAATAGGATATAAGTTGTTATTATAGGTGTGTATGAGAGCTTGAGAATAGGGATTTAATGGCTAAGTTGATAAAAATAGAGATTGAGTTGTCAATGTAGTTAGGATAGGATTCGATTCTTAAAAGAGGAAAGAATGTAATGACAGAGAGATTATATGATCGAGAACAAAGTGTGTAAGTGAGAGTTTGAGTGACATAGATAGGGTTTGAGATTGAACAGAGGTCATACAAACTGTTGTAATCAAGCCGAGACGGCCAAGACTCTATAATTTCCATTGTGTTGAATAATTGATTGAAGTGTGGTGTGGATGCACTATTCTGGTGCAGATATTCATTTGTAGCTGTGTATCGGCATTCTGGACCCTAATCGGGTATTTTTTCTCTGTTTATACATTTTATTGAATATCACGGTCGATTAATATTGAGCTTAAGTGTTAAACTTTCCTTAAGCGTCTTTATTAAAATTGTGAATTAAGCACGTGGTAGTATTTGATAAGTGGGAAGTGGTATTTCGCACACCCTAAAGGTGGTAAGCAATATTCCTAAATTTCACATGATTAGCCTAAGTGGGTGACACGTAGCACGAGAAAACTACTTTTCTTGCGCACTTTAGACCTAATATCGGTCGTGCAAGAATTTACGTGAGATTGTGCAATAGCCATTCGATTGGACAGGTCACATCGACAGTGGAGATCATCCGATTTAGTTGGTGAGCGGACGACATGATATCCGTTGGATCTAGAGAAGTGAGATCAACAGCGTGGATTGAAGCACTTGATAAAAGGAGAAGTCAACGAGGGACCGATAGTGATTGGTCAGATAAGCGGGGCACTCAGGGGGAAAATCAACGTACAGAATCTGTTTGTACGCAGCTGATTAGTTACAAAGTTTACGAGTAGTCTAATTATATACTACCACCTCATTTTCGTCAACCTCCTACGTCATTTGGTATCAGAGCACAGAGATTAAGTTTTGCTACAGTAAACATGCCACCGAGGAGAGAAGGAGGCATAGGTTGGGGGAGACTTGTAGCAAATGCAGTTCTGTTGGATGAGATCCAAAATCTGTATACAAGGATGGAGATAATGGAGACTGCTCAGAGGAGAGCACCTGATGAAGGAGATGCCAGTGCTGCAAAAGGATCTTCTGAGGAAGAAGAAGAGGATGAAAGTGAAGTTGCCAAAGTTCTCAAGATATTTGCCAAAGCAAGTGGAAGACCAAAGGTGGAAATACCTTTGTATGACAGGAATCTCAATGTAGAAGAATTGATGGACTAGATCAGTTCATTAGACAATTATTTTGACTACGAGGAGGTTGATGATAAAAAGAAGGTGAAATTTACAGTTATCAGATTAAAGGGTCATGCAACTATTTGGTGGGATGAATTACAAACATCCAGAGCAAGAAAGGGAAAATCCAAGATCAAACAATTGGATAAAATGGTAAGTAGATGAAAGCCAAATTTATGCCAAAATATTATCAGTTAAATCTTTTCAGACAATTACAAAATTTGAGACAAAAAGGAATGACTGTCAAAGAATACATAGAAGAGTTTTATAAGCTGAGCATTAGAGCAGGAAATGCAGAAGATGATGTAGAAAAGGTATCCAAATACATAAATGGGTTGAGATATGAAATACAAGATGAAATCAGCATGTTGAGTCTCAAGACAATTGAAGATGCCTATCAAGCAGCTTTGAAGGCAAAAGAGAAGATGTTGAAAAAGCAAAATCAAAGGAATAGAGGAAAAAGTTCAGCAAGAGGTAGAGGAACTACTAGATCAAGATTTCAGCACCCTCAGGGTGAAGCAGGAGGTTCAAGTAGTAGACCACCACAGAGAGGAGAATTTAGTAGAGGAAGATTTGCACCTAGATGAAGAGGCCGAGGAAGAGAAATTCGGAGTTACACATGTGGAGAATGGGGACATGGATCATGGGACTGTCCTCATAATAAACTAAAAAATCAGAGGAATGTGAATGTGGCTAAGGCAAGGGAAGAAAAATCTTAAATTGCAAACAAGGAAGAATCACTTAAAGTAGGAGAATCCTTGTTGTTGAAAAGGGTATTACTTAGGGCAAAGAAAGAGGCAGGAGAAGCAGCTCAGAGAAAAAGTTTATTCAAAACTACATGCAAGTCCAAAGGAAAATGCTATAAAGTGATAATTGATAATGGAAGCACTGATAACCCTGTTTCTACAGAAATGGTGGACAAGTTAGGACTAGTGAAAACAGTACACCCTACTCCTTACAAAGTATCATGGCTACAAAAAGGACATCAGCTTATTGTGATAGAACAATACAAGGTAGAGATACAAATTGGTACTTATAAGGATGTGATATTGTGTGATGTAATGCCAATGGATGCATGCCATGTGTTGTTGGGAAGACCTTGGCAGTTTGATCAGAAAGCTATTCATGATGGGAGAAGAAATACTTACACTCTAGAGAAGGATGGAAATAAACAAACTCTGCTGCCATTGAAGGATGAAGCAGGCAAAGTAGCGCCTGGAAACAATGTTATGTTGATGAGTGGGAAAGAATTGCTGCAAGAATTCAAGAAGGATGAACAGATGCATTTTGTTGTCATAAAGAGACCTAAGGTAATTTTAACTTCCACAAACTTAGATGATTTATCTGATGAAATCAAAACTTTCTTGAATGATTTTGTTGATATTGTTGTGGATGAGTTGCCAAATGCCTTACCACCCATCAGTAGTATTAGTCATCATATTGATCTAATACCTGGAGCAAGTTTGCCAAACAAAGCAGCATACAGGTTAACTCCTCAAGGAAATGCATAAGTTGGAAGACAAGTACAGGAACTGATGGATAAGGGATTAATTAGAGAGAGTCTTAGTCCATGTGCTGTACCAACAGTACTTAGCCCAAAGAAAGGTGGTGAATGGCGTATGTGTACAGATTCCAGAGCCATAAACAAGATTACTATCAGGTATAGATTTCCTTTACCACACATGGATGATTTGATGGATTGTTTAAATGGGTCAAAGTATTTTTCCAAAATAGATCTGAATAGTGGATATCATCAAATAAGGATTAGAGAAGGATATGCATGGAAGACTACATTTAAAACAAATAGTGGGTTGTATGAATGGTTAGTGATGCCTTTTGGACTCACTAATGCACCTAGCACATTCATGAGATTAATGAATGAAGTCTTGAAGGAATATGCAGGTAAGTTTGTCATTGTTTATCTTGATGATATTCTAGTTTTCAGTAGAGGCAAAGAAGAACATCTGGAGCATCTTAAGTTGGTTTTAAGAACTCTACAGAAAGAGAAACTGCTAATAAATCTGAAGAAATGTAGTTTCATGAAAGAAGAATTAATATATTTGGGATTTTTAGTTTCTAAATAGGTTTGAAAATGGATCCAGAGAAAGTCCAAGCAATTTGGAACTGGCCTACTCCAAGAAACATATTTGAGGCAAGAAGCTTTCATGGTCTTGCAAGTTTTTATAGAAAATTTGTCAAAAGTTTTAATCAGATTTATGCACCAATTATTGAAACAATCAAAGAGACTAATCAGCCATTCAAGTGGACAGAAGCAGCAAACTGAAATTTTAAGTTGCTGAAGAAGAAAATTACAGAGAAACCAATTTTAGCTTTACCTGATTTTGGGAAAGTTTTCCAAGTTGAAACTGATGCTAGTGGAGTTGCAGTTGGAGCAGTTTTGAGTTAGGAATATAGACCAATAGCCTACTTTAGTGAGAAACTAAATGAAGCTAAGAAGAATTATTCTTCTTATGATAAAGAATTTTATGCTATTGTGCAAGCTTTAAAAAAATGGAGACATTATTTTCTACCAAAGGAGTTTGTATTATATTCTAACAATCATGCATTACAGTTCATAAACAACCAGCCAAAATTGAACCAGAAACATGCCAAGTGGGTAGAGTTTTTACAGATTTTTACTTTTGTGATAAAACACACAAGTGGTAAGTTGAACAAAGTTGTTGATGCTTTGAGCAAGGTAAATTTCATTGTACAAGAATTAAGAGTTGGTGTTGTAGGATTTGAAGAAATGGTTGATATGTATAAAGATGATGAAGAATTCAAAGATATTTATGCAGTTGTACAAAATCCAATAGTTCATAATAGAAGTCAGTGGTTAGATTATCTTATCCAAGGAGGTTTATTGTTTAAAGGTAACAAATTTTGCATTCCCAAATGTTCTATGATGGAAAACATAATCAAGGAGAAACACGGTGGAGGATTATTTGGTCACTTTGGATAGGACAAAACCTTTTCTCAGGTAAATGCTTTTTACTATTGGCCAAAGATGCAAACTGATGTTAAGAAATTTTTTGAGAAGTGCAGAATCTATCAGCATGCTAAAGGGAGAAGCCAAAATACAGGATTGTACCATCCATTGCCAATACCAAACCGACCATGGGATGCAATTAGTATGGACTTTGTTTTGGTGTTACCTAGAACTCAAAGAGGGAATGATTTCATTTATGTTGTGGTAGATAGATTTTCCAAAATGTCACATTTCATTGCATGTAAAGACTAGTGATGCAACACATATTGCTAATCTGTTTTTTTTAGAGGTTGTAAGGTTACATGGATTGCTTGTAAGTATTGTGTCTGATGGGGATACAAAGTTTGTTGGGCATTTTTGGAGAAATCTTTGGAAGAAACTAGGTGCCAACCTTAGTTTCAGTTCAACATACCATCCTCAAACAAATGGACAGACCGAAGTGGTAAACAGAAGCTTGGGAAACATATTGAGAAGTTTAGTGTATAACAATCCTAAGCAGTGGGATTTAGCACTTTCTCAAGCTGAATTTGCTTATAATGACACTCCAAACCGAAGTACTGGGATGAGTCCATTTCATATTGTTTTTTGAATGAATCCAAGAGGTGTGTATGAACTCAGAAATTTGGGTAAACAAGAGACAAGAAGTGCAAAAGCTGAAGAGTTTGCAGAGGAGATGCAAAGACTACAAGAAGATGTCAAAAACAGATTGTAGGAAAGCAATGGCAAATACAAACAAAGATTTGATATGAGAAGGAGAGAAAAATAATTCCAATTGGGAGATCTAATGATGGTATACTTGAGAAAAGAAAGATTCCCTGTTGGGACTTATAATAAACTAAAGATGGAAAAGATAGGGCCATGCAAAATTGTGAGGAAGTTTTCAACTAATGCTTATGAAATTGAATTGCCATAAGGGATTGGAATATCACCTATCTTCAATGTTGCAAATTTGTATCCATACAAGGAGATAGAGTCAGAGCTACAAAAGGAACCTGCAGGAGATGAAGTTCAAACTTTAAATTGGGAAGAACAAATGCCAAAGATAGTCAAGAAAGAGGTGGAAGTTATTTTGGAGAAAAGAGTATCCAAAAGAACCAGAGGACAGGTTTATTTTCAGTATCTAGTCAAATGGAAGGGACAGCCAGTGGAGGATGCTAGTTGGATAACAACAACAGAATTACAGAAGTATGGAGTAAATCTTGAAAGTTTGATGAAGAATTCTTTTCTTCCCTGGGAGTCTGATGCAGGAGCATTTGGACTTAGCCAGCAATGTGATTGTATGTTCACATGTTGTGGCTAACAAGAGATGAATTTCATTCACCTGAGTGGTCAAAATCATTCTTAGTAGAGAGGTTTGGATCTCTCGAAAATTATCTTTACTCCAATTATTGTAATAATTAGAATATTGTATTATTTTTAGAATAGGAGATAAGTTGTTAGTATAGGTGTGTATCAGAGCTTGAGAATAGGGATTTAATGGTTAAGTTGATAAAAATAGAGATTGAGTTGTCAATGCAGTTAGGATAGGATTTGATTCACAAAAGAGGAAAGCATGTAAGGACAGAGATATTAGATGATCGAGAACAGAGTGTGTAAGCGAGAGTTTGAGTGAGAGAGATTGGTTTGAGATTGAACAGAGGTCAGAAAAACTGTTGTAATTGAGCCGAGAGGGCCAAGACTCTGTAATTTCCATTTTGTTGAATAATTGATTGAAGTGTGATGTGGACACACTGTTCTGGTGTAGAAATTCATTTGTAGCTATGTATCAGCGTTCTTGACCCTAATCGAGTATTTTTTCTCTGTTCATACATTTTATTGAATATCACAGTCAATTAATATTAATGATTAATATTGAGCTTGAGTGTTAAACTTTCCTTAAGCGTCTTTATTAAAAATGTGAATTAAGCACGTGGTAGTATTCGATAAGTGGGAAGTGGTATTTCGCGCGCCCTAAAGGTGGTAAGTAGTATTCCTAAATTTCACGCGATTAGACTAAGTGGGTGACACGTAGCATGAGAAAACTACTTTTCTCGCGCACTCTCGACCTGATATCGGTCCTGCAAGAATCTCCATGAGATTGTGCGACAACCGTTCGATTGGACGAGTCACATAGATGGTGGAGATCATCCAGGTTAGTTGGTGAGCGGATGACGCGATATCCGCTGGATCTGGAGAAGTGAGATCAACGGTGTGGATTGAAGCACTTGATAAAAGGAGAAGTCAACAAGGGACCGACAGTGATTGGTCAGATAAGCGGGACCCTCAGGGGGAAAATCCACATACAGAATCTATTTGTACGCAGTTGATTGGTTATAAAGTTAACCAGTAGTCTAATTATAGACTACCACCTCATTTTCGTCAACCTTCTGCGTCACCTTCAGTAGGGGGTGATCATGGGTCCCATCAATAGGTGTATTTTGAAGTACATATTGCTATCCTCCAGCCCTTAAAACTCTTATTTTCTCACATTAATCAATTTTTAGCCATAATATGCTTAATAGGAAGACTAAAGGGTGTTTTTCATATTGTATGGCATAATGTGATCAATTTGTAGGAAAATAAGCATTTTTGGAGGCATTTAATATGCAAGGGCTTGATGGAGACAACCAACAGAGAATATGGGGGCTTGTCCACCTCATGAAATCTCTAACTCGGATTGAGATCACAGAATCCTCACTCATAGCTCGAATTCACTAGCAGTCGAGGGACTCCAAATACATGTGAAGATCAAGGGGGAGCAAATCCACAAATCTCGAGATCTTGGAGGGAATTACTCCTCTTTTCAAGGGATCTTCCATCGGCTACCTTTTTGTATAAATAAACCAGCCAAGAGGCTCATTAGGATTTGATTTTTTGTGCATCTAGGAGTAGCTATTATAAGCCTATTGATTGATATTTTCATTCTTATTTTTCATGATGTATGTGACTATCATTTTCGGTTAATGAGAAGTTTACTATTGGTCTTCATCTGAGTTAGTTTTGGAGGGTTGAAACCCTTGGGTTTGGGCCCAACCCATGGGCTTTAGTCCCTCTCTTGTATTTATTTTTTGTTCTTGTTTCAAAGTATTGAAATTATTTCCTTGTTTCAGTAGATCTTATATCATAAAAACTTGTAATTGGAGGCTTTCCTATCACCTCTCTTGTGGGAAGAGTGATTGGAAAGATCCACAATAACAACTCAAAAATGTTTGTTTATGATGTCTTGGAAAATGTTAGGTATTAGATTGAAATCTATCTTCATGTCTAATATATGAGATTTATGAGTTAGTAGCATTGGTTTGGAAATTGGAGTTGTGTTGTAGGTTAGAGTAGACTTCAATAAAATTCAACTAATGTTTTCCATGATTATTTACTTCGCTACAATAATGATCATTTTATGCATGTACTTGGCTAGCTGAAGGAACTGTGTTGGTTTGCAAGGGTGGGTACACCTTTCCAATCCACCTAGACCTTTCCATCTTCCTCTTAGGCACCTCACCTTGCTTCCAAACTCTATCTCTAAATTCACTTTGTTAAGGTAGATGAACGACATAATGGGCATCAACGTTGGTGCAAGATAAACCTCTAAGGGGTACTAGGCTTAGCTAAGGGGTTCCCACACCCTTCATTCACCTCATTTTACCTCATCCACCTTCCTTTGCCTTCAAGACACCATTTTTTTCCTCAAAAATCTCTCGGAGCCTCCTCTTTAGGCGATCAAGGCCTCCTATAGCAATACAGGACCTCGTGTAGCACCTCTCGGAGCAGACATGTAACATTGTTTTATTCAACCATTTTTTCTCCATACATTTACTCTAGCATAGTTATGTTTAATAATGGCCCCCACACTATGATTTGATGATTAGGGTAGACTCTAGAACCACTCCAACCTCATCTTTTCATTACTACAACCATCAGATAGAAAAACAGAATTATAATTAGTATTTTTCTTCATAGTTATGTTAAAGATTGGATTCCTCATTTTCAAGCAAGTGTGAGTAGATAAATGATGCCTGCAAGTAGGTTGTAGATTTAAATTAATTTTGCAAGTAAATTATCATGATTTACTTCTGCAAATAGATTATCCTTTTTTGAATTGAGGCTTCTATGATCCATATTAAGTTTATGAAATATTTTTCGGCGTAAATCACAATATATTTCATTTGTCAATGCGTTTCGAACCAACTAGTGTGGTTCATCGTCAGGACAAGTTGAATGAGCAGATCAGGCTATGCATGTTAAATAGATCGAACAGAAACTCCAACGGCTAAAATCCTTGACCAGGTAATGGCTAAATTGATAACAGCTAGATTTGGTATGACCATTATTTAATTACAAATAACTTAGGTTAGATAAATTCTTATTAAAACAAAAGTAAAAGGACAAATAGATTATCCTTCTTCCTTTCATGCAATTTCAATCAGCATTTACAATTGA